>WPIO01000128.1:207500-260000 GCA_009760855.2 Cristatella mucedo | reverse complement strand
ATGGTAGCTGCAGTGTGGAGGTGAGAGTGCAGTCGGGCGCGAGCAACACTGAGATTACCAAGAAGCAGCAACTTGAGTTCGCTGCCAACAGCAGCCGGAAGGAGCCTACTGTGTTTAATCTAGATTATGTCAAGGGCGACGAGGTGACCTAAGAGGCACAGGTGAAGGCCGCGTGCTGAATGACATATGGAACCTCTGCATTTGATATGCGAAGCCAGAGTTTATTATTTTACTCAAGAGTGTGTAAGTGGCTGCAGGTAATATGAAGGTGTCTTTTGCCCGAACCTTGACTAAAGCAACATTGAAGGAAGTAAAATTTCCTCATGTGCCAGTTTCTGTGACTGCGGAGCAGATGACTACTAAACTTGGTTCGAGACTGCTACGGTACAAACTGCAACAGGAATGAACTGCTTCTCATCTGTAAGTCAGTTGGTCAAGTATGGTCAAATTGGTAAGTTGGTCAAGTTTACGATATCTCTGGGGGGTTTCTGCGCTATGAGCAGTATGCGCTTTATCAAATGTGTTATTATTATTATTATACGAATTCAAGACATGGTCTCTTAAAGATTTGAGATTGATTTCTGAAACAGCTAAACGACTCAAGTCAGAAGAGTGGGCGGCACGACGCTTTGTGCCCAATTGTGGAGTAGCTCTGATAGGTCCAGCTGGAGCAACAGACTAAACGATGATACAACTAACTTACTAGTTATGGGGAAACCTAGTGTTATTCAGAAATTGGAAAGGCTGACTTTCAAAATTGGCTCTGCCAGCATATCTCCAGTTGCATCAGCTCGAAATCTAGGTGTCATATTCCAAAGCGACCTCTCGTTAGACGACCACATCAGCTCCACAGTCAAATCAGCCTATTTTCAGCTTCATAACATTGCTAAAATTAGGGCTTGTTTAGATAAGGATACCACGTCCAAGTTGGTCCATGCATTCGTGACATCTCGTCTCGACTTCTGCAACTCACTGCTTACTGGCCTACCAGCATGTGCGATCAGGCGATTGCAGCTGGTGCAAAACTCTGCAGCTAGGCTTGTCTGTCGTGAGCGTCGCAGTTGCCACATTACTCCACTTCTCGCCGACCTGCACTGGTTACCAGTCAAGCAACGGATTGACTTCAAGGTTTTGTCGCTCACTTGTAGGTCCCTTCATTCTATGGCTCCAGCCTATCTTTCAGATATACTACCCCATCAGGCAAAGCATCGTACCACTCGCTTTTCGGAATCCAACAGTCTAGAAATACCTCGTACAAACCTTAAATCCTTTGGAGACCGTGCATTTAGCTCGTATCCTCCCACAGCCTGGAACTCCCTCCCGACCTGCATCAGAACATCCCCTGACCTGACCACATTTAAAAGAAACTTAAAAACATACCTATTTAGGACAGCATTTAGTGGGTCCCTGTGATTCGTCCTTGGTGTGCTTATGCGTGCTGACACTGTTCATGCTGCCACTAACCACATTTGCATGCTGACCCAGTGCATGTAACCCCTAACCATGTTATTCATTTTGTTTGTTTTTCAAGCATGATTTTACTTACTATTCTATTGCGTATCACTTTGCAGCAAATGTAAAGCGCCTAGAAAGAGATTAAGTTCTCTGAGGGCGCTTTATCAAGTGCAATATTATTATTGTTATTATTATTAATGAATGAGTCTATCAAATCCTAAAATATAATTCATTTGTATTGCGCCCGAAGAGAGCTTTATCTCTATTCAGGCGCTTCCTATAAGCCGCTGGGCTCGAGCCCACAACCTCGGTCATCAAATATAATCACCTTGACCTTGCCCGAGGCGGGCACCTTAAACACTGAGCTAAATTAGCGAGTCATCAAACCTCAAAGTCGATGTGCTGCGTGATATGGGGTCAAATCGCTGATCGCCGAGCTGATGCTGTAATGCAGCAACAGGGACGCTCGCGCCAGAAAAGCTGCAGAGTTTTGCACCCACTGCAAGCCTGACGGCATTAGCCAAACAGACCTGCAACTAGTAATAGACGTCGAGACGAGGTTCACAAATGCAGGGACCAGCTTGGATGTGGTATCCTTGCCTAAGCGTGGTCAAATCTTTGCTAAGCCATATAGTTGAAAATAGACAGACTTGAATGAGAAGCTGACGTGGTCGTCTTGGAACAGGACATCTACATTTCGTATAGTTGCTACAAGAGATACGCAGGTAGAGTCGATATTGAGGGATTGTTTCTCCAATATCTAATTCATACTAGATTTTCCCGTAACTAGTAAGTTGGTTTTAGCTCAATTCAATGTGAAACATTTGCTGCCATCTAATCGCCAACGTCAGCAATACACACAGCAGCAAGAAAGTTGAAAGACCTTGACGAGCTGGAAGGCTACGAGAGATCAAAGCATAGGTACAGCTGTGTGTCATTGGCATAGAAATGAAAGCCTAAATTTTGCTGGGCGATTACAATGGTAAGAGGAAAACTATTTTTGAAAAGAAGCGGATCAAGCGCAGAGCCGTGGAGCATTCCGTACTGTAGAGGTGGAGGAGCATTCCGTACTGTAGAGGTGGTGGAGCATTCCGTACTGGAGAGGTGGTGGAGCATTCCGTACTGGAGAGGTGGTGGAGCATTCCGTACTGGAGAGGTGGTGGAGCATTCCGTACTGGAGAGGTGGTGGAGCATTCCGTACTGGAGAGGTGGTGGAGCACCCCGTACTGTAGAGGTGCTGGAGCACCCCGTACTGGAGAGGTGGTGGAGCATTCCGTACTGGAGAGGTGGTGGAGCATTCCGTACTGTAGAGGTGGTGGAGCACCCCGTACTGTAGAGGTGGTGGAGCATTCCGTACTGTAGAGGTGGTGGAGCATTCCGTACTGGAGAGGTGGTGGAGCACCCCGTACTGGAGAGGTGGTGGAGCATTCCGTACTGGAGAGGTGGTGGAGCACCCCGTACTGGAGAGGTGGTGGAGCATTCCGTACTGGAGAGGTGGTGGAGCACCCCGTACTGTAGAGGTGCTGGAGCACCCCGTACTGGAGAGGTGGTGGAGCATTCCGTACTGGAGAGGTGGTGGAGCATTCCGTACTGGAGAGGTGGTGGAGCACCCCGTACTGTAGAAGTGGTGGAGCACCCCGTACTGGAGAGGTGGTGGAGCACCCCGTACTGGAGAGGTGGTGGAGCATTCCGTACTGGAGAGGTGGTGGAGCACCCCGTACTGGAGAGGTGGTGGAGCATTCCGTACTGGAGAGGTGGTGGAGCACCCCGTACTGTAGAGGTGCTGGAGCACCCCGTACTGTAGAGGTGCTGGAGCACCCCGTACTGGAGAGGTGGTGGAGCATTCCGTACTGGAGAGGTGGTGGAGCATTCCGTACTGGAGAGGTGGTGGAGCACCCCGTACTGTAGAAGTGGTGGAGCACCCCGTACTGTAGAGGTGGTGGAGCACCCCGTACTGGAGAGGTGGAGGAGCACCCAGTACTGTAGAAGTGGTGGAGCACCCCGTACTGGAGAGGTGGTGGAGCATCCAGTACTGTAGAAGTGGTGGAGCACCCCGTACTGTAGAGGTGGTGGAGCACCCCGTACTGTAGAGGTGCTGGAGCACCCCGTACTGGAGAGGTGGTGGAGCACCCCGTTCTGCTGCAGAGGTGCTGGAGCACCCCGCACTGCCGTACTGCAGAGGTGCTGGAGCACCCCATACTGCAGAGGTGCTGGAGCACCCCGTACTGCTGCAGAGGTGCTGGAGCACCCCATACTGCAGAGGTGCTGGAGCAAACCCGGCTGCAGAAGTGCGTCGGATCATGTTGAGCGTGCTCTCGAGTCTCTCATTGAGGTAGGGCATAAAAAGATGCAGTGCAGGAGCAGCGCTAGGCCAAGCGAGGTCAGAGGTGCTCAGGGAAGGACTCAGTGGAGTCCATTCGTTGCTGTGACCGCTGCTATAGATCTGAGGATGAAGATGGTTTAACTAGAAAGACAGCTCCGAAGGAGGCGTCCGAAAGTCCTCTGAAGTAATCCACGTTAGAGCCTAACGAGGTGACGAAGCCGCAGCCTACCGGTGGCCGCAGTTGGTTGAGTTAGCATTCCTGTATTATCCAAGCAGAGTACGGCTTCAATTTAAGGAGGGGGCATCAGTGAAACCTTGGCATGCTATAGCAGCGAGGTTATGAACGGTTAGGTGCCGGTCTCATTTCTTGGACTTATAATGATTATGAACCGGTTATATAATGATCTATTATTAAGCAGCATAAAAACCCAAGTCGTGTATAACAGCAGTCTGTCAGCTCTAATCTGAACACCAAACTACGAGGAGTTTTACGCCATAGCTGGCAGCGGACGCCTGATGACGCGCCTATCGGACACACTGCTCTACGCTTAGCCTATGGGCTTTTTGTCTTTTCGTGCTCTTCATTTCCTGTGTGTTCTGCTACATTCGGCCTACCTACGTACGCACGTATCAGGTCAGCAGCTTTTGCGAGCCGTCAGCTCTTCTTCAAACTTGAGACTTCAGCGCCATATTTGACTCGCCTCGGTGCTCAAACTGGCGCAGCCACTCAAAGCGAGCTTATTCGGCCGATGGACAGACCAAGTGCAGAAGCCTGTGCGCCTTGAAGCGCTTGCAACACCGATGCAAATGTGCTCACACTTCGCTGCTGCGTCAGGTTTTGGGGCTGCTTAAAGCTAGAGGGCGCGTGCGAGGTGGGCGCCTGAGCAAGAAAACGTGGATTTGAACTAAGCGCTTCAGATGTGCCTCCAGCTAAACGCTTCGCTGCGACATCTTACTCGACATGTTGGACGAAGCATCTCGTAGCACATGCTAGTGTAACGTGCATGTGGTTAAGGAAAGGTTGCCCCCACCCCACCCCACCCCTCCAATCGGCACTAAAGAGTATCTGCAGGACGGAGCACGGCTTTCATCACCGGTTGCAGTTGGCAATAAAGAATCACCCATTGCAGGATTCGAACCCACGATCTCGATCCTTGAGAGCAATCACATTAACTCCATTATCACAGTCAGACAGCCATATACGTTAACACTCAAAACGTATCTTAGTGAGATACGTTTTAAGGCTCATCTGCCGCTATACAAATGAGGCTGTTAAATCTGCTAGTATTTAAAAAAAATTCTATCCAGTATGTAAAGCATCTCCGCCTCTAACTGCAGAAAGCCACACACAAACTCCGCGTGTTTTACGCACGAGAGAGATCTTTCTATAACGCACGCTTTAGCTCTGCAGGGCCTAGACTGTGGAACTCGCTTCCACAATCCTTACGCAACGACATCTACTCTCCAACTGCCGACTATGGCACATCTTTTTCAGCGGTCCTGAACTGCTACTTCTATGCTACTCACTACCTCAACTGCTCTCCTAACTCTTCTATGCTTCCCACTTTCTCTTTGTTGCGTGAGACGAAGTCTGTTGGCTACCGAATGCGTACCGAAAGCCGCTTAGGCTGTGAGTGCGCTATACAAAACTCTCCTGCGTAACACCCACGTGGTCTTTATGACTTTGTGGAGTTACTGACGGAGATACGTTACATTACATTACTCTAAGCCTCTGGGTAAGCCGTCAACTAGAACGAGTAAGAAAAGGCGCATGTACCAGCGCTCCCAGCTTGACCTTGACCGACGCCAGCTCCGCGCGCCACAAAGCCCGTGTCAGGCAGCAGCCCTCACCGCCCGCCCGCTTCGCTGTGGCTTCGATTCCGTTTGTTTGCGCGTCGCAGCCCTGAGGCCTAGGCTGCCAGTTCAATGACATGTCGAAGTACATTCCCTACATGCGTACGCCACTACACTAGTACATCCGGTCTGCACTGCAGCAGCTTGCCGCACGTCTTCCGCTCAGGTTAACTTTCGCTCCGCTTAATTTATGCCCTTTCTCAGTCATTTGCGTATACGTAACTTGTCCTTTACTCCGAGTCATTTTTTGTCTGTATCTCCTCATGAACAACTTCGTTTAACTAAACGTTGGTCATACTCACTATCGGCCATGATAGTCGTGCTATGTAATGTATTGTATCTCTGTATGTAACTCCACAAAGTCATAAAGACCACGTGGGTGTTACGCAGGAGAGTTTCGTATAGCGCACTCGCAGCCAAAGCGGCTTTCGGTACGCATTCGGTAGCCAACAGACTTCGTCTCACGCAACAAAGAGAAAGTGGGAAGCATGGCAGAGTCAGGAGAGCAGTTGAGGTAGTGAGTAGCATGGAAGTAGCAGTTCAGAACCGCTGAAAGGGATGAGCCATAGTCGGCAGTAGTAGAGTAGTTGTCGTTGCGTAAGAGCTGTGCTATCGCTAGCGTTTAGGTGCGTTTTAAAGTGCACTTTAGGTAGAGATTTTTCTCTCTTCGGCTGATAAGAAAGGAAAACTATCATTATTATTTGTGAAGCCCGCTAAGAGAACTAAATTTCTATTCAAGCGCTTCACATATTTTCAAATAAACTCTCTCCTTGCGTCTGCTCGAAATGCTGGCGCTCTGCAGGGCGTTTTAAGCCTGGTTTAGACGGGGAGTCTTGCTTTCTACCTGCTTCCAACCTGCTCGATTCTTACGTTGGTCTTCCTTTTAAAGTAGGCTTAGACGGCATTCTTGCTCTAAGTTTTGCTTCCTACTCGCTCCGCCCACTGAGGAAATGAGAAAATTAAAATGGGGATATGGGAAAATTACTTTTGTAAGGGAAGTAGGCAAAGCCGCCGCCCCCCCCCCCGCCCCCGTTGATGCACATCTCAGTGAATTGGAGTTGGCTGCCGATATTTATGTTTAGCTTCAACCGGCGCAGAAGAAGCCGCCTCATAATCTGATTTTAGAACTCCGAGCTCAGCACGTCCCATAAACAGGGACGTGGAAGCGTCGATGATTTCCCTGTCCGCCATTCATTTCAAAGCAATTTAGTGGGCGCGGCCTAAATGGCGCCTGCAATTTGTCGTTTGCTAAATCTTGCCTGAGCCTTGACCAAGAAGTAGAACCGGATTCGGCTGATGAATCTCTGTCAAATCTTCCCCAAGTCTTGAACCGACCTCCAGTTTTGATGACGCATGCACTGAAGACTGGCGTCGGTGGGAAGCAGGTAAAAAGCAAAACTCGCCGTGTAAACCGGCTTACGAGACGCGGCATGGCTTAGCCCGCCGACGCTGCAGTCATTACGGCACCCACGTAAGATGTCCGGGGGACCACACCCGTCTGCCTTCTGTCGCACTGGTTTCGCCCAGTGGTTAAGGCGCTGGCCTCGACCAAGGTCAAGGTGAATGGATTTGCCCGAGGTCATGGGCTCGAGCCCCGCGCCATACGTGACGCGCCTGAATAGAGATTAAGCTCTCTTAGGAAGCCGTGCAAATGAATTATAGTGTCCACACGGATGACTATCGCACGTGTGAGCACTCTAAAGCAGGCTCGTACGGCTTCTCGGAGTGTGGGAGATGTGCTGCTGCAATGCATGGCTCGACGGTAAGGTCTCAGAGAAAGGGCAAAGAGATGTCCTCGATGAGGCGGTGACATCCGGTTGCGACTCACTGACGGATGCCGCGAGCGTCGGAGCTCGATACCAGCTGACTGACCTAATCAGCATCCATGCATCGGGTGCCGATCGGGTCTCCGAGTACCCGTTCGAATCGTCCCAGCAGAGGCGATTCACCGTTGCGACCGCTGCCAGCCGCACCCACAGTCGAACAGTGTGGCAAGAAGAATCGTTAGTGAAAGGCGCGCATCGACGTTGACCATCGTGTTGACCATAAAAAGTTAGCCGGCTGTCAGCCTTTGTTACTGGAAGAGTCGTGTCATGCCTCTTGCTCGCGAGAACGCGAGCTCTACCCATTGCCGTCTTTCTGCGATTGCAGGCCTCCGGAGGAGGAGAAGTTGTGAAAATTAACCCTTGTTCCCACAGGCGTCGAGCGTTTTCAGGTAAGGAATCGCTTGGGTGAGGCTCCTCGAGCGGTGGATGATAATGTCCACCGAAGCTCAATCTCCTCGTGCCTCACTTGGGTGACCGATGACATCTCTGATCTGAGGACGGAGGACGCCAAATCGCGTCAGCGGGCTCGGCAGCAGTTTTTCGCCCGGCACACAAAGTCGGAAGCAAAGATAGGCTCGCAGAGGTCACCACCTCTGCTTGGTTTCGGATTGGTCATTCCTCTTCCGAACGTAAGATTTAGCGGCCTTGCACAGCTTGCTGACACGAAACTTTCCGGCTGGCATATCCGCCAGGCGGCGATTCGCGGTGGACTGAAGAGCGTCGACCTTGACCTTGTACAGGAAACGCAAGTGCAGCTGTAGAAGCAAGGTTTGCCGTGTACATTGTGAGTGTGAAGCTTGCACCGGCTTGTAGCGCTGTCGCCGTGGCGTTACGTTCGCGCCAAAGAACTGACTTCACCTCTCGAAAGTTATGCATTGCTTTTGCATCGCCAACGTACCACCAATCTATTAAAGCGCCAGAGTAAATTCGTCAAGAATTTTGGTGCTTTCGACTCACATCAGTCAAACACATTCGAGTTGCTTTATAGCGCTGTCGCAGCAGGCCAATTAGGATGCATGTTGATGTTGTGGTGGGTATATTAGAGAGTGCCACGAGTCTTACGATTGCCGAAAAGCCACAGTGGAAAACTTCGGAGCCTCCCCTTGGTATAGAAAATCCGGTGGTGGACACTCGCTTGTATATATATATATATATATATATATATATATATATATATATATATATATATATATATATATATATATATATATATATATATATATATATATATATATATATATATATATATATATATATATATATATATATATATATATATATATATAGGCTCAGGATTCGTTCAGGAGACGCGGTCGGCTCGTGTACCTGAACTGTTGGCGTCGGTAGGCAGTTGTCGCGTACTTCCGGGAAGTAAATCCTGTCTGAATGCCTGCGGTAGCACGTCGAACCTGCTTAGCGAGCCGGCATGAGTCAGAGTGAGTTCTTCGCAGCGATACTTCGTGCATGACGACTAATCGCTTGCTACGCGCTCTTGTATCTCAGGAAGTTTGCCTATTCGGTCCGATCGTGGTAGCGCTCGAAAGCCTGAGACAAAACCCCGAAGGTTCTACCGCACGACGGCAATGGCTGCTGCTTTCGATAGCAAAAATACTCGCGGCGGCGAACTCGTCGGAATGCACAGCCCTGAAGAGGCTTCGGGCGCTCAGCAGTTTGGTCGAGCGAGGCGAGGCTCGAAGCTACTCATTCCAGCTGCCAAAGTGCAGCTGACAAATCGTCGCTGATCGTGACTTATCATGCCATTCAACGCGGCGGCAGAAGCATGAAGTTAGGGAAGCCGCGAGCGATTGACAATCGTCCATCCCTAAGAGCTTTGACGGCGCCATATTGCCACCGCCAGATTGCTTCGTGCTGGATTGTCTTCACAGCGGCTCTGCTGTCTGGGCGTTGACGTTTCTGGGTGAGGTTAGGGTGCAAAACACGAAGAAGGATCTTGCGTAAATTCAGCTTCGTTCAGTCAGTTTGCCTAATGGAAACTACGCTGGGAACCTCCCCCCTGTTCCTCGGTCCTCTGTTAGTACTTGGCTACTCTACGTTGGAGACGTAGTCCCAGTTCTTCGTGATTTTTTGTCGCCATGTTTCGACATCGCAACTACACAGCGGAATTGATGTACTGTATGATGAGCCGCCAGTATTATCCAGCAATCTATAAGTATTTGGCCGCTAGCCAATTCCATATACTGCACATATGCTACGTCACACCTACTGCGTTTGCCGCGAAATCAGCAACGATACATACAGGGCTAGTTACGCGCGGGGCGCTATCACCATGGCTGAAGCAAAGCCTTAAGAAACTTTCAAAGCCATTATTTGGGGACCTGCTGCATACTGGCTGCAACAACAGAGCCAAAGTTTGAGGTACGTGTCGAACGCGCTAAAGAATCTGGTGGTACAAACACTTGACTACAGCGCCACCTCGAGAAAATAAATGATCCCGAAACTCGGAGATGGTCTCATTTTTTGTTGAGCTACCTGGTGGACAAAGAGCAGCACGGACTCGGTCAAAAAATTACAGCAAGCAAATTACTAACCAGTAGGCTAAATCGGTGCCTAAATTAATTGAATAGCCGGTCAGTGAAAGTTTGCAACTACTCTCCTACTGCCGACTATGGCACATCCTTTTCAGCGGTCCTGAGCTGCTACTTCCATGCTACTCACTACCTCAACTGCTCTCCTGACTCTGCTACGCTTCCCACTTTCTCTTTGTTGCGTGAGACGAAGTCTGTTGGCTACCGAATGCGTACCGAAAGCCGCTTAGGCTGTGAGTGCGCTATACAAAACTCTCCTGCGTAACACCCACGTGGTCTTTATGACTTTGTGGAGTTACTGACGGAGATACATTGCATTACATTACATTACATGCGTGCCGTACAGACATTTCCAGCTCTAATACGGTAAGTAGCCGGGCATCGCTGGGGATGCTGTACGCCTCCCGCGAGCTCTGCACACTCGTCCAGAGCGTCCATTAAGGAGTTGCCCGCGGTACCACCTGGTAAATCTATAGTCCTCAGACGTAAGCGCTCCAGGTCCCCAACAGTCTTTAAGCATCACGGTACACGTGATTAACCGACCCAAAAATTAGAGCGTGCCGAATCGGTCCCTTTGCGATTTCGATTGCGCTTTCCAGACAGCTGACGTCAAGCTGGCACATCAAATAAACGAAAATCGCGATACGACCCTCACCTTGCTCACGGCCCTCTCGACCGCTCGTGGAGCGGTTCCGGGTGTCGCCTCGGGCGGGTCGCCACCGCTGCTGCCAACTTAGCTGCTGCCAACGCCACCGTCGACGCCCTGAACTGCCTAACACCCTCAACTCTCCTGCGGCTGGGCGAAGGCTGCCGCATTGGCCGCAGACGGGTCATTCTTCGCCGAGGTTCACGCGCGGCTGCTGCCGCGATAGGACAACGAGCCGAGGACCAGCGAGCGAGCGGCGATCGTCCGCCGCCCGACGTCAGGCGCCGGATTAACGGTGGCAGGCTCAGTCTTAGAGCGCGAAAAAGGGGGCACGAACCTGGCTACTTCGTCCATATTCGAAGACATTCGGCGGTAAGAGTTATCGGCCTCGTCGCCGGGGCCTCGGACGCCGGGGGCCTGGCTTCGTCAGCTAACGCCTAGGCAGCAGGAGTCGCGGCGAAACAGGACGAGAAATAAGGATGAGGGACGTACGCAAAAAAAGCAGAACGAGAGAATGAGGCGAGGGAAGGTCAGGGAAGGTCGAGGTCAGGGAAGCGGCGGTGCAGGACCAGGATTTGACCAGGGCAGCGGAGGCCGAGGGATTGGACAGCAGGCAGCAGCAGCAGTGGCAGCGGGATGACAGGGAAGAGAGTAATAGAAGCAAAGTAGATAGAGAAGGTGAGTGAGCGCGTGAGGGAGATAAGGAGGTGAGCCTACCCGCACGCACTATGCACAAGCAAGCTCCCACATAGACTCTCAAGCAATCACAGAGAGATACATTCCTGTTCAAGCATGCAGAGAGAGAGAGAGAGAGAGAGAGAGAGAGAGAGAGAGAGAGAGAGAGACAGACAGACAGACAGACAGACAGACAGACAGACAGACAGACAGAGAGGAGATGGGAAAGATTAAGAGTGAGACTAAAAGGAGAGACGTCGAATGGGAAGTGAGCTTGAAGTGAATAGTGTAGGGCACGCATGTCATTGCAGGAGCATGTGTGAGGTGAGAGCCAGAGATTTCTTTAGCGGCTGCTCACACTGTCAGAAGAGCACGTGTCTACGCCCGTGACAGCTGCTCTGCCTTCTGTGTCACTCAGTAATACTCAGGTCAGGAGATTCACATTTTAAAAGTCGAGGTTTCTTGTTGCGATGTACTGTTCGGGTGTCTCAGTTTCGCAAGTATTGCAGGTCTTCACCCTAAATAGTGAGGGCTAGGCGAACATGACCCAACTGGGGTCGCTGCTTGATCGACCGGCTGTAGTTCCATAACTGGTCCAACTAATCAGCTGGGTCGCAGTCGATGGATGATGCATTTGTTAGCTGCGTTCGCTGCGGCCTCCTCGTGAACTTGATACGAAGAACAACATGGCCGCTGATAATCAATCGCCTCCATCAGGATCGTTCAAAGCTTCGTTCGGCCAGGTCGCTTTCTGTGTCAGTGGTGGGTAGCTTTTAGGACGTACAATACGCTGACCTTCAGCGGTTGATTGCTCTGTGCCCGTCAGCATCGTCGTTGTTTACAACTTGAAACGATCGCGTTATTTCGTCCCAAAGCAGCATTGGCGTGAACCACAAGAGCTGCAATTGTCCTCCCTGGTATGGGCTTGAAAACCATATACCTAGCTGGTCTCTCTCTCCCCTCCCTCTCTCTCTCTCTCTCTCTCTCTCTCTCTCTCTCTCTCTCTCTCTCTCTCTCTCCCACTCATTCACTCTCTTTCTCTCTATCTTTCTCTCAGCTCCGAAAAGTCACTTTGCGGTTTCACAGAGGACTGACCACAGTACTTTTCCAGCCTGAGTGCTTAACTTCAAGGCTCGGACAGTCGGCTTGTCCTGGCCCTCGGTGGCTGGCCGCGTTGTCGACGAATGCCGGGGTGCGAATGCTGTTCGACGGGAGCAATTCGATCCGGATTCCACACGTCGGTTCACAAGCCTCCTGTCAAAATTGACGCGCGTCATCGCCCGGATGGCCTTACGTCAAAGGTTATGCTTGGCCTTGTCGGGTGACACTCAACTGGCCATATCGCATCGAAAATACATTGGGCGACCAAACCCTGGTTGGATACATAGCGCCTTGAAATATAAAAATTTCTCTTAAGGAGTGGTACACATTTTTTTATAATCATTATAAATATTTAATGTCACCCAGATGACCTTTATGAAATTACCTGCGTCGGAGGGGGTCAAACCACGTCAGCTGATCTAGCTCCGGCGGCTACCGGCTCTGACGAAAGCACCCTCGGGGTTACGGACGCTGCACTAATTGCGGCGGCTGCAGCGATAGCAGTCACGGTGGATGCGTAGACGTATCGTCCGCGGCTTCGACTAGCGGCTGCAGCTAGCGGCTGCACTGGCAGAACTGATTGCCGTGATGGCGACCGCGAGGGCGCAATCGATGCATCTGCCGAGCCAGCGGCTGCACTGAAATGTGACCAACAGCGATCGCTATTTGGGGCCGCCAGAACTCTGCAGAAGAGTCGGCCGGCCCAAAATGGCAGGCACCTATGTCGCAAGCATCGTCTATGCGACGATTGTGACTTGCTCTAGCTGCAAATCGTCTCTGGAGCCGGCTAGGCTAGGATAAAAGGGCCCCAGCATCGGCGGGTCGCAGAAAGGGCGAGCAGGTCTGGTATGCAATAATGGCTTATTTTTAGAAGCTCTCGCATCGAACGATTAGGCTTCGTCAGCGACTCAGTTTAGCATACTGCCTTGCTAAACATCCACTTCCCAATTCTTTTGCTGATCCAAAGGCCGTCAAAAATGAAGGGTTTCTCGCTCTCAGTCTTAAAATACTCTCTGCATGGATAGTGGCCGGGCGAGCAGTAAGTCTATTCGAACTATTGAAAGCAATTAGCAGTTGTCGATCGTGTAACTTAGGTCCAGAGTAACAGCCGTATTCGTGCTCGCAGGTAGCAGCGGGAACTCTGATTGCAACAGCAACGACGCAACCTACAGCCGCCATAGCCTACAGCCGCCAAAACTTGGAGGAGCCGTCAAAACCTGTTGGAAGAACGGATGGCTGATTTGACGAACGCTGAAGGGCCTGTGACAAGCTAGTGCCTGCTGCGGCAGAGCTGGCAGTGGCACCAATCGACAAGTTGGCCGTTGATCAACAGCCAACTGGTGGTGGGAGCGGATGTAGCGGCGGGACTGGTTGTAGTTGCGTCATGCCTTAAGGATAGAGGCAGCAAAATAGTTGGTAATAGTAATAGTAATTTAGTATAGCGCCCTCGAAGAACTCAGTCTATTGCTAATAAAAGTAGAGGTACTAACTGATTTGACAGCCTCTTTTTGTATAGCGGCAGAAGAACCTTTACGGCTATCACCGCCGCTGGCAGCAGCGATAAAGGATCGCCCACCGAAGGATTCGAACCCACGACCTCGGGAGCGAGGTCGTGAAAAGCAACCACCTTACCTAGTGTGCCATCACGGCTCACAATTAATAATAATAATAATACACATTACAGCGCCCTCAGAGAACTTGATCTCTTTCTAGGCACTTTACATGCGCTGCACAAAAAGCGTGGCCGAAAAAGTAGCAGTAGCATGCGAAATGTCAACAAGCGTAACATGGTTAGAGGTGACGTGCACAGTGTCAACGTGTAAAATATGGCTACTGATAGCGTGTGCCGTAGCATAACGGGCTGAAGTTCAGCACCCCTAATCGACGGTGGTTATTGGCCAATTATAAATATATTATATTGTATATAATATATATATGTTATAATATATAATATATTATTATATATTATATTATATATTATGTATTTATATTGTAAATACTATATAATATATTATATTGTTGGCCAACTATCCATTTCGAAGCTACTTAAAAGCGCTCCACCAGGGGGCTCTACCAGCTCTCTATGCAACGGATATCCGCTGGAGTCGTAGCTGCGTTTCTATTATAAAGGGGAAGCCGTTAGAGCCGCTGATGGGCGGAAGTGAGTCCATCTGTTGAGCTAGAGTAACGAGCGAGCCGTAGCGCGCCGGTGCGGCTAGCACGCCGCGCTCCGGCGGGAGCAGCACTTTTTCTTACGAAGTCAGTTCGATGCCGCAAGCTCGTCGCTCGGGGCGTGAGAGGCGGCGCGAGACGACGTCGTCGCCGACGAAAGCGCGCGCGAGCTGCGGCTCAGCGGCCGCGTTCTTCGTCGCCTGCGAAACCGGTTAGCGGCTGCGCGCAGCCGGAGCGGTCGCGTCGCGTCGCGTCGCTGCCGACGTCGCTGTCCGCGGCCAGCCGAGGAGCCGGCGCTCGGCGCCGCCTGGCGAGCGAGCGAGCAAGCGAGCGACGCCTTGCGGCGACGGCGGCCGAGAAGGGTCGGACGGAAGCCGAGCAGCCGCCGCCTCTCGCGCTCGCTTGCCGGATATCCGGTGGACAGGCCTGTCCGGCTGCCGGTCCTGAGAGACTGTCAGCCAGATCCTGTCAGACTGCCGGTCAACTTTCCGGCTTCCCCTATTGCAATTTCGTCTGCGGAGCTCGCGACTGTGAGCGAGACGCGCAGAGAATCTGGCGTAGACTTCTTTCTGCAACTCGCGGACAGCTGGCTGGTCTCTGAGAGCTGCTGTTGCTCGTCATGAGCCAAGCGCCCCCTAGCTACGCCCCCTAGCTACGCCCCCTAGCTACGCCCCCTAGCTACGCCCCCTAGCTACGCCCCCCTAGCTACGCCCCCTAGCTACGCCCCCTAGCTACGCCCCCTAGCTACGCCCCCTAGCTCTTCAGAGGCCCTACCCGGACGGCTTATCTCATTGCGCCAAGCGCGGAAACTCGGATCAACGTCAACCGTGGCCTTCGCGCTGAGGAGGATTTGCTGAAGGCGCTGAATGCAATACAGTCGTCCCTCGCTGCTTCGCGCTTCGACTGTCGCCGCTTCACTCTGTCGCGACTTTTCAAATATTTTCAGTATAAAGTTAATCGAGAAAGTGAGAGTGAAACAGCGTGCGCTCGATTGTATGTTTCAATTGTACAACCATGTATTAAAATTATAATCAAAATTGCTGTATGTATGGACTTTAGGCCGACGTATTCGCACACCCCCGCGATTCTTTCAACTCCAGGTGCAGCCGCTCGACCGTTCCTTGTGTGTGGGCAACAACTTTTTCCAAATGAATCAGGCGTTGTGAAACTAAGCCGCAGAGCGCGCTGTTCACTGATTGGCTATCGCAGTGTAATTAAATGTACAGTAATACTAATATCCCGTCCCGGCGCTACTCGCGTGGGCCACCCGCCTCCGCGGACGGACGGCTTTGCGACGTGGGTGGACCTCGACGTCGCATTATCCGCGGCTCCCCCACTGGTCTCGCGCGCAGTGCAGCAGCAGCGCGCGAGGCGAACCGGAGGTACGTCACCTTGCAGGCGACGGACGCCGGTAGAAGAAGCTCAGCTCGCCGCCGCCGCCGGGATTGCCGGCAGGTGGCAGATTGGAGAGCACAGCCCTTAAGACGCTTGCTGCACACGCGCCTTGATGCAGAGTTTTGCACCTAATATATGCTTATTTTTATTATATTATATATTTAATGAAATATATTATATATACTATATATGTACAAATATATATATTATATATGTATATAATTACATACACTCCTTCGGCTAAGGTACAGTGACTTGTTAATATATTTAAAATGTATATTTATTTTATAATATATATATATATATTGCATTATATTATTATTATTTAGTGTCTCTTATTTCGCTGATAGGAAGACGAGCACTTTGCGAGTTAGGGTGCGGCCGTGCTCGATGCCCGACCTCGTAGCTTTACAAACGAACCATAGATGCTCGGGATAGACAAAAGTGTACGGCGGCAGTTTGGTAGCATTGAACTGGATGCAAGAGTACGAGTAGCAATGGTTGAACAACAGCAGCCAATCGCTGTCAAAAAAGCAATGGCCACATTGCGGAGGCGGGATAAGGGTGGCAACAATGAATAGCCACTCAACCGTCAGGTCAGGTCAGGTCAGGTCAGGTCAGGTCAGGTCAGGTCAGGTCAGGTCAGGTCAGGTCAGGTCAGGTCAGGTCAGGTGGAGCAAGCAGCGCGCGATTGGCACAACTGGCCGAGCGTGCGCGGCTCGGGCCGCTCGGCCAGTTGTGCCACGAGAAGAAAGACGGCGTCCTTGGCGTCGCCAAGCCTAGCAGAGCCTAGCAAAGAGAGTCTCTCTCTCTTATGAGGGGGCTTTATCAAGTGCGTTATCATAATTCTTATTATTAGAGTCGATTTTGAGCGTTAAGTTTTCCCATTTCTGAATCACACTTGGTTTGCCCATAACTGGTAACTTGATTTTATCGTCATATAATTTAAGAAAGTTTGCTTTATCCTTATGCGGATTTCATCAATACATGTATTAAAGGAGTTGAGAGAATTCCACGCCCTGAAGAGCTGGAAGGAATAAAAGAAAATGTACAACTGAGTGTCATCTGCCTAGAAGTGAAAGCTTGTATTGTGCCTGGCAATCACATCAATCACATGAGGGAGAGTATTAACCGTTAAAAGAAGCGAGCCAAGCGCAGAGCCCTGTGTTACATCGTACTTCAGTACTTCCTTTGATGACTTTTGTCCGTCCCCATCATCCTGCTCTGGAGTCTCCAACTGAGATAGGACCTAAACTATCCTAAGATTCACGAGGAGAGCCCTCACCACTTGCGATATTTGTGTTCCTTCTTAATTTCAAAATACAAAATATAAAATTCAAAATTTCAAAATAAAAGATGAGAAACATACAACCTTTCGGTTTGACAATGAGGATTACAAGCCTGGATGGCAGTATTTCCAGATGCAATTCTAATCTAAATAAGTAGGCGATATCGCGGCAGACACCACCAAGAGGTCTCAGTTAACGTTGTTGGTTTCACGCTCTCCGTGCTGAGTTAAATAAGGCGAGCAATATGTTACTCGCGGAGTCGAGACGCATAATTAAGTGATATTTATAATCGTAAGACGCATTTCAGATCGTGGCTTGAGCCCTAAACTCTTGAAAAGGCTTTCCGCACTTTATTTTAATTACGCAACGTTGAAGTTAACAGGCCTTTGAAACTCTCCGGACTATTTCGAGAAACTAATTTGTCGGTTGGAACTCTCGTGACATTCTGAAACTATTAGAATTTACATTCGGTTTTTCTATTCTTTAGTTGTACTTTTCTAACGACCACATGCGGCGCGATGCCACACAATACCTACAAAATAAGGTAAATAAGACCGCTCTTCGCCGCCTTCAAGAAAAACTCATTTCCTTCGAAACCTCGCAGTGACTACGACATTAACCATGGGAGCAATTCTCCATGAATATCTGTATAAAAAACAATTGTCGCTATATTGAAAGGCACGGGTCGAAGAGGCGATAAATGCGATTACGGCCAACTGACGACACGGTCCGGCTACATAAGCACAGAGGGTAATGTGAATAGCTATAGGATCGCTAAATCTTTAGTCTCTCGGCTGGGTCTCGTCGTCAGCAACCATGTCAGGTAAGTACACGTGACTTTTTCTTTACGCTTGAAATTTTGCGTTCTTCACGCTTTTCTAAAATCCCGAGTTCCATCCGTCCCACAAACATTATTCGTGTGCATTTAGAAGCTTACTTGATCGTGGCTGAGAGACGCTCTAAAAGACGACATTCGAGGTTAGTTGTCGTCACGCAAGGACGCTGCAGTGCTTGCAGCATGTTACTTGTCGCTCAAATGAGCTCGAAAAGACGAGCGGATGCAACCGCTGGGAATTTACTCAACGATGCACAGGTCAAGGTCAAGGATGCGAGGTCGCGTGCGTCGAACGCGACGCCGCTAGCCGCATTAGCGATTTGTTTGCTGGCCCGCAGCTGTACGAATACCGCACTGCATTGGCATCTGATAGATAGATAAGTATTATCAGATTTAACAGCCTCATTTTTATAGCGGCAGAAGAGCCTTAATGGCCTTCGCCAACTGGCTTGCAGTTGGCATTAAAGGATCGCCTCCACTCCAGGATTCGAACCCACGACCTCGGTTCATGAAGAACGAGCACCCTGCCTCCGGGGCTATCACGGCCGGCAGTTGTTCGGCAGAACAGCGTGCCCTATGTACTCTGTATATCTGCGATCTAGCATATTTAGGTCGCGGTTAGCCACAGAACCTGACGATTTGGCACCAGCTTGGGTTTGCCATTGGTTTCACACGTCTCAGCTCGACCCAATTGAAATTTCTTCCGAGAAACTTCCATAGACCGATTTCTGCGCATCCTAGAAAATGTATCGCGTTCTACAGCCAGTTGAATTCTAGTCAAGCAATATTGCACTTTAGCGGGTAGTTACGAGAGTGACGTAGGTGTGCACGTGCCTTCAGATGGCCGCATGGATGGGCATTTAGTGACCCTTGAGCCGTGACCCGTCTGGCTGCGGGTCTAGTGAGGTCCGAATACTATGGCGAGTCGGCTGCAAAGTGCTGCGTTCAAGGTACCATCTGTCAGAAGGCTTACGTGCCAAGCGGTACTGCTGCTGGCTGAAAGCATGTTCGCATTCAAATTAATACGTACTGCAATAAAATGGTAGTAGCAGTAGTAAGAATACATTTGATATAGCACCCTCAGAAAACTCAACTTCTTTCTACGCACTTTACATTTGCTGCACAGGAAGCAAGATCGAATGGTTGGTGGCAGCGTGCTCAATAAACAGCAAAAATAGCATGGTTTGGGGTGACATGCACAGGGTCAGCATGTAAGTGTGGTTAGAGGCAGTATGCATGCACAGTGTCAGCACGCATAACCACATAAAAGGTGAATAGCATGAACCCACTAAATGCTTTGGTAAATAGATGCGTTGTTAGTTTCTTTTGAAACTGCAGAGGTTCACTGAGAAGACGGCGGTCGCTCGGCTGAATAGCCGTTATTGCTATCTGTTGCCAATTCGCACCCAGTGGTGCACTGCAGCCTCCGTTGCCGAAATAAGCGAATCCGTGAGACGGGCTGTAAAGGATACGCCGCGCCGGTTTGGCCCAGTGGTTAAGGTACTCGCCCCGACCAAGGTCTGGCCGAGTCCCATATGTGACATACGTACCCATATGTCCCATATGTACCCAGGCATATGTGAAGAGCCTGAATAGATAATAAGTTCTTTGGGGCGCTACACAAATGAATTATATTTATATTTATTCACCGAAGTGACAGAGCATTGTCGCGATGCGATCGGCTACTCGTCGGATTGCCGATGGTGACATGTTTCGTAGCCTGCTGACGGTCGCGTTTAAGTGCAGTGAAGGAATGCCGCTGTACTGTGGGGGCTCGAGCGTGCGGTGACGTCGTGACGAAAGATGATGAACAGTTAATGGCGATGGTCCCACAGACGCACGGTAGTACCGACGATGTCTGCATTGTATGCAGGCGAAGCAGATGACAGGCGAGTGTACGTAAGAGTGTTCGGGGCAATCGTGTTTGCTGCTCCTGACCACGAGAGAGAGAGAGAGAGAGAGAGAGAGAGAGAGAGAGAGAGAGAGAGAGAGAGAGGCTGTAACGTGCGTACAGGCCGGCACATAAACAGTAAGCGAAATTGGGCGACGAGTCACGACAGTCACGCGCGCCGGCATGGAGCGAACGTTTGGAGGTAGGAACGTCGGCGGAAAGGGGCGGAACCTTTTGATGGTGATGCAATGCAATGTATCTCCGTCAGTAACTCCACAAAGTCATAAAGACCATGTGGGTGTTACGCAGGAGAGTTTTGTATAGCGCACTCACAGCCTAAGCGGCTTTCTGTATGCATTCGGTAGCCAACAGACTTCGTCTCATGCAACAAAGAGAAAGTGGGAAGCATAGCAGAGTTAGGAGAGCAGTTGAGGTAGTGAGTAGCATAGAAGTAGCAGTTCAGGACCGCTGAAAAAGATGTGCCATAGTCGGCAGTTGGAGAGTAGATGTCGTTGCATGAGAATTGTGGAAGCGAGTTCCACAGTCTAGGACCTGCAGAGCTAAAGCTTCTGTCGCAAACTGTCTTTAAGCGGAGGAATGGGACAGCTAATTTATTGTCCAAAAAGGACCTGAGGGCGCGAACAGGCTGAAAGTGATGCAGCAGTTCAGCTAGGTACGAAGGAGCCAAGCCGTGGTGGGCCTTGTGGGTCAGCGTAGGAACTTTGCTCTGTATCCTTTGCTCAACCGGCAACCATCCTAACTCTTTCAGCAATGGTGACACGTGCTCAAACCGCTGGGACTTGAAGACTAGCCTTGCAGCCATATTCATAGTACGCTGTAGTGGCATAATAGCTTTCTTTGGTAGCCCAACCAAAAGGGAATTACCACAGCATGGCGTATGCGTTGCTACCTCGTCTCGCTGACGTGCGTTGCCGTGCAGGCTTTGCTTCCTCGTGACGCTTGCAGCAGCGGTTCGACTCAAACTCATCCGGAAGCAGCAGCGCTGGCGGAGGCGGCTTTCAGTGGCTCGTCGTCATGGGGCTCGTCGAGCGGCCGCGGGACGAGCGGCGGCGGCGGCGGAAGAGGCGGAAGTTCTCTGCGGAGACTGAGCGGCAGCAGCAACAGCAGCAGCAACAGCAGCAGCAACAGCAGCAGCAGCAGCAGCAGCAGCAGCAGAGGCCGGAGCAGCTCGCCACCGCTTACGCACTTCATTCCCTTGTCCAGCATCGACCGACGTCCAGAGAAGCTGTCTCAGAGCGGCTGACTTCGGAAATGCGATGAGTGAACCCTGACCTGGCAAAGGACCACATCTTCTGCTGAAGGTCCGATGCGCAATGTGTTCGCTGTTTAGTTTGTGCATTTAATTATAGCTTGCGAAATGCAGTCGATGAATTGGCGGTTGAAGCTTTTCAGCCAGTGAAGCAAACACTTACACTTCTGAAGGAATCGAATCGAATCAAAGTAGAACATGGATCTTCATGGCGTGTGCACATATACATATGCATACACATATGCATGTACATATACATATACATATACATATATATATATATATATATATATATGTGTGTGTGTGTGTGTGTATGTGTGTACATGTACACACACACACATATATATATACATATATATATATATATACATACATATATATATATACACACATGTATATATATATATGTGTGTGTGTGTGTGTGTGTGTGTGTGTGTGTGTGTGTATATACATACATATACACTTGCATGTACCTGTACACGTACGTATTTAGTAAAAGTGTGCGTCTGTCTGCACGTGCAGGCACGAGGGAGATCAGAGGAAGATCGGAGAGAGGTCGAAGGAAGGTCGAGGCCACCCGTACAATGAGCTGAAGAATAGCTTTCCTCAGCACATGAGCTGCTCACGCGAGCATCCAAGCAATAAATACCTCACAATTTATCTTGCGACATTGCCATCCGACTAAGCATCGACTCGTCGCTTTGAAGAGTCGATTCTTAGTCGTCTAGCTGGAAAAAAAACATCTCGCATCTCGCGAATTCTAGGGTCTTCGACCGGTGCCCCAGTACCAGTAGCACCAACGGCCACAAGCATCAGCTGAAATGTCAAACCTCATGCTTACACTCGATGATCAGGTTAATCGAGGAATCAGACGTTCAAATTTATGCTGGTAAGTATTGAGTAATAGTTTCTGCTGGTAATTATTGAGCGATATTTTATTACAGACTTGACTGGCTTAGATATTGTCCGATTCAGTGACGGCGGGGGCAGAGTCAGAACGGTCGTCCCCCTAAAGCGGGGCAGGGCCATCGTGCATTACCAAGGATGACGTCCTATCAATATTCTAAGAAAAATTAACTCTGTTGATTTTCGCATTATTAGCCTTAAAAGATATGTTAACACGACTCCAAAAACTGGCGCGAATCCCAGCCTAAAAAGTGTTGTGTTAAATCGAGTGATTTGAGCCATCTTATCTCTCAGTCGCATCGCATCTAGAATGTTTGTCGTGAAATACTGAGCAACCAAAGTGAGTTTTTTGCTGAATTTGGATTACACGCAATTTAGCAAAATTATGTTACATGTTTTTCTAATAATTTTAATATATTTTAAAGTGGTCACATTACGTGATTTGGGAAGATATTTTGGTCACTACAGAGTATGACGTCTACTTTACGCGAAGGTGTACGCTTAAAGGTTAAGTATATAACGACTCAGGTAGGACAGCCTCATTGGCAGGATAGGTAGCTGTAAAAGATCTCGCGCCATTCCAGCAGTCCTGGCGGGCCTTAAAAGATCTGACCTAGAGTTTGGCTGCTCGATTATTTCGACGACAAATAGGAATAAGATAGGCTCATTCGGCGGTTTCTTGACGTCAGAAGACTTTTAGCGCCTTTCCCTTGCATTTAAGCGTGAAAGCCGGCCGGATTAGCAATTCTTGATTTATTATTCAGCCAAGCCACAGTGAGCAATATAGCGGCTAGGATATAAGGTATATTATACTATCCTCTATTTATATTATTATATTATATCATAAATAATATATTATATAGGATAACTAAAATTATCTAGGATATTAGATAAAAACTTTGCTGACAGTATGCTCACGCTTCCTTTAATTATTATTATAATATAGTATAATTATATCATTATAATATAATTATATTGTTAATAACATTATGCTCACGCTTCCTTTACAGCATTTGTAAAGGGTCCTTCGCAGAGATTAAGTTCTCTGAGGGCGCTCTACAAATGTATTTCTATCACTGTTATTATTAATGTTATTTAATTTGATCCCGAAGCTTTAAAATAGCAACTAAGACTTGACTGCACAGGCTGGCGTCGATGTAAACGCAAACGTATTTACGATTTGCATTCGAATCCGTTTACGTAGCAAGTATTCACTAGTAGTGATTTTTCCGACGGTGGTTAAGCATTGTTGATTATGCATAGACATTGATAAGTTTCTTCTGCAGTTATTCTGACCAAAATAAAAAGTAAAAAAAATGCTAGCCTGCATCTGTTCATTTTTACAACAAAAACAGCGTTCAGAGATATATTTTTGGTTATGGTGAAGTATCTGGGCTTTAGCGTTCAGTTTTTAGGCGTCACGGCTTAAGAACTGGGCTTGGACTTTATTAGTCAGCCCTAAAGTTTAACCGTTTATAGTTTACCCTTGGTGGTTACTAAGTTGAAGTTCCGGCTAGTGGGTGCAGCACCCACTAGCCGGAATTTCGCTGTGCTTGTGCAAAACGACGCCCTTTAGCTGAAATCTGTTTGCTCAAAAACAAAACGCATTTGATGCCGATGGCCGGCTTGCCGACAAGAAATGCCAGAAATGAAGACATCCCAGCGGGAAGGAGAGCAATATTTGAGTACGTACGCGTTTCATTCCGAATATGTTGGGTCCGCTGTACTGTGAGAGCCTGCTACGCGGCGGAAGTTGCCGAAGGAGAACAGCGGATCCTAACAGACACTGCGATTCTCCGGGGATAGGATTAGCCATGACGGTCACTGGCTACCGCGTGGCTTCCTGCGACTGTTAAAACATTACCTGCCTTGTTGTCGATTCGACCTTCTGGTGTGCGACTGGTCAAACATTAACACATACTCAACAGAATATCTTACTTTCAATGCAAACAGCTCAAGGTTTTCCATGCGCGCACGCTTGTGCATGGAAGGCGAGATCTTATCTTTTGCACTTCCTGACCGACCTTACTGACCGACCTTCGTGACCTTTCATGACCGCACCGAGCACATGCAACTGCTTGTCCGGCCACGGGAAAGGCTGCCGAAGTAAACAGGGAAAGTGACGTTCAATTCGTTGTCATATGTCTCTGTCGTCAAATCTACCATAGTATGCGTCAAGTCGACGTGAAGGTGGCATGAAAGCCTGATATGAATGAGGCGACTGTCAGCCAAAACCAGAAGTATTTTCAGAATGGCAGCACGGACGTCTGAGCACGCTCCGGCCGGCTGCACGACGATAAATAGTGGATGACAGATGACGACTGAAACTTGCTGCCCTGGGTAAAAGGAAAGCCACTCCACTACGCGCTCGCTTAAAATCCCTGAAGATGCCACCGGCAGCAAAGCAGTCAGCGTCAATTGAGGTCTTTGCAAGAGTCTTACAGAGTAGCCGCAGGCGTTGCCACGAGCAGGCGCGCGCCGTTAATAAGCGAATGAGAACAATCGCGCACCGTCAGCCGTGGGCACGTGGCCAAGCCGCACACTTTGCTGCTGACGGCTGATGAGCCGCACGCTGTGATGAGCCGCGGACCGATGAAAGTTAATTCATCCACGGATTTATCCGTGAATCACGCTGCGATTGAAAGGAAGCACTTTTGTCATCCTAAGAAAACAAAAGGCGGATTATGCCACCTACTAGTACGAGCTGCTCGAACGCTCTACTTTCAAAAATCTTGGCGGAAGAGCTCTTGTGCGGTCATGGGTTTCCGCTTCTCGAGAAAGAACTCTTCTCTGTTTTGACGCGATCGCGGATGAGAACGTATTAACAGAAGTCGTCCAAAATGATGGATCGGTCTGCGCCACTCCTCTTGATGGAGGACTCTGATTGGCGACCGGATAACGACCCCGAGATTAATGTGAGGCCCACAAAGTAATGCGTTGCAAAACCCAGTTGTTCGAGTCCTTTATTGGCCTAGCCAATCTCCCGATCAGGACCCTGCGGCGAGCTTACGATACGGTAGGAGCACTCGCTCGGAGGCAAAAGCCGTATCTCGTACTGCAGTCTTCCGAGTAGCGTTCGCTCGGCTTATAGCAGCCGCGGAACGCATAGTTCCGGCTGCTTGCTGAATGTTGCTTTCTAAGCCGTTGCCGCGGGCAATGTAGGAAGCTGTACAGAATGTAAAAGTAGCACCTTATGCTAAGTGAATCCTATTTTGAGTAACATGTCTGAGGACAGCTCGTGAACAGTCACTGCGAATATATGCAATGCAAAATGCCCGACGAATATCAAGAAGAAGTCCGGTAAAGTTTCCACGCTGCGCTTGGAGTCACCCGAGGGGTTGTAGTACATTTCTCCCCCGTACGTTTCCCCCGGACACTTCCCTAGGGGTAGGACATTTCCCCCATGTTGATGAATGAATAACTAAGAATACACACACATATATATATATATATATATGTGTGTGTGTGTGTGTGTATATGTATATGTATATATATATATATATATATATATACGTATATATATATATATATATATATATATATATATATATATATATATATATATATATATATATATATATATATATGTGTGTGTGTGTGTGTGTGTGTGTGTGTGTGTATGTATATGTATATATATATCTATATATATGATCAAATGAAGTTCACGCTCTATTAAAATAAAATCAACTCAGTATAATTAGAAGAATGGATGGATTGGAATGATGGTTTCTAATAGAGTGAGCGGCGGCGGCGGTTGCGCCGGCTGCGGCAGCGGCGGCAGCGGCAGCGGCGAGCCGTACAGTTTGGTCCCGCGGAATTTCGGTCCCGCTCGACCGCCAGGCACGTGTTCGTACCCGTCAAAGCGGGCGCGTTATACTGCGTGCCGCGGGTTCCTGCAAATAAGCGCTAGGCCTCAGAGGTCTACTGAGTATGACTCGATCTCAAGAGATTTCGTTACGCCCTAATACGCACTGATTAAAGCGCGGAATACGAACAAGGGTGGATTTAGGCGGCGGCGCAGCCCGCATTAAAACCTAAATCCTTAACCTCAAACCCCAAACCCTAAAACCCTAAACCCTAGAACCCCTAGAACCCCTAGAAACCCTAGAAACCTTAAAAATCCTAAACCCTAATCCCTAAAAATCCCAAACCCTAAACCCTAAAATCCCGAAACCCCAAAAATCCCAAGTCCTAAACCCCTAAACACTAAACCCTAAAAATCGTCCTTCGCCACTTTGCGCTTCGACTTTCGCGGCTTCACTCTATCGCAATTTTTTTTGAAATACGTGAATATTCATTAAAAATTCGACCGACACAGTGAAAATGATGCAGCGCGCGCTCGTTTGTCTGAGTCGTGAATTTCTGCAAAGTAGGATTTTTTATTTATAACTCAAATATTTTCGTAGTTAGAGCCCAGAAGACCTTTTTATGACCTTCTAAATCTGGTTTTTAACATTATTAGAGCCCCCGGACATAAAATAACACCCCTTTAGTTATCATTACACTCGCATTACCAAATATGTTTGACGAAATAAGAGAGTTATAATTGACTCAGATATAATTGACTCGGACAAACGAGCTCGTGCTGTATCATTTTCACTATATCGATCAAATTTTTAATGAATATACACGTATTTCAAAAAACTGCGATAGAGTGAAGCCGGGAAAGTCAAAGCGTGAAGAAGCGAGGGACGACTGTATATACTACATAATATTTTTTCAAGATATATAAGCAGGGGGAAACGTCCTGGGGGAAATATCTATACCCCGTCCGAGGCCACTCTCTAGCGCGGGGAGGTTTTATAAGTATATTTATAAGAACAGGTGCCATCCGACCTCCTATTGATGTCAAATGAATTATATACATGTCAGCATCCATCTGTGTATGCATAACCCTGGCTCTCATAACAAAAAATATCAAAGCACATGCTTTCAGTGCTGTTAGATAAAGATTAAGTCCATCTTAATAATAATAATACGTATTTTATCGCTCTCGGTAAAATTAATCCCTTTCTAGGCACTTTACATAGGCTGGTTATTTTGATGACGTTTGCATTAAGATGGCTACTAAATTGCTGCAGCTAACTGACGATAAAAATAACCTAGTCGTTATGTGCAAACCTAGTGTCGTCCGAGAAAACTTTAATCTCGAGAATGGTTCAGCAAGCGACACTTTCGCGACGTCTGCCCGTAATCTGTGCACACTAATCCGACTCGGCTCGTCATTAGACGAGCATGCATGACCTCCACGAAGTCGAAGTTGGACAAATTTCGGTTAAGGAAAATCGCGCGTTTGCGATATAAATTAATAATTAATTAATAGATAATTGCAATTCTCTTTTTTTTCAGGATTCTTGGCCTGTGCCCTTCCTTAATCGTCTGCAACTAGTGAACGACTCGACGGCTTGCCTGGCCTTGACCGCGTCGCTGCCGCACCACTCGCTGTCTCTCAAAGCTTCATTAGCTTCCTATCAAGCGTCGAATTGATTTCAAGATAATAATAATAATAATACACTTGATAAAGCGCCCTCAGAGAACTCAATCTCTCTCTCTAGGCACTTTACATTTGCTGTAAAGTGAAATGCAATTGAATGGTAAGTAAAATCATGCTTAAAAAACAAACGAAATGAATAATATGGTTAGGGGTGACATGCACAGGGTCAGCATGCAAATGTGGTTAGTGGCAGCATGCACAGTGTCAGCACGCATAAGCACATCAAGGACGATCCCCAGCCTGGAAGTCCCTGGTCACTTCACTCGCTTGCACCAGGTTACATATCTGGCCATCACCTGGCCCCCTCCAGTGTGCGCTTGCGAGCACAACTGCATCTAGCCATCTCGCCATCCCTCGCTCTAAATTAAACTTCTTTAAGTTGAATTTATTTCTCCTGTAGAGCCTTCAGCTCACGCGCACCGCATGGGCTGAACTTGCTTCCGGCTTCAGTTACTACGAGCCACGACAGGACGCGTCTGCTCCGTTCAGCTTTTCCTTGGCTGCAGATGAATGAACTTAAACATCAGCAAACAATATCAAGACTCATAAAAAACGTAAGCCACTATTATTATCCTCTGCATGAGGAACATTGACGATAGCCTCTCTGTCTCCCTCGTTCATGTCACAGGCTTGAAATTTGGTGGATACTCCGTTGTCCTCGTCGTCGATACACTCTCTGAATAGACTGCGTCATTTGTCGTTCCGTCCCTTGCACTTGAAATGCCACACTTTATCGAACGCATCTTGATGACCAGTTAATCTTTATTGTGTGGAATGAAAAGTAGTTAAGTTGTTAAGCGAAATATTAAAGCGAAAAGGCAAGCTCCATTATCTGACCCCAAGTTTTGGGGAAAAGCGGGTCTTATACAGGGTAAAATACGGTATTCGTTATTTAGTCACCCTAGACGTTGCTCTTCCTAAAATCCAAATGTCACTACCTTTCACCAACACAATAGGAATAGTTTGGAGGAATCCGCAAGCTTGATGCCAAAGTTGCCCTCCTTTGACCTTCCTGTTAGTCGAAGGGGGCATCACAATCTAGCGGTCCAGGTTCAGTCATTGGGACCCATCGAGGTCAAGCAAGTCGGGATTGGGCTCCCAGGAAGGTTTCGTGCGCGTGTCGGCAACCACGAGAGTTTTGAATTTCCGGGCCTCTTTACGGAGACCACACCAGACGCCAGACATCCAGGCATCCTTAATGTTTGGCGCATAGCTAAAGGTCATAGGTCATTAAACCTCGGTCTTTGCACGTGCATATTCACTTGTCAATGACAAAGTGAATATGCTGGTGAATATAAATAGCATGCACCGACGACCAGACTCCGCAGGCTCCTCTTCAAACTTGCTCGATCTTACATCAACTGCGAGGTAAGAAGTCCGTGCAAAGTGAGAAGTTACTCCATGCGATTCCGTCGAATAAAGCTGTCAATGATGGCTGCTGCGCTATATAACAAACCGATCGGACCTTTGAGTTTTCGCTATTGCTGTGCACAATTTTATCGATGCGATCAAAAGTGATACCATCAAACGGTACATCTAGCTGCAGGCTGCTTCATTTAATCAGCTCGTTGCATCATCATTAGCATTATGTGGCTATCAAGCCCTTAAAGCGGTTAGCTAGAAAGAATCGAGCTTAAATAGTGGCTGCCGGCTCAGCGACCCATTAACTATTATTATTAACGTTATTTTTGTTGTTAATATTATTATCCTAATCGCAGCTATCGTAATATTTCGTTCAGACTATATAATGTAAATACTTTTAATATGACAACTTGCCACTTTCACTACGAAACTTTTTCTGGGCCATTTGCAGCCATCTAGTGGTGCTTGTATGGATACGTAGATTACCTAGCAAGAAACTTGGCTATGGCTGATTGCTACTGAAATTTTTGATCGTCATTATGGGATGCCTCTAGATGTAACCAACCAAGTGTGCTCTTATTTCAGAGGCAGCACTGGCAATTGTGGGCGCTCTAGCGCCCTGCCAGCATCTCTCCATGCCTGCAGCATTGGAGCTTTTCTTTGACTCATTAGCTGCTAACTAGCCTCGGCTAGAGGCGCCAACTCTACCTAACATCAATCAAGTGCCATCTAGGTCAAATATTAATAATCCAGTTAGTTACCTGCCTCTTTTTGTATGAGTCACGATCCTGAGCCGCTACTCTCATTATTAAGAGCAGTAATAATAATAATATTTATGAGACTTTTGTATAGCATCCCCGGAGAACTAAATATATTTATCTCTGGGCACGCTTTACATTTGCTGAAGGGATGCCTGTCAATATGGCGACGCGGTAACGTGAACAGCGTCACAGCACGCATAACCACACTGAAGCGATTCGTGAAGGCTCGAATAAATTCGACGCGATCGTGACGACGAGTCCGCTTCTTGTGGGCACTGTATCCTGCTTCTGCAGCTGCGCAACGCCAGCTAGAGAGAGAGAGAGAGAGAGAGAGAGAGAGAGAGATGTGCACCACTTCTTGCCTCAGCTCCATCGGCCAAACTCGCCCCACTCAATCCATGGCTGGAATAACTCGTCAAACGCAAGCACCGCACACCGCTAGTAGATCCATATACTTTGGCATCATAATGCTTAATTTACCGATTCTTCGCGCAGCATACTTAGAAATAGTCGTGGGACGAGAATGAAGGCGCATGTTTCGCAGGCAAATGTAGCTGTAAGTTCGAGTGGCGACGAACAGCATTTAGATTGGCATCTTGGACAGTTGGTCTAGAGAATATAGCTAAACTTTTAATGTGATCAGCTGCCGGCTAGTGCTGCTTCTGAGTGCCATTGCATTACCTTGGCCAGATGAGATATCGAAAAAGAACACATTCTGGCTGATACAACAGTCTCATTTGCAGCATTCCACATTCAACGGCCTTATTTGCAGCAGCTTAATAGAATTTAATCGTCTTTCAAGCGCTTGTATCTATCTGCAAGAAGTAGATCTAGATATCCTAGACGTACGATTGCCATTAGCCTTAGAAATCGTACTCGGTGGCTTGCATCCTATGTCGGCACGTCTGTTGTAATAGTTTTTTAGTGTGAAGCCAAACGTTTCTCTGCGGGAATTTAACTCTGTTATAGGAGTAGGGAATACAGTTCCGTGTACAAAGCCTGCATGCAGTCTTATTTCTAATGTTGGGGCAATACAAATTGCTGCACTGACCGCCTATCGTCTGCATACGCTGCGTAGCCTCCTGCCGAGGAGCGTCTTCAGCGACGTTTTAGTAGAGCGCTAATTTTAGTAAATAAGATAATTTTATAAATAATAAGATAATAAATCATAAATAAGATAATAAATAAGATAATGTTAGTGAAGCGCTAGTGACACTCGCTGTCATCCAGACGGCTCTACCGTCTTGCAACTAATGTACAGCTGCTCGTGTCGTTTTTCTTTTTCTTTGTAAGGATACTACTCCAAAACCGTAAGATGCGTTTGTAGCAGTGCTGTGCATCGGAATGCTTAAGGAAAATCGGACCAAATGGCGCCAGCGATGGCGAGCGCCCATTTCCTGTCCTTGCCACAAATCTAGCTTTCACGGCTCGGCGGCCCGCACAGCCCTCGGAGCAGCACGTGTGAACTCTTGCTTCTTTGCTAAGTAATGCACCGTCAGTGGTGAGCTCCGAAGACTGCCTGGTTGAAAACTGACATCGAAACGGCACCACATGATTCAAGGTCATTCGGATCCATGGCGTCATAGTCACGATGCCGATCACGATGACGGTGGACGTTTCGCATCTAGTTACGTATGTAACCGCAACCGCTTTTGGAAGCTGAGAGCTTTGGCACGTCGAATGACGTCAAATGAGCACCCTCGAACGAATGGCGACAGTGGCGACAGTGGCGACAGTGGCGACAGTGTCTGAGGTCAAGCCATGGCATACCGGCATGCCACTGCCATGGCCGCGGAGCCTTTCGCTCACTGGAATAATCGGTGTGTAATGGGCACGTGACCTAAAATATGGCTACCGGATTTGCGTTTACTGACGTACGGTCGGTTTGAACGGAGAGTGTCGTAATCGGCCTCCGCGATAGTATTTGATCGCTGCTGGCGTGGTGGTTTTTCATGTTTCACGGGCGTACTGCCCTCACTGGACCAGTTGCCGTAAAATTCTCGCGTAAAATTCTCGCGAGTTAACTCGATGCGTTCCCATGGACTCGCTACTAGCGTGTGGGCACATTACTAATTGCCACTATTGACGTCCTGTTATCGCTGCAGCAGAGCTCCGGCGCACGGAGCTCTGCTGCAGCAGCAGCAGCACCGACTGTTTGGGGTTTCTCCGAGGCTCCTGTTGTAACCAGTTCTGTCCAGTTCTAACCACTTGTTCGGGCGAGAATGAGTGGCGCTCGGTGCGACTGCGTCACGTGACGATCGACTGCACTGGGACTACTATCAACGACCACGGGCATAATACTCAACTGGCTATGAGGCAGACGATGACATGGAGTATATGGGAGTCATTGATTGTAACAGATCGTAACTCGATGAACAACGGCAACATCGTCATCCGTACGATCGTCTCACGAAGAAATGTGGACACGTGAATTTGTGTTTTGAAAATCGTAGCCCCTCAGACAAAAACTAGCCGTGCTATGTGATGCCACGAAACGGTCTCCCCTCTGCCGTCAACAGGAGACTTCTACGAGAGAGACGAAGAGAGCGAAAGATGGAGAGGGTGAGAGAGAGAGATAGAGAGAGAGAGAGGGAGAGAGAGAGCACAATTTCCAAATATCATACTAGGAGTGGACGCGTCGATAGGCACCCGTAACCGATTGGACCCTTTCAGGTTTACCGAGGACCTCTTTCCCGTTAGATGAGCGCAAGCGTAAATGCTTCGAATAAAAGTGATCACAGCCTTAGGTCATGTTTCTATATATCTAGATCCTATTTCATAGTCGCTTGGCCTGCAGCCACAGAACTGACCTTGTAGGATAGTAGCGAATTTGAGGGAACTTCCGGTTCGTACATTCCCATGGGCTGTCTTAATTGCATATGAATTCCAAACCTTCAATCTCGTCTCTTGACATTGCTGTCACGTCTCGAATGACCACAACTCATTCTGCGCTATCGTGTGCCAGCGTTCAGACTTCCACCTGGCAGTCCATGGCGGCGGCTTTAGCTTTGGAGCCAGCACACTCTCGGAGCACGCAGCGAGTGCACATTTCACTGCTCGGTCAAGCGAGCAATCGGACATACCTAGCTGGCTTGGACCCCGTACAGCTGAAGCGACATAAAGGTCAGAGGGCAGTGGGCTCGTCTCTTCCAATCTGATTTGATTTCCTCGTGCATTCGTATGCACTGTTACGTATGCTCGCAGGGGCTCTGGGAGAATGTCTGTCGAGCAGACCGCAATGTAGACTGATGTCACAGGACTGGATCTCTTCGATTTCATCTTTTAACTACTGGTCTTATATATATATATATATATATATATATATATATAATGGCAGCTGATTATTCGTCTTCGAGAGATGCACCGTCACTCTCGGCCTAGAAATTGCCTTGAAATTGTTCTTTGCCAGATTGCTGGTGTCGATATTTGTAAAAACCTGTCGATGATAAAATTTGACTGTTGATATTTTAACAGGGCTTGTTTAGATAAGGATACCACGTCCAAGTTGGTCCATGCATTCGTGACATCTCGTCTCGACTTCTGCAACTTACTTTGCTTACTGGCCTACCAGCATGTGCGATCAGGCGATTGCAGCTGGTGCAAAACTCTGCAGCTAGGCTTGTCTGTCGTGAGCGTCGCAGTTGCCACATTACTCCACTTCTCGCCGACCTGCACTGGTTACCAGTCAAGCAACGGATTGACTTCAAGGTTTTGTCGCTCACTTTTAGGTCTCTTCATTCTATGGCTCCAGCCTATCTTTCAGATATACTACCCCATCAGGCAAAGCATCGTACCACTCGCTTTTCGGAATCCAACAGTCTAGAAATACCTCGTACAAACCTTAAATCCTTTGGAGACCGTGCATTTAGCTCGTATCCTCCCACAGCCTGGAACTCCCTCCCGACCTGCATCAGAACATCCCCTGACCTGACCACATTTAAAAGAAACTTAAAAACATACCTATTTAGGACAGCATTTAGTGGGTCCCTGTGATTCGTCCTTGGTGTGCTTATGTGTGCTGACACTGTTCATGCTGCCACTAACCACATTTGCATGCTGACCCAGTGCATGTAACCCCTAACCATGTTATTCATTTTGTTTGTTTTTCAAGCATGATTTTACTTACTATTCTATTGCGTATCACTTTGCAGCAAATGTAAAGCGCCTAGAAAGAGATTAAGTTCTCTGAGGGCGCTTTATCAAGTGCAATATTATTACTATTATAACAGTCAGCCAGCTTACCGTGCAAGTGCCATTCAGACATGAAGCCGGCGAGCGTACACATTGGGTTCATGCACGGTCAAGCATGCTACCATACATCTCCAGAACGCTTGGAGCTTTGGCACCACATCATGGCGGTCTGCCCCGGGCCCGCATGCCAATCTCTCCCTCAAAGAGGTAGCGATCAAACAGCCACCTTCGGCCAGACTCTCAGGGAAGGGCATTTGGGGCACTTGTCTCGAATGGCGAGCCATGACCGAATAGGCGCTCGGCTCCACCCGATAAAGGCTACAACCACATGCCCTAACCTTGATGCTTGCCAATATACCGGCCAGTATGCCTGCCATGTTCTTGGACACCGCCGTACGCTTGGCCAAAATTTGCCGCAGGCGAGTTTCCTGCGCCGCGCGTGCCGGAGGCCAGGGTGCATGCACTTTTTCCCGATACTTGCTTCACATGTACATTCAACCATTCACTGGTTGCCAGGAGCGCTGTGGACCGGTGTTGGGAGTTAGTCGTGCAGCGAAGATGCTCTCTCCCTCTCTCCCTCCCTCTCTCCCTCCCTCCCTCGCTCTCTCTATATCTCTCTAGCGTCTCTCAGCTCTCTCTCGAGCCCGGAGTCGGAACACCGAATGAAGAGTAGTCTTAAAAGCTCAATAGGTGAGCACTGGGCAGGTAAGCCAGACATTTTGCAATCGACCCACGCTTGAGGCGAAATTCTTTTACCGCATTCAGTTCCAGGGGGAGCTTCAAACGGCTTATGGAGGTCCTGTACAATTACACGGTGCTTAATGCCGCACTATCGTCAGGTTCCAGGGCGCAGCAGCACGACGAGATTTACGTTCGCTCGCACCAACTCCCAGCGCACCGACCAACCGGATCGACCGGGGTCGGTTACAAACGCCCGCTGGATTCTCGGGGACATACCTCGATGCATGTATTTTGAAGTTCAAAGCACTCGGGGCCATTCTGACTTGTAACGATCAGTCGCGACATGAGAACGATGAGGCAAATTGTGTAGCCCGTCAAGTTGGCAGCCATTTGCCAAGTAAAAACGGCAACGAACGGTGATTAGGCTGACGTCATCGGAGGACTATCAGCCTTCGGATGACGCTTGCACGGAATACGGCCGAGCATAAATAAACAGCCATGAGTGTAGGCTTATACGTGAGATTTGGCCAATATTTATTGCCCTATCGTCCCGCTACTGTCTGCATACCTGCTCGCAAGGGAGCGTCACCAACGAGTTTCCAGCTCTGCCCTGAAATCCTAGTTGATTATTAATCAAGCCGAGGTTGAAACTGAGGTCAAAGAGTAACATTCGCTGCTTAGCGTTTGGTGCTAGCCATATTGTGTCTGAAGCCGGTGAGAATAATAATAAAAATAATAATGCACTTGATAAAGCGCCCTCCGAGAACTCAGTCTCTTCCTAGGCGCTTAACATTTGCTGCAAAGGGACGTTCGTAACAGGCCATTGAAGCGCGGCCGATGTTCAAACCAGATTGGTGGTTATGAGCCATGTCTGTACTGCATTCAGCTGCGAAAGCTTCAGGCCAGCTCAAAACAGATGACTCAGCTGTAATGACGTCCCGATCCAGTATGTCTGCACTCGCCATTTGTACGTGCCGAAGAATCAGCCGAATATTATTCGCGTAGAAAGCCTGCTCGAGAAATTGGAGCGATTAAGATGGCAACAAATGTGAAAGGCCATCCAGATCACTAATCAAGTGACAACACGATGGTATAGGTTTCACTTCAAGTTTTTAGGTAGCCATTGGTAAAGTATGGAGTGAAAACGAATACGCGAAGCCGTTCTGAAGACCGTTTAGCGAGTGACAAAAGTGACGGTTAGCGAGTGACGAAACTGACGTTATGCTATTGCTTCGCGCCATCGCGACGCCACGGCCGTTCGGGACGTTATTCCTAACGAACTGTAGCGTCTGCTAAACTAGAGTCATTAGCCACAAATATATAATAGCATCTGTAAAGTGCATAGAAAGAGATTCAGTCAAGGCTGCGCACATTAATTTCGTTATTATATTCACTGTTCTTATATTCAACAATAAACATATTGCAATATTCAATGCCAAAAAATACAGCATATTGCAATATTCTATGCCACCAATGCAATGTATTGCACATCTTGCAAATCATATATTGCGTTTTATTGCCTGTTATTTTACAAATCGTCTTCATATTCTTCTTCGTTCTCTTCGTTATCATCAGCTGACCCTGAGTCATTTTCATATGCTATCAAGGCGACCAGAGCCAACTACCACAGTAACTTGTTTTGATTCAGAAAAAAACAGCGCCACAAGGTTTTGGGTTGCAAACTACGACGTTGAGGACATGACACTCGCTTTGCCATGGAGAAAAGTCTCTCTACATCGCATGATGTTGGAAGCAAGAAGCGCGTGTTGATGTACTCGCTGCTCGCTTCCTTCTCTTCGACACGCTGCTCCTATTCTTTCAAACATCCTATTCTTTCAACGACATGTCACGTCGCTGCAGCAATATCGTAACAGATCTGAAATCGGCCAATGTTAGTTTGCGATCCCGAATATTCCTTTTCTGCCCAGCTGTGGGAACAAGAATAGTTATTTCTCGGTCTGCCTCATCAAGATTTGGATGGAGTCTTTCGAGGTGCTAAAACATATCCAGAACGCCTGTCCAACGGGTCACGTTGCACTTGACTGGGCGCAGGGATGTCATCAAGCGCAGTATCGACCTGAGTGTTTCAGTGTTGACAAATTTGACATGAGCTTCCCAATCAACTCCGATTCAGTTGCGAGGAATAGTTTTATGTATGCCTCAGCAGCCAAATTAAAATGGTGACTGCGGCATCCCAGAAGTGGCACACCAAGAAGGTCCCCTGTTGCCTTCTTGGTTGAGCAGATGTCCCCAATCAAACAGAAAAGGGGGTCGATAAGTGTCGATGCTCCAGTGACGATTTGATTAAATTTACATGGTTCTCGGCGGTAAAATTCGCCTCGCATAGGAGAGGTGCGAAGGTTAGCAGATGAATTTCAAGATCAGCAGCGTGCTCCTTGCCAGGTTAGAAGATAAAAAGACCAATAAAGTATGTTGAATCTTCGGACCAGCCATCAAGCACAAGAGCGAAAGTGGTAGCACCTTGACAGATATCTTTTTCCATCAACTCCACCAGCTTGAACATATATTTCTTTAGTGCTTTGACAGAGATCGGTTGCATTTTTCTTACTGCTTCGGGTGAGCTCTTTTTCGCAAAATATCGATTCGAGCTCATCCATAATGATCCACTCCAGCCATTTGAATACATTGGTTGATCGACTATCAAGCATTTAGTCCGAGGTCACGGTCTGTCGAGATACACCGATTGTCCCGTTCCGGGGATGTCGCTGCTCTGGATGTGCCGTCTCCTTGTTGTGCTTGTTGCGCCAGTGAAAAATTTCTAGACAATTCGGGTGCTTCTGCTTGATGTGGGACATCAGATTCGTATAGCCGAGCCTAATGTTCCGTTTGCGAACCGTTCCACAAGTGCATTTCCACGTACTGGCTTCAGAACCAACGGGATTCTCGCCAAAAATAAAGCTGACAGACCTTCTTGTTATCAGGTGGAACTGTAGGACGAGAGTGTGAACTCAACATCAAAGTTGGTGACCTCTGAGACAATAAAAATGGCGCCCCCACGATTGTACACGAGTGTGCACCTAGACAATTGTGATTGGTTAAAAATGATTTCTACGGATATGTGTCCGAATATTATTTTATTTGGATCTTTTTAAATGTGAAAAGTCAATTTATGTATTTGTATCTATTATTTATTTAGTGACAGAGACGAATAGGCTTACAGTTATACCTTTATATGTTACAATATATTGTCAAATATATTGGTATTGTCAAACGAATCAGCACAATATATTGTGTGGTTATTGTGAGATTATGACACTGTTGTTGGATTATGGGCTGTAGCGACTTATGGCAGGGGTATATAAGTAACGGGCTGCAAAAGCCCGGGAGTCAGGTCGAGGACGCCGGGCAGAGTAGTCGCGTACTGGCCCGGTACGGCGTATGCGTGAAGTCTTTGAACCTGCTCTGGTGTTTCAGTCTTTTGTTTGCTTGGTTCCGCGTACCTGCCGCTTAGAGAATGTCAGAATACAAGCTATTTCGGCAGAAGCGGCAGAGTGGCCCGAGCCAGGAGATGATGCTGGAATACTACTACGTCGGGGACGACTTCGTAAGCTGGCGGCTCGACTCGGAGCAGAGGCTTAATCAAAGAGGTGTCGACACAGATTTGTGGCACATGTTTTTACTAGGCTTGTCTGTCGTGAGCATCGCAGTTGCCACATCACACCACTTCTCGCCGACCTGCACTGGCTACTAGTCAAGCAACGGATACAACGGATACTGACTTCGAGGTTTTGTCGCTCACTTTTAGGTCACTTCATTCTTTGGCTCCAGCCTATCTCTCAGATCTACTCCCCACCAGATCTACTCCCCACCAGGCGGCAAAGGACCCTTTCGTATCGGCATGCATGAGCCTCCTGCAGGCATAAAAAACAGGCCTAGATTGTGGCTGCCGGATTAGCGTCTCCTAATTTATTATGCTAATTAGCATTAGGCATCGTTGTCTGTTGTTAGAATTTTACAGAAACCCTTTTAATGCGAGAATTTTGTCCTTTTTCACCCAGCCTTCCACTGGAGAGGTGGCCCTCTAGTTCAACTTGCACGGCGTTACACCAGTCGTGACTTTAAAAGCATAAGAACTGATTTCTGTGGTATTGACGATATTGAATCCATCGTTGCGCCCGGCTACCGTCTGAATACGTGCGTACAATTGATCTTTTTCTAAGCTTTGTAAATTGAACTAATAGCGAGGCAAAAGTTTTTCTATGCACCACACTATTTAGTAAAGAAATTGTTCGAAGCTATACTCCTACCCAAACGTGCGAATCACGTGACGAGGATGGTGGTCGAATGCCAGTTTCGTGGTTCACGCTTTTGTGACAGACATAATTTCAGAGCTGCTTCGTGCGTTCACAAAATTTTGGATGCGCGCCCACCAGTAAATCGGACTCTATTGGCACGACGCCACGTCCCTCCGGTCGGCACTTTGTGCAGCTTCAAGGCTCCACGCCAGCGAGAGATGTACTCGCCCGACAGCATCACGTCACGCATGTCACGTCGCGTCATGCCATGTCACGTCTGCACTCGCGCTGCTCACGGCTGAATAATGTTGTGTCAAACAAGAGCACCTTAGACAGCAAGTCAAAACTCGCCTCGGCGGCATCGAATGATTCGGCGTCACTCATTCAGACACTGACTGAACGGCTAGTCGCACTTCGAATACTAGGACACCGGTTTCGTATCATTGGCGGTAGGTTGCCGTTCGGAAAGTTAGCACTGTGAGCATCGAACAATGGAAGAGTCCTGAGACCGGAAACCAAACGAGGAAAGACATGATTCCTTTGAGCCAGGCTGCTGCCGCTGAGCCCCACAGCAGCTACGTAACAACAGCATAGAGATCAGTTGGTTCGGCATGCGGCCTCTTTTACATAGTCGCAGAAGGCCTTTCAGTGCTGCCACCTGCTTTTGACCTGGCTGCGGCTGTCAAATTTGTGATTCCTGATTAATGATTTTAGAATCCACCGGAATCGTGATCTGTGGTCGAGAGCCTATGCATGCGCTAGCGTACGCCCGTGAAAAATCGACAGGTTAGAGGTGCATCTACAGGTTAGAGGTACATCTACAGATTGCAGGTATATCTACAGCTTACAGGTACATCTACAGGTTACACGTAAATCTACAGGTCACAGGTACATCTACAGGTTGCAGGTACATCTACATGTCACAGGAACATCTACAGGTTGTAGGTACATCTACAGGTTGCAGGTACATCTACAGGTCACAGGTACATCTACACATTACCGCTGCCGTGAAAATCTCAGGCGGCCGGCTTTGGCTGCTACCTTGATCGCCTCCTGCTTTCAGCTTGTACAGCACGCCGTCTATCTTGCTGGCTACTCCGGCTGGCGTCTCTCCTGCACGCTGTGCCTGCCTGGCAAGGGCGTCTTCTCCTTTCTGCCTCCGCTAATGCTGGTCCTTATTTGGATTGGTATTCCATCAAAGCCTACTGGCTGCGAGCTCTAAAGTCTACATTTAATTCTAAAGTCGGCATTTTGCAGCAATTTAAGAAAACTGTGCAAACACAAAGCAGAGCAGCGAAAATGCAAAACTCACCCTTTACACAAATTGGGCATCTATCCAGTATGCCAAGTCTGCTGTGCCTAGCGGATGTCGGGAAGCCACGGAGGCGGAAGCCGACGGAAGCTTCGGGCGTAGTGCAGAGAGCCCTTGGGCGGTGGAATCCCACGGCGGCCACCCTTTGAAAAACCCGTTAAAAATCAAACTTGTTTCAAGTATTTGAAATTCCAGCATTCTAAGGTTCAATCTCGTCTAATAGAGTGCGCGTTTCAGCTACATATTCAAATTGGCAAACAATCTCCGCCTTTTTTTGACACTCCTTGCTGCACCCTCCTCATACGATTATAAATTTATCACTAAGAAATCCATGTAAAAGAGACGTCTGGGACGGAGATTGATCTAACGAACGGACTAAGCACCATGGCTTAAATTTATAATAGGAGTTGATTAGCTGCGCGCTAATTTATCATTGTTATTCCAAACAGTGATCCGGAGGTGTCGTCATCTCACGGAGCTCGTTTTACTGAACTTAAGCCGACGTGACCACCGTGGCGTATGGGCTTATTTATGAGGCGTGAGCAATGCTGCCTGCTGCTCTCTGCTACCGACTGTGGGTGCATTGAAGCTTCGTCTACGACTGGTTAACTTTGAGGCATTATCCCCACTTGGCGCTACCCGTGCGGATGCACGTGGTCTCTCACCAGTGACGAACACATGCTTCGTTGGATAGACATAGCTCCAGAACCGCGACACTTGTAGTAACAGAGTAATTGTTGGCAACATGAATGTGCGGTTCAGTCAGACTTAATACTAGCCAGGGCGTAAGAAACTGGGCGGTGGGAGTCTCGCGGGACTAATGATGCCGCAGGTCAAAATCCTGACGAGTCGGGACTGGACGGATCGGACTTCAAAGTTCCGCAGCAGCCGCCGGGGAGGGGGGCCATTTGCTGAGAAAGGAATTATAAGTAAAGTTAAAATTAAAAGGCTATCTGATTCAGAAGCTTCATTTCTATAGCGGCAGAAGAGCATTGATGGCTACCACCACCATTTGCATTGGGCAATAAATGATGGCCCTCAGCAGGACTCAAACCCGAGACCCGTATATATAAGTACCGAGAAGAGCGAGCACCTTACCCGTAGATTAGCTGATTCAACAACCTCAATTATATGTAGATTATTATATAATAATATTATTGTATATTATTGTATAATTAGATGTAGAGTAGAGCCTTCGCGGTGGCTATTGACCCGCTTTCAGAAGGCAACAAATGCTCATCTGCTGCACGACTCGAACCCGCGTGACCTGAGTCGTGAATTGCGAGCACCTGACCCCCTCGGCGCCTGAATCAGGGGGCACGCCATTTTAGCGCTCCCTCTCCGAGAGACGGCAGCCCTTGCGGGCTGGCCATTGGGTATCCGGGTAATGGCTGCCGAGCTTGGAGAGAGCGGTTGTACGGGCTCGTCGGACAGCTGCTTCTGCGTCAGCAGCGTCGGGATCTGTCTGTTCGACAGGATGCGCCCGCCGAACCGCTGACGCTACCGCTCTGAGGCGCGGAGCGCTTCCGCGCGCACTCTCACTCGGGGGGGGAGGAGAAGGAGCCAAAGATGTCTAGGATGGCCCGGCCAAGCAATGTCTGAAAAGCTTACATTTAAAATCGGGTTCGTAGGGCCACTTAATTGCGCCGACCGACAGACCGACGCACTCTGAGCAGATGAGGTCGTTAACATTAGGCCACGTCAGTTGCGGCTGCAAATGAGAAACATCTGCTGAACATTTAGCACCACTTCGCCCCCCCCCCTCCTCTCTTCCCTCCCCCCACAGGAGACCGCTTGACTCCGAGTGTCTTGGTGAGGGTGGGGTGGGCAGGCCTTCGGCGAACTCTTTCAAGTCGATTCTACCGTTCGGGATGCGCCATTTTTTAGGTGAAACCATCCGGCAGCTTCGAGCAGCCCAGTCTGCGTTCAAGTTCGGCGTTGGTCTCACGGGGAGGAGGAGTTGTATCTTTTTAAAGCGGGACGACAGCGGAGGTTTCGGAGACGCTGCTAAATAAATAATAAATATAAATATAAATAATATGTATCATATTATTTATATTTATATTTATTATTTATTTCTATATTTATATTTATATTAAATTCATTTTATTATAATTTATGTATCTTTCTTTTTAAAGCGGGACGACAGCAGACGACAGCAGCGGAGGTTGCGGAGACGCTGCCAAATGCGATTCTTGTCGAGCATGCTCGCCGAGGCGTCTTTCTGCGTGCGCATTGAGCCCTCGTCTCGCAGCTTCGAGGCGCTTCTTCTCCACCGCCGCCGCCGCCGCCGCTAAGGGGTTGGGCCAAAAGATAGTTGTTCACATGGGGGGCCACGTCAGCTCGCGGAGGGAAGGAGGAGGAGGAGGGCTTCGAGACGTAGCGTCGTCAGGCTCTCCAAAAACGGCAAAAAAAACCTCTGAATCGACGACGGTTAAGAGAAGAGGGGAGGAGGTGCTCTGTCGGCGTGAAAATGCACGCGCTCCTACGACTGGAACCCGCAACCTGGGTTGCAAAGTGTGACCACCTTACCCCGAGGCTAAGATGACAGGTGAAAGCGCCATTTTTAGTGGCGCGGCCGCCGTTTTTGGAGGGGGGGCTGAAGAGCGCGACTTTCGCTCGTCGCTCTGTGGGCGCACCGAAAAGGGCGCTTCCGGAAGAGATTGCCTTTTCGTATTTAAAAGAAGACGCGCTCAATGACTCATGCGGGGCGACGCGATATAGTGGAGGAGGTGTGACAGTCGACAGTCGAGCGGCACGCTCTCGCGGTCAGCCTCAGCAGATGGCCGGCCGCACAGGTTCGCGTCGGTCGATGCGTCGCGTCGGTTCCGCCCGGCTACGCTACAGCGAGCGCTCCAGCTTCGTCTCCCGAAGGCTCCGTCCGTCTGGGACCGACGAGTTCCGGGATGCTCCGCTCGAGGAATTGACCTCTGAGGACTGGCAAGTTCTGCTCGGTCCAGCGTCGTCTGCCCGCTGCAGGATTTCCTCCGAAATTAACGGGCGTCGAACAATAGGGCAGCCGACGCAGCTAACCGTATCGGCACGCTTCCTCTACGGCGTACGTAAAGTGCCGAGAAAGAGATTTAGTTCTGCGGCGGCGCCATACAGATTAAATGCATCTTTATTAATCGCCTATCTTTTGAAGCCAGCTCTTAAGGCCTCTCCAACCGTCGACGCTCTCCGGTCCGGCAGGCAGCGAGTCACTTCGGGAGGCTAGCAGCCACGCCTTCGTGACGGCGTGCGTACGATTCCGCCGCCGCCTCGATGTGGCGTGCAAGCGATTTCGTGATCTGTTTAGCATCCCGCTAAAGCCCGGCAGGAGCTACCGGATGTCGAGAGCGACTCGAGCGACTTGAGGCAGGCTTTTGACTCAAAATTTCGACACGTTTCAGATGGGGTAGCCATTTTTTCGACGGAGCTAAAAAGGCGGCCACCGAAGCGTTGTTTCCGGCTCGAACATTCGGCGCACTCGGAATTTCCCATTGTTATATTTAAGGTGCAATCGTATTCTTAAAATTTATGAATAGGTCATTATTAAAAGGAATAACAATTATTTATGCAGGTCCACCGGGGCACACCGAGAGATGCAACTTCGGTGCCCAGCTCCAGGCGCTCAAAATAGGGGCACCACGCTCGCTGTCTGAGTGAGTGTCGCAGAGACTTCGCCGGGCCACTTTTGGCCACTGTCCCGGTAGGCACGGAGCTGCCATTGCTCTAATACGCTGCGTGAGTTACACTCAAAGCTTATGCGAGCAGTTGAAATAGCGGTAAGAATTAAATTAAGAAGTTAATCGGTGGAGCCAGCAGCCTTTCCGGTAGGATTTCGACGCCACCAACCCGTCTCTGAGGCCTGCCCCTCAAGGTCAGCGTCTAGGCCCCCCTTGCCAAAAAATCTCGTCTGCAGCCTCGAATTGGTAAGACGAGCCAGCTTCCTGCCCGCAACGCATTCAGCTTCCAGTGCTCCAGGCAGGCTGGCGACGGACACACTCTCTCGCTCTCACTGCCTCGCAGACGCGTCTGCAGTTGCCTTCCTCCACGACCGAAGAATACGTAAAACTCGACCTTCGAAACATGCCTGCTGGACAAGTCAAAGCTAGCACCAACACGTCCAATGACTCAAAGCGATTCGGACACGCGACGACGGTTGCCCTTCACGGTGGCCCTTGGCCTTTGACCGGAAGACAGGCGAAGTTGGGCTGACCCTCACCCAAACGACAGACAGACCGGCTGGTTCAGCAGCTCTATTTTGCATGGCTGCAGAATGGCCTTGGCGACTTTTACTCCACCTGCACCCTGCAATAAAGGATTGCCTGCCGAGAGCTCAAACGTGGATCACAGCCGGATCGTGATTGGGCATCCTGCATCCTAACCACTGGCGTATCGAAGGAAGGGCACGGGGTCATACGTGTATGTCCCCGGGTGCTGGATCAGGAGCGCTAGATCAGGGGCGTGTCAAAATGGCCGACTAAAGCAGGGGGAGGGGCACCGCCTTCGTAGTACGTCCCCGAGCGAACGATATCGCACGAACGTCACTGGTCCTAACTCTGGGCCAAGTTCCGGCTGCATCGCTGCTCATTAGTCCGCCAAAGGCTAGACAAGTGGCTGACTAGCGGTAGCAAGGCCGGTACCGGCCTTCGACATTCAATCGAGAAGATTGGCTTTCGGCAGCCAGCAGCAGGCAAGCATCTAAGAGTCCAGGATTCCCGTTGGGGAGCTTTGAAGACGCTTACCGAAGCTCGGATGGGCGCCCACTAAAATTGCTCTCAATTTACAGGTGGCATTGCCCTTAGCATGTGGATGCCTACGATGTTTTCACCCTGCAGCGATTGAAGTCGAAGTGAGCAAGGCACGTGACCAGTCATCGATCGAAGAATTCCCTTACGAGTCAGGAGGAGCTCATCAGCTAGGGCACGTGACAAGTCTAATCATCGTGTTATTATTGTCAGCTCGTCAGCTTACACGCAGGCAGCTCGCTCGCAGGCAGTGCAAGCAACGATGGAAAATTTCACAGAGATGAAGATGGCTAATAAACCGTGCCTGGCCAGGTGTACCAGCAGGAGAATCCAAGGAGCGAGCGAGCAGCCCACGCAGCCAACGCTACTTCGACGACGCCTGATGGGAAGCTGCAGCAGCAGCAGAGTATTGCAATTAGTTGCACCTGCAACCGGCTTCGTGATGCTGGTGTCACCTGTGCGCTTTCACTGAGCGCCATCGCTAGCTGCAGGAATGTGCCAAAAGTCAGCTGAGCATCTTCGGCTCGAGTATTCGGTGGCCCAGCAGCAGACGTTAGAACAGTCCGGCCTCGTCCGTGATTTTAATCCAGTTAGCCACGGTACACGGTGTGAGCTGACTTCGTGCCAGAGGAGTCATCGGGCAGCCATCAGGCAGCATCGGCGGCTGGCAGCGCTCAGATCTGCTGCAAAGGCAGGTTAGCACTCAACACAAGAGACCCTGCGTTCTTGTAACTTCAACCAATGACCATATAGTGGCCAAGTCCTTGTAGGTCGTTAGCGTAGCTCGGGGCCACAGTGACGACACTGCACCCTCGCCGGATGATTCCCAGGATCAGCTACGTCCTTGCCGAGAATGTGCCCAAGGTACGCGCGCACACCTCCTCGATGGCCTTGTCGAGGTCCTCACACACGAATGACCCTTGCCTCTGTCCAAAGTCCCGTAGGTATGCTCGACCGCGATTGTAGTCTCTCACTGCTCCAGCGGTGAGCGACTGCAATTCGATGCAATTCGACATCAGCTTCGATACAAGATGCATGTGTCTCATTCAAAGAGCAGCTCAATGGAGCGGACAAAGCTGCTAAAGGGACCAGCAGCCGTCATATGCCGACTAAGCTTCGGAATGAGATATCAACTAGCAGACTAGAGGCCATCGGACGAATGCAAGCGATAGGGGTCTGCTTGGCGGTCTGCTTGGCGGCCTGCTCCCACTTGATTTTGGCAGCCCACGTGATGCGGGCACACTCGGCACCTGGCTGGCGGGCAGAACACGCCGGATGACTTCTGCTCTACCTTTCTAATCAAATATAGAAAGAAAGAAATCTCTGCCTCGCGTGCAGCTGCACAGCCGAAGGTGCCCAGTGAGCCGGTAACAGCTGGAGTGAGCCCTCACCCCTACCTTTCAAGCAAGCACAACACAAAGCCAGCCAAATCCTGAGCCAAATCTCGGCGTTTCTTTGGCCCGGCATCAAAGGCAAGCGTGATACTTGCTCGCCTGCCTGGCTCACCTGGCTCACACGGCTCTGATGCCATCAGAGTCGCTGCCAACCCCGAATGCTGCATCACGCAGTCCACTTGGAATAGTTATGTACTAAGGTAGTTGCAAAGTAAGGAAAGACAAACAACAGATGGGGAGAGCCAAAAGAGACCTCGCCACCGCGACACCTCGACTGAGAGCCAATTTTGTGTTTTCGGCAGGCCATAACACTGCCATCTGCCACCCGCGAGTGCCTGCACGCCAATTGTCGTAAGCAAAACTCCCGTGGAGGTAGGAGGGGTGTGTCACTTTTCTGACCACGTTGCTCAGGACCGATGGGAATGTTCTGGCCAAGACTTCAGCTGCAGCTGAATTCCCGAACCAGGAATGTGCCCAGCAGCACACGGGTGCTCCAGGCAAGGCTACCTTTTAACCACCACTGAGCATGCGATCGAGGAGACTTCGAAGACCCGGTAGTGTGTGCCACTGGAATCTAGCCTCGAGCGACAGATAAGGTAGCACGGCTTGCTACGCCGTCCCTCCCACCGTAGCCAGCCCAGTACACCGAAACTGTCCTCGCTCACTCTATAGTCCCATCCTGAATGGTCAGTCAAACAAGATCTGCCGAAGTCTAAGCTCATCGACAACTATTTGGCTTGCAAGCGAGCTCTCTATCAGCCCTGGTCGACCTGGACCAGACCTGACCACTAGCCTAATACGGAGCAAATCCATTGAAGCTATAACACGGACATGTTGTTCAGCACAAGCGTTCCTGCCGATGGTCGAGCTGCAATGCATCGGACGGCCGATCAGTCTAACTCACCACGACGCTGTTCTGAATAGCCGGCGCTCCCCTCTCGGGGATGTCTTGCACACACAGCACGGTATTGGTATGCTGTCCGATATAGTATGCAGCCTAAAACAACCGGAAACAGTTCGGTAAACTCAGCACCCACCTGCCTGGCTCGCAAGCTGGCAGTGCTGCAGGCAGCCAGCGACTTCCTGCACACAGGAAGTCAAGCCTCGCTAACCTTTGATGCAAGCGAAGACCGTAAGCAGGAGCAAAAACCAAGGGGGGGGACGCAGTTTTTTATTTTTCGCTTAGGATGCGACTGCGACTGTTGGTTTGACAGGTGACACTGCAGCAGCAGCACTGCTTGCAGTAGCAGTTCATCCCACCCTCCGGGCCAGCCCACCAACTGATTCGCAGCAAGCTCTTTTTTGACTCGTACCGGCAGGTCGGAGCAACTACCGGAGGGTCGGAGCAACTACTCGGCACCCAGCCAGAGGCTCCAGTCAACGGTTGGCTGGGGGTGCTGCTTACGGCACCTGAGGCGACTGCTGTGCCCAGCAGCCGCCTCAGGTGCCTGCCTACAGGTCTGTGTGGGGAGCCGACTACCGACATCAACTACAGAAACTGCTGGAGCCTGAATGATGCACTTCGGATGAAGCATAGCAGACAGCATTTTGATCCATTCATCATCCTCTCATACCTCTCGGATGAGGGATGAATCGAAATGTGCAGTAGGTCATGACTGTTTCCCAATCAGTTTATCAATCGATAGAATGCATGTCTTTCGAGAAGCACGACAGGGCTGACATGCTGCGCCACGTTCGCTTGCCCCCTGCTGCTGCCCTGAGCACAGCCCTACATTTCCTCTGTTCGACATTGTGACACGGCTGTAGTACGCTAATAGCTTACGAGGACTGCGGACCTACCAATCGCATGTAACGATGATGGGAAATTAAGCGCAGCGGATGGGCCAACGCTAGAGAAGAAATTCGAGACCAACCAGTACCTTGCACATTACGGAGCAGGCCAAGGAATCCGACGGAATGAAGACGAGAAGGGCGCAGCAGGCGAGCAGCTGGGAATTGCAGTCGGCTGGCAGCAATTTCTTTGTGCCGCTGTTTGCACACGGATCTGGCAGTATTCGTAAGCTAAAAGGAAAATGAACAGCGATGAACGGCAATCCTTAAAAAAAGGAGACAGACATCAAGTCGAGCGGCAGCAGCAGCAGCAGCAGAGGCAGCGATGGGTAGCGAGGGCCAGTGATCTGGGCTACCGCCTCATATTCCTAGTAATACAAGGGACTCACACAGCAGTGTCACGAACAGGGCAGCAAATAAAGGTGATCGCTTGGCGAATGGCATCACCCGAGAAGTGCCAGCACCGACTATCGCTCGACTAACCCTGCGGCATGCAAGCCTCAGCTTTAAAGTTCCATTTGAGTACAGGCTAGCAACAGATTGGGCTCTTTCAGCTAGCATGACAGAATGGCTTGAACTTTTTTTTAAGCAAAACCTAGTGTAATCTTGCTACGTGCTAGGGGCACAAGCCAACGAGGTTTAATCCATAAGAAAAATATCATAGAATTTTAACGCGCCTGACATACAAATGCTGCTCTGGGAACCGAGCATTGTCTCTCTGTCTCTCTTTCTCTCTCTCTATATATATATATGTGTATATATATATATATATATATATATATATATATATATATATATATATACACATATAGACAATGCATGTAATCCGAATGAATTGTGTGTGTGTGTGTGCGTGTGTGTGTGTGTGTGTGTGTGTGTGTGCGTGTGTGTGTGTGTGTGTGTGTGTGTGTGTGTGTGTGTGTGTATAATTCATTCTTGCGGCACCCCAAGAGAACTTAATCTCTATTCAGGCCCTTCAGCTATGCCACGGGGCTCGAGTCAACGACCTTGGTCATCAACTGCATTCGTGGCCTTCTTCAAGGCAAGCATCTTTACCACTGGCCCAAAAAACCAGCACGACTTGTCTAGAGCTGAAACTAAAACACAATGCGGTTCGGCTTGCAATCAGGAAGCTAATGCTATTGCAGAGCCGCCTGCTGCATATTGGCCGAGAAGCAGCTTCAAGGTCACGACAAGGAGTAGATCCAAGTTCACGATGAGGCGATCGATCGATCGATATCCAAGCCAGCAGGTGCTACCTCTTGTCGCCCTCTTGAATGGCTCAGTAAATGGTGGAAACATCGACCAGACTGGCAAATGGATACTACCTCTCCTCCTCGGCCGTGTGGCATGAATTCAGATGCTGTATTCTAATTCCGTCTGTCTGTTTATCCTTCTAGCTTGCTTTGGCTCACAGCGTGGCCCACTCTGGCAGCAGCTACTTTCGTCACTATGTACAGTCATTGGTTCATCTTTCAGAGACATCCAAACGGAAGAATGAGTGATTCGTCCGGCATCTCACTTCCTAGTAGTAAGTCCGAGCTCTCTCTCTCTCTCTCTCTCTCTCTCTCTCTCTCTCTCTCTCTCTCTCTCTCTCTCTCTCTCTCTCTCTCTCTCTCGCGACCCCTTTGTGCAGCAAGAAATCAGAAAAATGGATGCAGGCATCTGCAGGAAGCTGCTGTTTACTGACATCCGTTTCTGCACTATTCTCCCCAATCGATGATGAAGGAAACGAACGTGGAGTAACTAATAGGAACCGCGAACAAGATATGGCAGCATCAATAATATCAATAATAGCCAACTGATATGCTGGCTACACACTGGCTACACAGGGCTTCCTTTTCGGAAAAAATGCCAAGATGCCACACAAGCTAAGACATTTCTACAATCAGGCTAAACGGCTTGAAAATGCCGGCTTTGCTAACACATGTAGCCAACAGACTTCATTTCACGCTACAAAGAGAATGTGAGTAGCACGGCTGTATCAATCATTAGGACATTTGAGGAAATGGGTCGCGCAGCAGTAGCAGCATACGACAGTCAGAGAGTTTAGGCCGGAGTCAGCATCGCGAGAGATGACAGTGGGTAGAAGTTATGACACTGAATTTAACAGGCCAGGACACAAAGAAAAGGCTTTTTTCTCCAACAGTTTTAATTGAAATAATGAAAATGCATTATTATTCTGAGAATTCACCTGAAGCAGCAGAGAAAGCTCAAACTGGTGCAGCAGTGCAGCTACGATGGGTACAGGGCCTTGTGGGTGAGAGTATGAATTCTGCTTTGTATCCCTTGACCGGCCAGTATCAAGTGCTGCTCCTATATCCAAGGAGAGATTAATACATTTCTTTGATGTATAAACCAACCTTTAAGCCACATTAATCACCAGTTGTGGAGGCTTGATGGCTTTAATCTTCGGAAGCCTCTGACGATACTAAATCGCAGCGATAGTCAAATCTAGGGGTCGTTAGAGGTCAAGCCACCACTAAAGTTTCTCCTACTCCTGGACCAGAATGAAACAACAGGTGACAAGCACCTGCGCAGGCGGTTTCTCGCACAGGAAGTTGCTCCACGTCCAGCAGCCGTTGAAGAGGACACTTACATTTCGACCACTTGGTGATGGAATACACTATGGGACTATCAACCAAGAGGTCAGATTCTCTCATTATAGGTACGCAATTAGGGTTTCCTAGTGTGAGTTTGCTTTAGTCATCGTTTTGTTTAAGAAAATTAGCCGACATCCAGGACTAAATGCCTGAACGGTAGGTTTATAATTTATCGATTGCAGCTGCTGATCCTGACGTTTTAATGACAAGTGCATCTGGCTGTCATCGGCATAGAAGTGACAAACGATGCAATGGCCCTGAATTACATTCCCTGAGAGGCTCTCAGTGAATGGAGAATGCCAAAAGTAGGTATTTGTAGATTTACACAAGCGACTGGTCTGCTGGACTAGATTTGAAACCGCAATACGACACGGACAAGTCACAATTGAACAAGTACGATTCAAGCCATGCCAGAGCCTTATCAGCACATGAACAATCGTTCCACCAGAGTCTCAAGATCAAACGAGTCGATAACGCTGCCGATAGACCAAGACCAGTCCTAAGCATTACGGTAGTGACATTAGTGTATCGCTGCGACCTAGAAAGTCATTGGACACACACATTTAAATAACGAATGTAATTCTCCAGATAAATCATTCTTCTCTCTGTGCTCGTTAAGCTGTTTTCGGCATTCTTTGATCCAAAGACAAAAGAAGGAAACCGGACGAAAAACTCGAGAATACAATCAGGATTGCTAAGCATCGGTCGAACGACGGCCAATACAAATGGCCTTGGAACAATCCCTTCATCCAATGAACAATTAGAAATCTGTGTTGCAGCTGGCCTAAGTCCTCGAGTACAAAGTTCTGCATCACTAAATCTAATTGGCAATGAACGTGCCTGTACACCCCAGTAGCATGTGGCATGTTACACTCACCCCCTAGTCCTTAGTTGTTCTTGCATTGTCGGCGGTATGCTGCCAATGACACCGACAACCTTTTGGGATGCAGCTGGAGTAGCAAGTATGATTGGAGCCAGAAGTCGGCAACCATGCTCTGCCCTGGCTATTGCCGCTGTCGCCGAAGCTTGGCTCACTGCTGCTGCTGCTGTCGTTTTAGACTTCCGGTGGCGTTTCCTCCTGGGTTGTCCTGCCGATAAACAGCATCCACGTTACCAAAGAATCGCAACAGCTGTCCAGGAGTTGCATAAGCCAGTCCCGCAACGCCCCTCCCCTCCCCCGAGACTCTCCAGTAGGAGCAATAATACTGCTGAAGATCCTCAAGCGTTTCCGGATGTGAGCCGAAACTCAGCAATGAACGTCTGTGTAAGCCAGTCCGATCACCTCTTTCTCTCTGTCTCTGTCTGTCTCTCTCTGTCTTTGTCTGTCTCTCTCTGTCTTTGTCTGTCTCTCTCTCTCTCTCTCTCTCTCTCTCTCTCTCTCTCTCTCTCTCTCTCTCTCTCTCTCTCTCTCTCTCTCTCTCTCTCTTTCTCTCTCTCTCTCTCTCTCTCTCTCTCTCTCTCTCTCTCTCTCTCTCTCTCTCTCTCTCTCTCTCTCTCTTTCTCTCTCTCTCTCTCTCCTACCCCTTGTTGCCTCTTATTCACGAGTGCTTACGAAGGAGCCGTTAACAAAGTGGTGAGGGAATGCTTTGGCAAGCATTCAAATGTTTAGTTCATGGCTTGACCTGGTGGCTTGGATTGGCTTCAGTCATGTGCAGTGCAGTGTCGGTACCGTTGCTGGCAGCTGGAGCTCGGATCTAATTACTTTTTGTGCTTGCTAACACGTGAGTGTCACGGCCAT
>WPIO01000128.1:160000-202500 GCA_009760855.2 Cristatella mucedo | reverse complement strand
GGCGCGGTCAGTGCATTGACTCGCCACCTACTGCCAGCCTAGCGATGAAGCCCTAATGCACTCAAGAAATCGGAGTGGCTGCCGAGACAGATGGACAGGCCGAGCCGGTGCCACACGAGCCAATCTGCTTTGAGCACCCTTCGACGGTACACAGCCGCGGCTTTGCCTGTTTGGCTAGTGGCTTGCTGATTAGCAGCTGAGCACGTGTAGTAGTCATACCAGCACAGAGATCCGCTGCAGCAGCCGCTATTCCAGCGCCACCGCCCGCCCCTTCGAGATGGAGGGCAAGTTTGTAGCTATGGCTACGCAGGCGGCACGAGCGACGGGCCTGTGGAGCCCGTGCTGGTAGAGGACAGCACCTTCTTCCTGCGGGCAGGAGATCCGTCCATACTGTGTGAGGGATCTGCTCTCTGCACGAGACGGCGACGAACTATTGAGGGAACGACAGGCGGAGCGAGCGATAGCCAAGCCTAGTCATTCTTGGTTTGGGGCAACAGTTAGTTTAGCGGCGGACGCAGGCCTGCCTGCCATTGCCCGGTCCTGTCCGACTGTTGCCCGTGGCTGACTGGCTAAAGGTGTGCCGCTGGCCACGGGGGGGGGGGGGCGGCGAGTCGACAACACCGGGGTTTAGGGAGCGCACTCTAGTACGACTTGCGTCGGCGCGCAGGGCGATCTTCGCAACCTTCACCTTGATCCGACATCTCATCGTTCGATCTAACGGTGTGTGCTATCAATCAATCGATCGATCGATCGACAAATCAATCAATTATTATTATACGTTTGATTACGACATTTGCAACCTTTTTGATGCGACATCCCTTCGATCGATCTACCGGCATGTGCTACCAAGCAATCAATCGATCGATCGATTATTATTATTACTATTATTATTCGCTTGATTGCGCCACACGGGATCCAGGATCGAGTGCAGCACCGCAGCCGCTGAGACGACTTGTTGGGCAGTATCTGCTCTTGACCTCATGTTAATAACGCCCGACGAGCTTTCAAGATACAAAACCCGGGTCGTGCTGCTTGAAGGAAATTCACGCAGAGCCCTGCTTTCATCAACTGTATACAGAGTCAACCGTGACGTCATCATGCGTGACAGACGAGCGCCATTAAACAATATCACGTGACTAGACTGGCTCTGCCAACTGGTACTGCGTGCATACTGGTTTGAAGTCACCCGAAATCATGACACGCCCATTGACCCAAGTACACGAACGGAAGAAAAGCAGTGAAGGCGAGGGAAGAGATAACTCCAGACCAACGAGGCTCCTTGAAGGGGGAGGGGTGTGCAAGTCTGCCCACCGAGAGGGACACTGACGCAAGATGTCTGGCCCATGACAGCCGACAAAGTCACAGGATGTCGGAAAGCCTCCCATCGAAATGGCGGCTGGACGCGACGACCAGCTCGCGCAGCTGCTAGGACTAGCGATTCGCCTACGCCAGCCGAAGCAATGCGTTCGGCAAACCGGTTCATCAAGCTTGAAAAGGAACACGGCAGACAAGGGGAGGCGCTGGCAACATGGCCACCGACCTGCTTCAACGATCGTATGACGTGCTCCAGGCCCGACTTTAGTGCGCTGCAGCACCGGCACGCCTCGTGCAGTGCCAGCATCTCGGCGAGCAGATGCTGAGACCACATGATGTCCACCAGCTCCCTAGACGGCAGGAAATGCGAGTGGATCAAAGGGAATGTCCGTGCCTCGGCAGAGGGCAATGAAAAAAAGTCTGGAGCCAAGGGGCACAGCGTCACAGCTCGGTGGGCGACGTAAGGATATAGTTGCGCTTGAGATGCGGACTGGACCACAAAGAGCTTGAAGAGCAGTCACCACTCACTCGCTCGAGACGCTGTCGTCGGGGATCTTGATTTTGCCGTGCTTCCGATCTTTTTGCAAGACAAAAACCACCGAACGTCCCAAACCTGAGAGGGAAAATGTCAACCATTGCGTCGAGCTCGGCATAGCAAAACCAGTAGCTGCCTGCATTGCCGCTCGTCGAAACCGATCGGTGGTAATGTGGCCGGTGGACGTTGCCATTCGGGGTAGGGCTGTGGGGGGGGTGGCGGCGGCGGCAGCAGCGTACCGACAAGGTAGGCTATCTCCACCATTGACGCTATGCCTCTGGTCGTCATCTCGAGCACGAAGAGAAGCCAGTTGGACTTGTCCTTGGCACTGTTCTCCTTGTGCACAAGGTCGATGGTCCACGTGTCGACTTGCTGCAGGGAAAGAACAAAGAGAATCAGCTTATATCCTTATATCCTTATGCCCTCGCCGGCCTAACGATGCACTAACTGATGACACGATGCACAATGGAATGATCGGCAATTACGATCTATCACCACTGATTATGAGCTGAGAACCACACATGAAATCTAAATGATTTTGACAAGCATCATTCCAATTCCCTCCCCCCCCCACTGTGGAGGTGCAAGGTAACGATGCACTAACTGATGACACGGGTCTTCTTGCCATGGGGCACATCCCTTCACAATATCAGATTTGCTTGCACCTCCACGGAAATCGGGCAACCGCTTGCACATCTGGATTTCGGCACCTGCAAAATGGTCGTGCTCGTGGCCCACCTTTCAGGCAAGTGTTAGCAAATTCGGTTAGCTGCAGGCAATGATGCAAGCAGGCCATGATTAAATAACTACCGTAAGAAATGCCACAGCGTCCGCACGGCAGCACTCGCAATGATCTACACATTCCCGACAGTGCTTCGGCACTAGCAGCAGCAGCAATAGCGGCACTAGCAGCAATAGCGGCAGCAGCACTAGCAGCAGCAGCAGCAGCAGCGCTAGATGCAGCAGCACTAGATGCAGCAGCACTAGATGCAGCAGCAGCACGGTGGGTGCAAGGATGGTGTAGGTGCCCAGGATGAAACAGCAGCAGCAACATCAGTTGCAGCAGGAGTGGCAGCAGAAGCACTGGAGTCATCCACTACGACTATGTATGACAATCGAGCCGAGAGCATCATTGCAGCGATGCCGTGGAAGGACAAAGGGGGTGCTTCAGCAGAACTTCAAGCTGCTGAGGAGGAGAGAACTGCCAAGGGTCAACGGTCAACGGTCCGAGCCAGAGAGGTGAATCTGTGGCTCCTACGGAGCAGACGCCGGAAGGCGAAGGGAGGAGAGAATGCGCCTCGGAGACAGCGCCGGTAGTGCATGGCCGGCGGCAAGCACGGAGAGGCAGCAGGCGGTCGTTGCCGAGGAGCAGGCTAGCACACTGCGCTCTCCTACGCGAAGCCTCTACCTCCCCCGCCTGCTCGTAGGGCAAGGGAAGAATGTTGAGCCTATAGAATATAATAAATAGAATAATATAATATAGAAGCCAATAGAAGCCTGGGAGAAGCCAGAGAGAGAGAGAGAGAGAGAGAGAAAGAGAGAGAGAAAAAGAGAGAGAGAGAGAGAGAGAGAGAGAGAGAGAGAGAGAGAGAGAGAGAGAGAGAGAGAGAGAAAGAGAGAGAGAGAGAGACCTACGGAGCAAACGTGCAGCCTGGCGTAGCTTTTTGCCCAGAGAGGCCGTACTTCCGGTGAAGCTGCATTAGAAGGCTCGGCGAGTAGTGAGGCCTGTTTTTACGACCGCACGTAGCAGACGAGCGGAGTGAGCGAGCTAGCACGAGCACGGGCCCGTGTGCAGGGCCGCCAGCTCGTGCATGCGCAGGCTCGGCAGGCCAAAAACCTACCGGATTGAAAAACTTCACGCGATTCTTCAGCAGAAGAGGAATTGCAACTTTCTTTCGCCAGGACGTCGGCGATTTTCGGCCTCCGCACGAGCCCCCTAGAAACACTACAAGCAGAGCAAGGGCATGCGCTGTCAAGCAACCGCCAGCTCGCGCAAATGATGAACGCGACAGCGTGCTCTCTCTCTCTCTCTCTCTCTCTCTCTCTCACGCGAGAAGGGATGCCCTTCGAATCGTGCTTCAGACACGACGATGGAAATAATTCGGACGTCGGACGCCATTCAAATGCGAGTCATGTGTCTCGGAGCAGCAGCAGCAGCCAGGTGAAAAATCTTACGGTTGCCACTTGGTAGGCAAACATGCGTGGTTTTGCGCTAGAGCCGAACAACCGACCAGATTCGCAGCGCTAGGACTCACTGAGCAATGACTTTCTCTCTCCCCTCTCTCTCTCTCTCTCTCTCTCTCTCTCTCTCTCTCTCTCTCTCTCTCTCTCTCTCTCTCTCTCTCTCTCTCTGTGTCTCTCTCTCTCTCTCTCTCTCTCTCTCTCTCTCTCTCTCTCTCTCTCTCTCTCTCTCTCTCTCTCTCTCTCTCTCTCTCTCTCTCTCTCTCTCTCTCTCTCTCTCTCTCTCTCTCTCTCTCTCTCTCTCTCTCTCTCTCTCTCTCTCTCTCTCTCTCTGGTGCTAGGACAGCCATGACGATAAGCATGCTGGGTCATGCCTATCAGATCGTTACACACGACCGGGCATACACGACCGGGCACACCCGATGTCAACCCGGTGCGAGCAAGGACATACATCGAGGCATGGCACCACATGACTCAGGCTGCTGCCCCAAGCGATTTGGCACCTCAGCCGACGTCCCCCTGAAGCCTGGCCAGCCACTGCCGCAGCAGCTGTCGTTGCTTCCGAGCGGGATGTCCAACTCTCCCATATCCGGGGTCACCTCCTTTAGTGTTCGAGTATCTGTCTCCGGTGTTGCAATTATTTGCCTGCCTTGCAACCGAAACACTCGAGCACCTTGCGGCTCGTAATGAAGGGCTCGACAAACCTTTGGAAAGCCGGTGAATGCTCAAAGGAGCGTTTTGTGCGGCTGTCAAAGCGATTGAGCATGAAGCCTGCCAAGGGCTCCTCGGCAGCTCGATCGGTCAGCTGCTGCAGGCCAGCAGCAGCAGCAGCAGCAGCAGTCTGCGCGGGCCTCTGGCCAGCCTGTCTGCCTGTGTGCTTGTCTGGCCCAGCGACCCACTGGCAGGTCCAACAGAGCCTGAATGGCAACGTTAGCAGCACTAGCAGCCTGTACACGTGTCCTGCCAACATCCGAAGGTGGGGAGAGAGGGAGGGAGGGAGAGAAGGAGAGGAGAGCGGCCCACTGTGTGGCTGAGATCGAGCCAGCAGGCCTGGAGGCACTGGGGGAGGGAGGGGGTAGGGACTCCATTCTGTGCGAGGCAGACTGGTGGGGGGGGGGCAACTTTGCTCTCCGGGTAAAGGCTGTTCGAGGCAAGCGAGCAAGCGATTAGAAAGCTACCTAGTGCCGCTACCGCTTTCCACTGCCAAGCAGCACGGAATCTGCTGAAGCCGAAAAAGAGCTCAAGGCAGATGTCACGGCCGATGCCGAACTGGTTTGGTCTAGCGGTTAGGGTGCTCTCGCCCCGACCAAGTTCTGGCTGAGGTCGTGGGGTCGAGCCCCGAGGCACATGTGAAGCGCCTGAATGGAGATTAATTTCTCTTGGGATGCAATACAAATGAACTACATTTATATATTTACTATCCCAGGAGAACGAATAGGGGGGCGATACTCGCCAAGTCTCGGAGTGAAGCCGACGTTGCACGAATCGACCGAGCAGAGCGTCTCGGGAAGCTTCGCAGTGAAGCTGCTGTCACACCATGCGCGAATCTCGGCAAGAAGAGGGGTTCTGCTGATTGCATATTGCCTCTTTTATTTACCTCTTTTATGTCGGAGGCAGAAGAGCCCTAAAGGGACAACCACCAACGCTGGCAGTGAGGAGTGGGGCGGCCACAGAGGACTACAGGACGACTCGAACCCGTGCGACTTGGGTCGCGAAGACCGAGCACCCTACCCCTGAGCTAAAAACCATGGGCAAAGCGACAACGGTGCCAGCTTGCTGAATGGCTGACACTGGTGAGTGACTCACTTGGCTCACGTGCTCGCTGTCACCGAGTTACTCGGCCAGCTCGGTTCGACTTGCTCAGACCATGCCGTCGAGGACGCTGCTTCAAGCTGCTTCAAGCTGCTGCTACTGCTCCTGCTGAAACTTTTCAAGCATGGGAGGGGGAGAAGGAAGAGGGCTAGCGACCGGAAACGGAGGACACGAGCGAGTAATGCAGGGTATATCGAGTCTACTGCTCGTAATTTGCAGCTGCAAATTAGGGCCGGCTGTAATTCGAAACTGCCGAGAACTGATTGCATCAGGGCCAGCCAGCCAGCCAGCCATTCCAGAGCCTTCTGTAGCTTCCGTGGATGCGCATGCACTGTGGCCGAGCACGCTGGCCCGCGCCCCGCGGACGTTTTCTTTCTCGTGCCTGTGAACTGTGCGTGCGCGTGACGGCCGTGAGCCTCGTGCACGCACGTGTCGAGTGCTTACGCTTTCGTGAACGAGTGGGCGCAGGCAAAGGCGTGCCTGCCTGCGCTCGCATGCGTGCGCAGGCAGGCACACACTCGTGTTTAAGAAAGTGGGAACAATGTGGCTGGGTTCAGATTTGGACAGAAACATTTCGTAGCGACTGGCTGCTATGCCTTTGCTCAGTGTCACGTTTTCGTTGCTCACTTGTTGAGCCGCCACGGCTTATAGATGGTCCTCAAATGGAATTGGCCAGTTGGAATATCTCAAAAAACCGTCTCTGGCTCCAGCGGTCGTGAGCAGATCTCCCGACGGTATGACATATTCCTCCTCTACTCAAGAAAGCTATGACATCCCTAGGGCGCCTAGCACTACACAGATACGGCTACATACATCGCTCATACATACATACATCGCACAAACATCGCTCCTGTTTTTCATCAGACCCTACTACCAGACCAGACTTCTATCTCACTTACAAGCTGCAGAGTGCTTCTGCAGCTGCAGCTGTCTACCCAACTTTCTTACCAGTCTGTGAGGTCATGCCAATATCCGCCCACACTCACATCCCTCTGGCCGCGGCAAACAAAGGATAGACTGGTCTTCCTCCCACTGTTTGAGCTAAGCTGCCCTCGGCCTGACCACAGATCATTCTCCTTCTCCTGAGGTGGCCAGCAAATAGCCTGGAATCTGATCGTGTTTTCTACCCAACAAGCCCAAGTTCGTTTAACACTTCCTCTTTGCCACCGGCCACTAATCAAAACAGGCGAACCCCTTTGACCAGGTGTCTGGTGAGCTTCGTCAGTTCGAGTAACAAAGGAGGGAGGGGGGGCATTTGTACTCGCTCCCGCGGCGATTGGTCAAGTAGCACCCGTGGGCACTGAACCCTGTGTGCTCGCTAGCATGCGCTGCAATGATGCAATGGCCGTGACTCAATGAACTCCCACCGCTAAGGGCGCCCATCGGCGGCTTTTCCGACTTGTGATGCTGTCCTTGGCCGATTGCGTCGGCCGCACGACCTGCTGGCGCCGGCAGCTGTCTGCTGCCGCCGCTCTGCTGCTCGCTCACGTTGCTCGGCTGCTGGCTTTGCCAGGTGGCAGCTGACTGATGAGCACCGTCATAGAAGCAGCATTTGCCGATAGGTGATCGAGCTCAGATGGGCCCATGTCTAGAGAGCATCAAGAGTGGCGCGCGTGCATCGAGCAACGTTAGTTGGGTTACAAACCACGGACATGCCCACTGACCAGGGCACAGTTTCGTCTGGCTCCATTTTGCCTTGTTTTTCAAACGCGGGTCAGGCCAAAACTGTGGCTGGCTGCCACCGAAGCTGCTGGCTAGCTAGGCTAGGCTAGCGATGAAATTGAAAAGTCTAGCCTCACGTAAGGTGGGAGGCTGGGCTCTAATCGAATCGGTGGACATTAATCGACTTCTCGACAGATTCCAGGACGACCGGTCACACTCAGGGCAACACGCGGCGGCTCTGGAGGCGGCAGAGCAGCAGAGCGGCCCGAAGGCTCTGGAAATCCCGTCGCGATGCAGTGCTGCTCTCGCAGTGGCAGCTTACGAGCCAACGACAACAACTACTACTACTACTCGTCAACCTCAGGCTTGGAAGAAGGAGCTCACTCCAAATCCACAGGGTGGCCATGCAGCTCGACAGGAAGTCACTTGGATCTCCACGATGGCCAAAGTTGGCCTGCCTCATCGAGCCAAGGATCACACGGCTGCAAGGAGCTTGTCAGTAGCTTGCTTTGCGTGGCACCCGCGTGCAGCTACAGGTGGCGGCAGCAGCAGCAGCAGAAAACTCGTCTCATCTCCGTGTTTCCTTTGCGGCAAATGTAAAGCGCCTAGAAAAAGACTTGAGTTCTCAGAGAGTGCTTTATCAAGTGCATTACTATTCTTGTTATCATTATTACCTCTGCGCCGCGGCTCCGCACCGTTCCCGCCCAAGCTTCGCCCACGTGACTCTAAGACACCCACTGACGGCGTTCGGGGCTAGGGCAGCTGACCGACTTCCGGCACTGACAGACAGGAGACAGAGCATCCTTCACTGGACAGGACATGCAAACAGTAACGGAGAGGAAATACGAGAGCTCCTGCTTTTTTCTTCCGGTTATCATACCGCCAGCCACGGTCAAATATGGCAACCTGGTTTGGTCCGGTGGTTGAGGCGCTCGCCTCGACCAAGGTCTGGCTGAGGTGGTTGAGGCGCTCGCCTCGACCAAGGTGGGCTCGAGCCCCGAGGCATATGTTAAGCGCCTGAATAGAGATTAAGTTCTCTTGGGGCGCGATACAAATAAATTGCATATATATATATATATATATATATGTGTGTGTGTGTATGTATATATATATATATATATATATATGTATATGTATGTATGTGTGTGTATATATGTATATATGTGTGTATATATATATGTGTGTATATATATGTATATATAAATATATGTGTATATATATATATACATATATATATATATATATATATATATATCCTCTGCAACTCTCCCCCACCCACCCCGTGGTCCCGGTGAGTGAGGAAGGCCGACTGGAAGGTTCCTCATAGGTTGCTAATGGGCTGGCTATATCGCCGGGAAGAATCGGGCCTTCAACTCGGGTGAAAGTGTGTGGTGGGTAAGTGGAAGCAACTGAAACAGCCACACAGAGAGAGACATTCGGGACAGAAGATTGAGCTGAGATCGAGGATGGACGATGAGTCAATGAGCGGTGGCCGGTCAACTTTGCTAGCAGGGAACCACTTCAAGATTAGCTGATGAGATAATGCTCTCTGCAGGCCCAAACTCTGCCAGCTGAGGCGGTTGCTGCCAGCTGCAGCTGCTGCAGGCCACCGGTGATGCAGCAGTCATCCTTGGTGCCAGGAGCAGGCGACAGTGCCAAGTGCTGGCACGTATGAATCATCGATTACATAGACTCTAGTGCAGCAAAAAGGAGACAAGCTGAGTGCAGCCAAGTTTTTCTGAAATACCGAGCCATCATTAATGGCTTATCTGCGCTGGTCGGCATCAGCGGAAGGAGCTGACAGCAGCAGCGGCAGCAGCAGCAGCTGTGGATTCCTCTGGGCAGCGATAGACCAGGAGGTAAGGTGCTCGCTCTCTACGACCGAGTACTTGAGCTCGAATCTTGCAGTGGGCGATTCTGCATTGCCAACTGCAAGCGTCGGTGATAGCCGTTAAAGCTCTTCTGCCACTGAGCAGATGTAGCTGTTAAATATCTTTTAAGTAATTAATTTTTATTTTACAATTTATAATTAATTTAATTAAGCAGGTTAATTATACTTTTTAGATGCAGCAGAAGCTCATCAGTAGTAGCAGCACCAGCCACAGCTAAAACAACCACTACAGCTGCTACAGCAGTTGCCATGCTACTACAGTTGCCATTGCAGCATTTGCTACAGCAGCTTCAGTAGTTACAGCAACGGCTACACCAGCAGCAGCAGGAACTACAGCATAGCAGCAGCAGCAAAAGCAGCCGCTGGAAGATTTGAGTAAGCCACGATGCACGAGCAGCAGCAACAGGGGGGGATGGGAGGAGGGCAACGTAATGATGCCTGGGCGCATTTTACTGTTAGCTCAGAGTCCTACGCTACGATGGAGGTTACAGATGCTAAAGGTGTCGCCGCTGGTAGCTCAACCTACGGCCGCTGATTCGTGATCCGAGCCCCTGCAGCCCAAGGTGGCTGCTCATCTGAGAGCTCGAGGGCTTGTGCAGCACGAGATCAGTGTCCGGTACCTGCCTGAGCCTGCCCCTGCCTGAGCTAAAACATACCCTGCCTGCCTGCCTGCCAGCCAGCCAGCCAGCCAGCAGCTGTATCAGCTGCAGGCTGGCTCACTGCCTCTCTCTCCCCTCCTTCAGCCAGCTGGTTGTCAGCCATGAAGAGCCGGCTCTGTGCTCATCTCTCTGCCAGTCAGCTGGAGAACAGGCAGCAGCAGTAAGGATTTCTCCTCCGTGTACAGCTGGCCTCCTCCTCCTCCTCCCCTCCGCCCTCTCTCTAGCAGCCAGACGGGTCACGCGGTGGTTCGAGCAACAACACAGGTCCCAAGCTTCGACGAGTGCTCGCACTGCCTAGCTAGTTGTGAGTGTCCGCCCCCTGTCCGGCAGACACCATTATGTCTGGCTGCCTCCCACGAGCTTACGAGCATGGGAGGAGACAGGGGCAGAGAGCTGGAGAGAGCAGGCCAGACGTGTGCAGGAGCAGCGACCTGGCACGACGACCTGGGCTTTAGGATTTAGTTTCGTTGTCATGCCGTTCCAGCAGCCCCTCCTTCCCTCCCCCCCCCAGGTCCTAGGCAGCTCCCGACTGGGGCAAGACCCTAGTCGTGTCAGGATCAGCCCGGCGGCCCATCGTCGGGCTTGGAATGAATGGCTGGCTGGTCAAGTGCTATGCAGAGGACGAGCCAGTGGCTGGCAGATCCATTCACTGACCGATCGATTGGCCACAGGGTCGGTTTGCTGCTGCTGCTGCTGCTGCTGCAGTGGTGGCCAGCAACAGACGACGCCTGATGCGATTGCTGCCAGATGGGCTTGCTTCCAAGGTCCAGCAGCTACAGCCCCTCCTGCCTACAGCTCAGTCGGCTGTTAAGGCATTCTGGGGAGGCTTTCACCTAGTTCTGCCTGCAGCCGGTCCAGGTCCAGAGTGGCTGCAACCTGTGACATCACAGCAGGGGGGGGAGCCAATTGTTTACTGCTCGACTCAAATTAGGCCTACCAAGACTTGCACCTTGTCACAGCCAGCAAGCGTACACAGACAGACAGTCAGACGCATACCTGCCGGCCTGCAGCAACGTTTTCTCGGCCAGCACTGCAGCATGCCAGACGCCAGGGAACCAGCTAGCCACCATTGGGGTGGTAGTGGTGGTGGCTTGCTGGCTGGCTCTTTGCCAGGCCCAGGCTTCGCTACACTGCCCGAGGCCAGAAAGACATCGCGTGCCTTTCGACCTCGTGCTCTGAAGGAATCCACATGTCAAAAGGTGCATTGAGTAGGGGGTTCGAAGGAGGAGCACGAATCGCAGGCCGCAGCCACGGCCACCGTCGGAGCGGTCCATGCAGCCACATGCTGGCTACTGGCACGGCCAGGGCATCCCAACCGAAGCTAGCTACTAGCACTGGGAGTAAATTACGCCTCCCCTTGCTACCTACTCAGCTACCTACTTACCAGCCTACCACCATGCTGGAGGGAACAAAGCATGCAGTCGCCTGCTTATGGCTACCTCCTGGTGGTGTCGATATGTGACTCACTACCTCAGGCAGCCATGTCAAACAGTCATGACCTGAGCATGACAGGAAGCGCATGTCAGAAGTCGGTTCTTGTGGCCGCTCAGCGATGGAGGCGCTTCCGTAGAGAGCCTCCGGGTGCCGGATGCACATCGTTCGTCGGTCGGGAGCGTTGCGACCTGCTAACAGTTCCTGCTTGCTCCACAATGCCTCATCGCTCGTGAAATCGTGTGCCTGTGACATGACCGACCTCGGCAGGACCTCGGCAGGGTATTCAAATAGCAGTTAGTTAGGCATTTCGAATCGCTCGTTTTTGCTTTATTCCATGTGTCTCAGGGAGACTCGACTACGCATCATGCCATGAGGCTGAGGATAATTGCCCAATAATAATAATAATGAAAATAATAGTAAATTTGCACAGTGCTCTCAGAGAGCCTGACCTCTTCCTGGGCACTTTACATATGCTGCAAAGCAAAGCTTTGTGTAGCTGTACTACACCGTCACACGAGAAGGCAGGCAAACCTTTACGACTACCTGCTGCACTCTTATCAAAGCAGCTACTGCCTGTTCCCAGTCGCCGGATTCAATGCGGCCGCACGAATGTCGACATTCCTGGCTGACATTACGTCGACATTCCGGGCCGGCAGACGAAGCAGCGCCTTTTGTAAGCCCTGCTCTGCAGATAGACAAGCCATGCTCCGGTGATGGACACCATGGCCAGGTCGGTCAACCCCTGTCACACAAGACCAGCTCTCTCACATAGACCTACATCTCTCCTAGGCAACCCGACCAAACTTCCAATAAGCAATGTCACAGCCGTGCGACAGCATTGGTCACTTGAGCATGCAAGCAGCAGTGGCTGCAGCAGCAGCAGCTGCGGCAGCAGCTGCTGCTGCTGCTGCAGCGGCAGCAGAAGCAGCAGCAGCGGCAGCAGAGGCAGCAGCAGCGCGGCAACCTGCGGGCAAGTAGGCAGCCGTGGCCGTGACCCAAACACAAGTGCATCTACGGTGCCCGGTGGCGACCTCAGCTGTGCCAAAGAGGAGGCCGAACCGAAACGGTTGACTGGCCTGCAGGCCAGTCAACTGCTGCTGCCGCCAGCAGCAGTTGCTGGCTGCAGCAGGAGAGCTGGACCGTTGGCTCCGGCGGCGCACTGAAGCTGCTGCTGCTGCTGACCTACCGTCGTAGCGTTCCTCTTCGTTTGCGGTCATTGTGCTGCTACACGTAGGTCTATGGTTAAGTCAAAACCATATACACTCGGCACTTCAGGCGCTAATGACCTACAACAAGCAGCAGCCTCGAGCTGAGCTCGGCCCAATGTCACGGGTCGTGGAGAGCAACCGGAAGGCGCCACTAGAAAGAACCGTCGGCTGCACGTCAGGCCGTTCGTCCTAGCACGAGCGACACCTAGCAACGAATTGAGCAGTCGCCAGTCGGCAGCAATGAGCCAGTCGGACCAAGCCGTGCAGTACAAGAACCTAGCTGCCTGGTGAAGTCTGTGGCTGCAGCAGCCAGGAACTGCAGCGTGGTGAGGCGAAAGAGACAGACAGACAGACAGACAGAGGGGGCGAGAGAGGCAGAGAGAGAGAGACACAGAGAGATAGAGAGAGAGAGAGAGACAGACAGACAGACAGACAGAGACAGAGACAGAGACAGACAGAGAGAGACAGAGGGTGAGAGACAGAGACAGAGAGAGAGACAGAGAGAGAGAGAGAGAGAGAGAAAGACAGAGTATAGAGAGCTGCAATGAGGCGGCCGCCGAGCAGCAGGCACTGCAGACTCGGCAGCTGGTCCAGCCGTACCCTGGCTGGCTGGCTGCATTAGCTTGGATGGAGGGCCTGAGGCCGAGCTCAGAGACAGAGAGGTGACAGTCTGGAACAGCAGGCGTCAGGTCGCCGCAGGGCGGTCGGTGCCAGCCGTCGCTCAAGCAGCCTCACTCTCATCGGACTGGAGGGCGAAAGAGCAGAGGTTATGGCTTAGAGGTTATGGCTTAGGACCGAAGACGAAGGACGAAAGAGTAGGGGTTATGGCTTAGGACCTGAGGCCGGCCGGCCTAGCCAGCTTGAAAAGCCGGCTTTTCCCTCCATCGATGGCCACCCAGCACTGCGCCTGCGCAGGGCTCGGCCAGCGACTCGAATCGGATCAAAGGCACGGCTGCTCGGCAGCAGCAGCAGCAGCTGCAGCTGTAGTTCCCAGAAGCAAAGGGCGCTACAGGAGGAGTGCACCCTCTAATGCCTGGCTGCATGCGCTTGGCTCACGACCCCTCGAGGGGCAGCAGCTGCTGCTGCCTCGGCCTCCCCCTCTAGCCGATTCTCGCCAGCCTCCGGCCGCGGCCATCGCTAGCTAACGAATGGATAGGTCATGACGCCTACGGGTGACGCTACGGCATCGGCGAACGGGAGGCCCGGAGCTTCGGAAGGATCGCCGGCAGATCAGCTGCTGGCGGCCCGAACATAATCGCCGTCACGTCACGCGACCTCCGGGGGGGGGGACAGCGGCTGCTGCTGCTGCTGCTGCTGCTGCTGCTGCTGCTGCTGCTGCTGCTGGCTTGGCCAGCGAACGGCTCGGCGCTGCTGCCGCCAGCGAACGGCTCCGCAGGCAGCAGCGAGCAGGGCATCACTTGGACCGCGCTCCGGCGTCCCGGCGGCACCTACCGTCCTGCTGGACCGACCGAACCAACGTACGGTCGTTTACGATCGCTTATGCTTCAATCGCATGGCGCCTCGCCGGGCTCGCTCCGGGCCGCCGCCGCCGCCGGACTAGCTGCTGTGGCGCATGCCGCTATCCGCGTCGCGCTCGCGCGCAGGCGCATAATCCAGCGCCGCGGAAGCTGAGCGCGGCTCGCTGAGCCCTTCTACCCCCTGCACAATCTGCTACCCTCGCTTGCAGCCGATCTGATTGGCTGCGGCCTGCGGAGGCCGCAGCCGCGACGGCAGCAGCCGCCTCTACCGAAGCTAATGCAGGGGTTTACGCAGCCGGCGGCGCCGGGCTCTTGACCTCCTGCGAGCGAGCGCTGCGTCTGCCGCATGCCGTGCAGCACGTTGCTGCAGCTGCAGCTGCCGCCGCCGCCAGCCGTCCGTCTCGCGGCGAGCGCCCAGCGCCGCCGACGCAGCCGGACGCTCGAACTCGTGCGGGCCCTCCATCAGAGAAACCAGCAGCCGACCAGTCAGCCGCCGCCGCCGCCGCCGCCGCCGCCGCCGCCGCCGCCCTCCACTCTTACCCTGCCCCACCCGTTAGCCGATAATGGCGTCAGGGGCATTTCTGATTCCGTTAAATCGCGCTGCCGCCAGCGCCACCATTTCGATAGCCGCGAACCGACGCTCGGCGGCGCGCCATTTTTAAAACGAGCGTTGCGTGGGGGGGGCGAAGCGAGCGCGAAGGACGCCGGCGTCAGACTGCGGCTGCGGCGCCGCAGCCCTCAACAGTCGGAGGCTCGCTTAGCACGGCGCGCGCGCGCGCGCGCCCGACGGCGTTCGCGCACGCTGAGCTGGGCGGATCGTCGGACGCACGCGGCGGCGACGGGTAGCTGGCCCGCGCGGGCGGACGAGCGGGCAGGGGACCGAACGATTCTCGTGCGTCTTGTTTGCGGCGGCGGTTCTCGAGCGGCGCGGCGCTTCGGGCCGGACTGCCGAACATTCGAGATTAGAGAGCTCTGCTGCGCGGGCGCCAAGACGCGCTTACCTCGGTCTCGCTATCCCGCGCCGGTCTGCCGCCGGCGAGGCGAACGGAGGAGAGAGAGGGAGGGAGGAGGAGGATGACCGCCCTCCTGCCGCCGCCGACCCGCGCGGTTGGCGCCGGGATTGGCACCAGGTGGCGCTGCAGCCGCCAGCGAGTCGCCAGCCCTGTGTGGCAGAGATCGGCAGTGGCCGGAAAAGAGCGAGCGACGGTCGCGCCTCGAGCAAAACCGGCAGCAGCAGCAGATGGCCGAAGAAGCCCGGAAGACGATCGGTGAGAAACCGCCTCGATCCGTTCCAGCGACGGTCCCAGAAACTCAAAGTCTACTGTCGCATTCGCCAGCATACCGTCGACCGCGTTTGCCAAGGCATTTCGGCGTAAGGGAGCAGGCGTGATGCGCAAAATTTGAAGCCAAGTTTGGCTGCCATCGCGATATGCCATCCAGGCAGATCGGAAAACGCGGCTCGTTAACGTTACGAGAGAGAAAAGAGATGAGAGTGAGAACATGAGAGAGGAAGAGAGGAGAGAAAGAGAGAGAGAGAGAGGAGAGAGAGAGAGATGAGAATGGAATAATAATAATGCACTTGATAAAGCGCCCTCAGAGAACTCAATCTCTTTAAAGGCGCTTTACATTTGCTGCAAAGGGAAACGCGATTTAATGGTGAGTAATATCATGCTTGATAAACAACATGAATAACATGGTTAGGGTGACATGCACAGAGTCAGCATGCAAGTGTGGTTAGTGGCAGCATGCACAGTGTCAGCATGCATAAGCACATAAAGGACGAATCAGAGGGACCAACTAAATGCTGTCCTAAATAGGTGTGTTGTTAAGTTCTTTTTAAATGTGGTCAAGTCAGGGGATGTTGTGACGCAAGTCGGGAGTGAGTTCCAGGCTTTGGGAGCATACGAACTAAATGCGCGGTCTCCAAAGGATTTGAGGTTTGTGCGAGGTATCAGAGGAGACAGAAGAGGCAGAGAAGAGAGTGGATACATATATATTTGCGTTTGCGTGTGTTTGTGTGTCTGTGTGGTATGTGTCTGTGTGTGTGTGTGTGTGTGTGTGTGTGTGTGTGTTCGTGTGTGTATGTATGCGTAGTGCGTAGATATGTATGCTTCTCGCCGTCATAAAAAAATCGCGGAGGAGCAACACGCTTCTAGTTTTATATTTCATTGCAATTTCTTGAACACTAAACTGCTTTAACAGCATGCTTCAGTTTATTTCAATAGTGTTGGGTTTTGCCATTTATCTTGTTCCACTTGCACACTTGGCTGAAACCCAGGGTGGGAAAATTTTCTGGGCCGGCGCTGTATTTTTATCTACACACTTTATAAAAAATTAAAATGTGTCCCCCCTCTCCCTCTCTCTCTCTCTCTCTTTTTTCTCAAATCACGAATCTTGCCAGAACGAGCGAACCATAATACGAGACGCTGCGAGCAATGGTGCCTCAGTGCCACTTTAATGCCCCAGATGCAACGCATCAGAGGTTGATCTTTAAAAAAAAAAAAACGTGACGTCGGGCTCAATCTACATACTTTTCATGGCCCGTGGTGTTTACATACCTTGCAGGGCCGGTGGCGCCTACGTACCAGTAGGATACATGGCGTACAGTGAGTCCGAGGCAGTAAGTTTAAAGTTTAAAGTTAAGTTCAAAGCCAGCGGCTCATTGGCTCCACTAGATGCCTCTAACCGGATAGTCGCAGTCGCCATAGAATCGTTCGCGCATCTCGCAAGGCCAGGCTCGCAGCTGGCGCATAGCCGCACGAGCTGCGAGCTCCAGCGGCTGAATCTTCAGGCTTCATCCACAGAGCTACCTCGTTAGCTCGTTACAGCAGCCACGGCGAGTGTGCAGAAATAGAAGCCGCCACTCTACTCCTACGAGAAAGGAGATATGGAGAGTTTTGGAGAGAGAGGGCGAGAGAAAGAGAGTGAAGGAAAGAGAGTGAAGGAAAGAGAGTGAAGGAAAGAGAGTGATTGAAAGGGAGTGTAGTGAGAAATGGCGTGGGAGAGAGAGACAGAGACAGACAGACGGAGACAGAGAGCGTGCGTGCATGCTTTCGCGAGAAAAAGGAAGCGAGTTGAAGAGAAAAGGGGTCGAGATGGGCACAGAGCTGACTGAGAGAGAGAGAGAGAGAGAGAGAGAGAGAGAGAGAGAGAGAGAGAGAGAGAGAGAGAGAGAGAGAGAGAGAGAGAGAGAGAGACCCGGACGCGAGCGCTCACTCACTGCGAGCTCTCGCGGCGTCGCTTACAGCGAGCAGCGGCCGGAGACGCGCGACGCGGTGCCGCCGCCGCTTCGCTGCCGCCGCCGCCGCCGCGGCGGCGGCTGCGCAGAGCGGCGCTCCTGCGAGAGCCGCCCCAGCGTCTTCGCTCGCTCTGAGTGAAAAGCGCGATACTCACTTCTGCTCGCGCGCTCGCGAAGTCGATCGCGAGGCTGCGCGGCTGCTCAAGCGATCGGCAGCGTCGCAGCAGCGAGCGCCTCGCGAGCCTTTCTTCCCAGGCTTTGAACTGCACTCTCAGCTGTTCGACGAATTATATATCGAGCGCTAGCTCGCGCACGTGACCGTCACTGGATGCATGATGATGGCACTGCTGGCTGCATTGCACAACGCTCGCGTCTCGAGCGGCAGAGCGGCGGCGGTTGGAAGCGCTCGCTTACGACCAGTCGACCCGGCGACTTTGCGGCGACGCCGCGACCGGTAGAGGCGATCGGTTCGTCGCGCGTCTCGGCGACAATGCTGTCAATGTACCGACGACACTAGTCCCCCTTCGCCTTCAGATGCGCGCGCGCCGCCGCCGCCGCCCGTCTCCGAGCTGAACGTTGCGCCTCCGCCACGCAGCGGCCCATTGCGGCCCGTGACGAAGTGTCGCCTCCTCGTCGACCGCCCCATCCAACGCCGCCTACTGCCGTCGGCCGGCGCGCTCGGCTGCGAGGGCGCCGGCTCGGTTGCAGAATGCCGCCGACGCGCGTTCGGCAGGCCATGCCGACGCGCAGCGCATCGCTGCGGACGCCGTCGTCGCCACGTGCGGAAAGCGCACGCGAGCTCGCCTCGCCAAGCGGGGCTGGGAGCCGACGGAGTTCGTTGACCGGCAGGCACTCGACGAGGATCGCGGTGGGAGGGGCGGTCGGGCGGCGGGTAGACGTGCTGTAACAAGTAGCTCGCCGTAAACTGCCCATCGCCCAGCCCGCCGCTTGCGTCGCGCCGGCAGCGAAGCGCTCCGGAGCGTCCGAGCGCGAGCGAGCCGCCTCTCTGCGCGAGCGCGCGCCCTTTCCACCAATATACTCCGTCCACTTCAGCGCGGTCGCTCGCGAGGCGCCTGCGAGCGCTTCCCGCCCTCGCGCTCGCGAGCGACTCGCGACGCGTCGAGTCTGCCGACTCCGCGCTCTTTGCTGAGCGCGGCGAGCGCGTAGCGCTTTGTGTCGCCATCGAGCTCGCGGCGCTGGCTGTGCAACGATCGACGCTCGCTCATCGAGCGGCAATCGACTGCTGTGCTGCTATTTAAAAGAGCAATGACTTAGTGTGTCGGTCACGCCCCACTGATACACGCTACAGTGGCGCCCGCAAATGAACCTCATTTTCTCCACTCCACGGTCTGCTGCGAAAAAGCGACTGCCTTAATAGAAATATGCTGTGAATGGTGCGAGCGCTATCAGTTAATAACAACAGTGATAAATTGCACTTCCGTAGCTCAACTAAGCCAATGGAGTCTCTAAGAATCTTGCATCCGATCCTCTGTTTGTGCAAGGAACACTGCCAAGTTACGTCGCTAGGCGTAATCGAGATCAAACTGTGGCTCTGTGAAGAATCGTGGCTCGATGCTCTGGCCCTGTCCAATGAATTTCGCCGCAGTAGATCGCGCGGGCTCTGAGCAGCCGACATCGGCGGCCACGCGACCCCTCGAGATGGGCAGCAAAGAGCGAAAGCGAGAGGCAAACTGAGCGGCGCGAGGCTGTCAGAGCTTGAGAGACCCGGACGCGAGCGCTCACTCACTGAGCGAGCTCTCGCGGCTTCGCGTACAGCGAGCAGCCGCCGCTTCGCCGCCGCCGCGGCGGCGCTGCATCGAGAGCCTCGAGCTGACGAACTGTCGCGAGTTCTCGGTCGGTTGAGCTGCGAACTCGAGGCGTCCCGGGTTGTACGGCGCTCGAGAGTGCGAGCGAGCGAGCGAGCGAGCGGTCGTAGGAGCAGGGTAAACGTCAGCGCCCGCCTCGTTGCACTGTTTCCTGAGAGCTCAATCGGTTCGCTGGGCTCGAAAGGATCTCAAAGCCTACTGCCGGTCGCCGTGCGACTTAATCGGCTAAAAAAACGAGCGAGGCGTACGAGCCGTTAGCCACTGGCGGCGCTAGGCAGTAGCGCTACGGCGGTCAAGATCAAAAGGTCGAGAGAGCCTCGATTACGGATCTCCAGAGCTGTTTGGCTCGCAGGTTTCTATGGCGCCCTACGAAATCCTACATAAAGTATCTCGGCTGCCGGTTAAGCGCGTCAATATATTTACCCTGCATCGTCCAGCTGTTCGGTTGCACTTTGAACTCTGGCCACCGTAAAATAGTCAACGCAACTATTAGCGAGAGTAAATGCTCAAAAGGAGAGCAGCTTGTGGCGCCGGAAGCTTTATATTCGCCTGCTACCGCTCTACTGCTAGCTATCGCTCGCCTCGCTTGCCTACCGAAAGCCGCCGCTTAAGCTCTGACTGCTCTGTAAAAACTCATTTGCGCGCGAAACCCACTTAGTCTTCGTCGCTTAGTGGCGTTACAGACGGAGATGCATTACATTACGCTTTGCCATCGCCGCCGGCTTCGAGCACGCCCGGCGAGCCGAGGAGGGACAAGGAAACTAATGGAACGAGTCGGCTTCCATCATTTCGCCAGCTGCGGGTGGATCTAGGAGCGAGCCAGCAGTCGCAAGCGAGGGCAACGTTAATCGAGAAGCATTCGCCGTGATGGCACACTAGGTAAGGCTGATGCTTTCACGACCTCGGTCCAGAGGCCGTGGGTTCGATTCCTGCGGTGGGCGATCCTGTATCGCCACTACAAGCGGTGGCGATAGCCGTAAAGGCTCTTCTGTCGCTATAAAAAAGAGGCTGTTTAATCAGCTAGCATGTAATTTAATTTAATTTTAAAAAATTCGAGAAGAATGACCACCACCTCCTCCTGCTCTCCTCCTGCTCCTCCTTCTCCTGCTCCTCCTTCTCCTCGTCCTGCTCCTCCTTCGCCTCCTGCTCCTTCTCCTCCTGCTCTCCTCCTGCTCCTCCTCCTTCTCCTGCTCCTCCTTCTCCTCGTCCTCCTCTCCTCCTCACGTCGCTGGCGATCTTTTTCGACGAATCGCTTGACGCGATTAAGATCTGATCGCGTGGCGCATAAACGCCACGATGATGAACGGAAATGGAGCCGCGTGGCTTTAAGTCTACGCAAGACGCCGGCATGCTCTGTGGAAGTCTTGGGGGTGCGCAGGATATGTCCACCTTCGGCCTGATGCCCGACCTGCCATCTGCCACGCTCTAGCTAATCGCGTCCCTGGCCCTTGGAACCTGACCGATGGTCGAATAGGCAGCTCGCAATTTTGCGGCCGCTGGCGCGGCCGTCTCAAGCAAAGTCCGCCTCTCACGCTCTCTCCGTTTCGCACCTGCCGGTTCCCTGTCGAGAGCGCTCGAGTGCGCTCGCCGTGCAATGCGCAGCAATCCAGCGAGCGGCGCTCGCTCGGCGGCTGCGCTCTGCGGTGACAAAGGCTTGGCACTAAGTGGCTCACACTGCGTGGAGTCGCCGCCGCCGCCGCCGCATCTTGGGCTCGGCATCTCGGCCAGGGAATGAGCGAGAGAGAGAGAGAGAGAGAGAGAGAGAGAGAGAGAGAGAGAGAGAGAGAGAGAGAGAGAGAGAGAGAGAGAGAGAGAGAGAGAGAGAAACGCAGCTGAGCGGTCAAATAAAGATGGAGCTTGCTCCCTTCTTCCCGACGACGGAGCGCCTCAACGGACGCCAGGTGGCAGAATTCGCCGAACAGCGCCGCCGCCGCCGCCACGTGGCGGCGTCGTGGCCGCGCCCGTCTCCGTTCTTCCCCTCTCGCTCTTAGCTACTGTACTCGAGTGCGGCGTCCTCGCTTTGACTGACTTGGCGGTCTCATCATCCTTTCGAGTTCCGAGCTCGGCGCGCTCCGCGCAGTAGAGCGAGCGCTCTCGGAGACAACGAAGCTTTGAGGTCACGAGACCAGCCGCCGAGGTTGCCTGCAACATGACGAAACTCAATCCTGCGGCTTGCTTCAAAAGTATGCCGGCTAGTGAAGAGTTGTTTACCAGTCCAGCGGCGAGAAGGCTGCAGCGGCTGATGTAATCCAAGAGTCTGTCGTCTGTCAGTGACACAGGGAAGAGAGTCGTGACTACAACCAATCGGTTGACGCCTGGCCCTGCTGGCATGTTCAAGTAAAGAAATTCCGTCAAGCTTATTCACCCACACGTGCCGCCACCCAAGAGACCAGTCAACCAGGCCTCATAAGGACTGGCGGCTGGGTTGAATAATAATAATAATAATAATAATAATAATGCGCTTGATAAAGCGCCCTCAGTGAACTTAATCTCTCTCTAGGCGCTTTACATTGAAGGTCAAATAAGCTCGACTTCGTACTTCGGCTAGCTGGTTTGGCTGAGTGGTTAAGGTGCACGTCCCGATCGAGGTCAAGATGAATATATTTAATGACCGAGAACAAGCCCCGTATCATACCGGGAAGCGCCTGAATAAAGATTAAGTTCTCCTAAGGTGCTACAAAATAAATTATATACATATACATATACACACTCTGCTATCTATCTATATATATATATATATATATATATGTATATGTATGTATATGTATAAATATACTTATATTTATATTTATATATATTTACTTATATATGTAAACATATATATATATATATATATATATATATATATATACTCTGTTAATCCTTAGTCTTGCTCATCCTCACTGGTTCATTACCTCTAATTTCTACCAAATTGTGTCCTTTCACAGGGTTCACCTACTCTCGTCTTCTCCCGCATTCCTGGTTTGGCCTCCCGAGGTAAGGCAGGCGCTTGCCTTAACGACCAAGTTCGAGGGCCCGCGACAGAGATAAAGCAGCTGATTATTGGGCGCCGTGGCGGAAACCATGAAAATGGTGGCTGGAATCCATGCGCAGCCTGCATGTCCTTCGACCATGCCGCATGCATGCGATCTCATGCACGCACGCACGTACGCACAGAGTGCTTGCCAGTCGAGCTGCAGTCGCTGCGACGGTCGCTGCAGGCTGCCTCGGCTCTCGGCCGCAGTGTCGCAATCGGTAGCGAGTCGCCCTTCCCAGCTATTCAAGGCAAAGTTGATTTGTGACCGCCTTCTAATCCTAAGAGCCGTGCAACGGTAGCGACAGCAGAGTCTCGCGCTGCTTGGCCATGCGCGCACGAAGCCTCAGGGCGCGCGCCCATCTGGACAAACTCTGGCGCCGAGGCGGGTTACCCACCGTTACCGTGGCCGAAATGCAGCCCAGACTCCAGCCCGATCCAGCCCTCGTTTGACGCGTCCGTCTGTCCGCGGCATGTCAATGTGATGTGCGTCGAGTTTCTCGAACGCTGATAGGCAGAAGCGAGAGTCCGGCACGAGCAGGGCTACGTCGGGCTAGCGATCCAGCTGTTAATTTACTCTCCTCGTCCGACCTACCCGCACAGTCTACGACAGGCAGAGGCTGCACATGGATGTCTTCGGCAGGTGGCGTGGCGAGCAGTGCGTCCCAGCTCTTGGGGGCTCGCTACTTTAGCAGCGTCATTTATATAGCGGCACAAAAGCCTTGATTTTTTTGAACATTCTCGATTGCATTGCCTTCAGCATTCGACGCCTCTTGCAGAGGGGGAAATAAAAGATCGAACACTGCAGGGCTCGAACCCACGACCTGGATTGTGAACACCAGGCACCTTGCTCTCCCTCCGGGGCTAAGACCCAGGGTCTAATGCGTCTTGGATTTTGCTCTGTCCTTATCCCTCGTATCCTTATCCTGTCGTCCATCATTCCCATCGATCCTCTCCCGCTTCCTCACCATCTTCATCGTCCTAAACATCTTCGTAGCTGTGTCCTCTCTTCTCGCTGATGAATCCATCGCGTTTTCATGGTCTCTTATACTTCTTTACTGTCGTCCCTCGTAGCGATGCCTTTCTCTGTCAAGCTTTCTCTCACCTCGATGCCCTCCTCACTACCTTTCTCTTACCTCAATGCCCTCCTCACTACCTTTCTCTTACCTTGGTGGCCTCCTCACTACCTTTCTCTCACTTCGTTTCCTGCCCTCTCTCTCTCTCTCTCTCTCTCTCTCTCGCTCGAGCGCTCGAGCGCGCTCTACCTATCGTACTGCCTCCTTGCCCTGATTGCCTGCCACATCGTCTTTACCATCCTTTCTCTTCGCCATCTGGCTCGGTTAGCCGTCACCTTAGTTGAACACCTTTCTCTCCCACCTTATCGTCGTCATGTTCGTCATCGTAATCAATATTATCCTCCTCATCGCCGTCAACACAATCAGATTCACATTGAAAAATTCGATTGAGCCAATAGCTTAGCAAGTAGTTAGAATTGTAGAGAGAAATAGATTTTTGATGTTGACAGAAATCGAGCCCGGATTGCATGCGAACGAGCCAAGCTCGTTGGGCTGTTTCAATTTCACTCCGACGCCGTAACAGTTTATTTATCGGAGGAAATTTACGGCATCCGGATTCGGTGGTTAAACCTGTCGGATCTCCGGCCCATGCGGTAAGTGGGTGAAGCCCTTCTAACTCAGCTCCCCGTCGTTCTCGTCTCGTTCGCTGCCAATGACTGGAGTGAAAAAGGGGGCTCGCCACTTCACTCCAAGGATCGCGATCGACGCCGAGCGGCCATTGCAGCAGCAGGTGGCTTGGTCAGTCAGCACTTGACTTCGGACTTTTTTAATACGGTTCGATGCGGTTCGGTACCGGGTGAGTGAAGATGTCACGAAGGGTCACCTTATTTTAGCCTCAGTTTGCCCGAAGGCAACAGGCTGACTATTTACTTTGACCGCCGCACGCTCGATTGCTTCGACACGGTGGGCGCACACTGGCAACCTACCCGCGAGTGAACTGGTGCATTGTCTATGGCTCTTTTGTTTCTTCAGCTCCTGGAAAGCTGAGAGCGGCGACGCCCACCGGAGACCGCTGACCCAGATCGGAGCTTATCAGCATTTTCTTGACTGCTGGTGCCACCAATTGAAACTGATCCCAGTTTATGCAGATCCTTTGTCTGCCCTCGAGTCTTGACCGTTCATATCGGATCGTTCGGAGTCTCAGCCAAAGTGCGCAGATCGAGTAGTCGCTGTAGCGGCAGTTGTCCAAGTGGAGATAAGTAGCACTCGTCTGCATTCAACCTTTACAGGGGCCTGATCACGCAGGCCGACTTCGTGAACTGAATGCTGACCCCGAGGGGAAATGCAGTTGGCATGTCGCAGCAAGTGCCCCAGAGTGAGCTACCGGAAGCAGGGCCAAGTTCCGGCGCCTATCGCTTCCTGCGAAACTTTAACCGATCCTGCTTGGACAGCATTTTTAGTGCCTCAACAGCCAGCGGTCACATTAAAAAGCCTCTATTCTTCGGGAGATTGAAGCCCCTCAACGTAACTTCCGTAACCATATTGCACTCAGATATAAAGTGCAGGCGAACGACAGCAGCAGTTGCATATATAAAGTTCGGAAGCGGGACTGCTCAGTTGGTTTCGGCATCGCCTGCTGGAGTTCTGGAGCCAATGCCTTTACGTCCATCTAGAGAGCTATCGAAACACTTTCCAGCTACTCCTACTGGGAGAGAAGCAGATGCATATAGATATCATGCAAGCCAGACTTCTGCACTAGTAAAGGGACTGTTACTTTGCTCTACCTAGTCTAGATTCAAATACCGATTCCAATCTACATGCTTCAAAATGGATCGCTGTCCTGTTTCTCTCTCTCTCTCTCTCTCTCTCTCTCTCTCTCTCTCTCTCTCTCTCTCTCTCTCTCTCTCTCTCTCTCTCTACTCTCTCTCTCTATTTATTGCTCTCTTTCACATCTGACGCATCAAGAGAATTTCCGCTACAAACACAGTTTCTCTGAGCTTGGCGATTGAAAGCACCAGAGCGTCGAGTCCCATCAAAAAGCTGCCCGCACTCCTTCCTGTTCAAGCCTTCCTCCTGTCCGCACTCCTTCCTGTTCAAGCCTTCCTCCTGCCCGCACTCCTTCCTGTTCAAGCCTTCCTCCTGCCCGCACTCCTTCCTGTTCAAGCCTTCCTCCTGCCCGCACTCCTTCCTCACGACTGTATCCCTTGCTCCTGCCCATCCTCCTTCTTCTGGTCCATATTCCTTCCTCCAGCACATACTCCGTTGACCGCGCCGTCCGACTGTGAAAGGCAGGCTCTCCTGCAGCAGTCATGTTGTTGTTCAAGCGTCTGAAGACGAAACGAGGATACCTTTGCCCACCGCAGCTCAACTAGGAGAGCCGTTGCTGCTCGTGAAGCACCTGTCGGTTTATTTCTCTTAATGACGCTCTGCAGCTGTCGTCTCGCTGCCGATCGGCTAGCACCTGCCAGCTCAAGGTTTAACTCTCACCCCGTGGCACTACACCGGGCACGTCTGTCGCTATCTCGCAACATGAGTTGAATCACGAGGCTGGACTGCAGGAGAACGCCATTCCGATACCCGCTGTCATTCCTGCGTTAGAACGGCAGCTGCGAGGCAAAAGCCGGGCTCGGTTTTGCAGGACGAAGCAGCCGTCTGATGCAAGGCAGGTTTTCGCGCGTTGCATCTGCCGACGGGCGATCTGTGTATCGACGCCCCTGGGGAGCCGCCCTCGAGGCTTATTTGCGTAGCTCGTGAATCACAGTCCGATAGCGGACTATTAAAAGAGCCAAAATAATCTCCAACATTCGCAATCTTTGTTCTTTAAACAGGCTGTCGTCAGCGACCGGACTGCTAAGCGGCCACCGAGCGCCCGCCGAGGGGCAGGCGTGCCTCCGCCAGCTGCAAAGCGAGAATTTGCCCGATGAATCTCACCTGCGAGTCGTGGGAGAGGTGCGAGCGATCAACAAGGCTGTTCCGTGACCCGTTGACCGAAGCTAGCTCCACCCCTCCCTGTCCTTAAATGACCGGCCGGGCAACTGCTTACGAAACCGGTCGCCCGCGTGCGTACCGATAATGGCGCTCGATTCTGGGAAAGCGCAGCGCTGAGCGCTTCATCAATTAAGCTACGCTCCTCCGAAAACCGGTCGGACCTGCAGGGTGAGGCTGGCTAATGTAGTCTCTTCACTTTGCAGACCTGCTGGGCCATCTTCGTCAGCAAGGTCGTGAGCGGAGCTACCCAATGCAGCTTGGTCTTTGCCGAAGGGTTCGCCATGGCGTGGCTGCCGGGTCGCTGCCAGCAGCTCTTGGCTTCGACGACTTCAAAAATATGGCGGCCAGCTTCAAGGCTTCAAGTTCACAGAGTTTACGATGGCCCTCGAAGCCCTGTCTCCTTATACCGATGGCACCTGCTGTCGCTGCTCCTGCTCATCGGCTTGTGCTGCTGCTGCTGCTGCTGCTGCTTCAACTTCTAGGCGGCAGCAGGTCGTCATTCGGCGAATGTGTGGTTTCACTGAGTCCACAGATGCGCCTAGACGCTTCGAAGTCTGACCCCCCCCCCTTCCATGCGATAAGGAGCGTGAGGCCGCTCTGGCGTCACTGTGTCACGTGCCCTTCGTGGGGTCGTTGCGCATTGCAGTTCCTTTCGTCTTGCCTCCACCTCCGCACCGCAGTCGCTCCTGGAGCTAATCGACTGGTGGCCATTTTCTGCTCCTCCATCCTCGGGCAATGCCGCTCGGCAGAGCGAGAGCGAACCAACTGTTCCGGCCCACACTGCACTCTCCTCTGTGGCATTGGCATTTGCAAATTTGACGAGCGGTCTGCCGCACCGGCGGCGATGGCTGCTCGCCCGACGAGGCGACGACGCCGCCGCCGCCGGTGCGGCTCGTCTCGCGGCAAGGCCCCTGCCACAATGCTGCCTCAGACTGAGACATTGACTTGCGACAGCACCGACGGGAATCACAATAATCACAATACTACCGCCGAAGAGCCACAGTTAAGCCGACACGGATTTCCCCTCGGAATTTTCCCGCGAGCCCGTGTGCGTAGGAGCTCGGCTCACGATTGTCTGCTTTCGATGCCAGAACACAGCAACGTTGTAGGCCGCCGAGGAGCGTAGCCGAACGCTTAAACCGAACGGCTGAGCGTCAACCTTGCCCGAGGCAAGGCACTCGGTCGAAGTGTGCAGGGACGTTCGTGCCGGGCGACAACTGCCCTACACGCCCTTAATTGTTGACGGTGGGGGCCCGTTAAAGTGAAGGTGAAGGTTAGATGTAACGTTCGGATGACTCGGGCGCCTCATTTGTACATAGCAACAGAAGAGCCTCGGCAGCCATCACCCCGCTTGCGACAGGAAAAAAGAATCCCTCTTGTAGGACTCAAACCCGCTGGATCTGGATCTCGAGGTTCCTGTACCTTACCCCGTGGCTATGACACGGGAGCGAGCCCGCTGGCCCCACCCGCTAGATCTTCGGCCAGGATGTCGCTCTAAATGTTAGGCAGGCTCGGGAACTCTTGCAGCGCTGAAGGTTTCCCGTTGTTAAGTATATACATATACATATATACATATTATAGGTATTATATATTATTATAATATTATATATTAATATAATATATAATATATTATTGTAATTATTATTGTATATATATAATTATATATATATATAATTCATTTGTATAGCGCCCCAAGAGAACTTAATCTCTATTCAGGCGCTTCACATATGCCCCGGGGCTCGAGCCCACAACCTCAGCCAGACCTTGGTCGGGGCGAGCACCTTAACCGCTAATGTATTTGTCCTCCTAGTCATTCAGCAGAAATGGGTATGCTCGCTATCCAGCCAATACAGCGTAGTTTTGCAAAGATCCAGCCAACTTTCTGCTTTGGGCAGCGTACCCATAGCAGTAAGTTTAAACTGGTAGCCGGCGTATGCAACACTTAAGCCCTAAACACTCTAAACCCCAAATCGTAGACCCTAAATACGTAATCCTTAATCCCCTACTCCACCCCGACCATATATGCCAGAGCGGATGTCTATTTAATATTTTATTTATTTATTTTACATTTTAATAGCCACTGGCTAGCATAGTCAACTTCCGGCTATGGGCACTTCGTACACAGCCGGAAGTTAGCTGTCTTGATGGACAAAAGACGCCCTACAATATGCGATATCGGTTGCCGATAGGTGGCAGGACTAGTTTTTCCAGCGCTTCTTCCGTTGCGTCGCTGATGAGTTGGAGGTCAAGTGAATTGCTGCACCGACCGACCGACTTACATTTTAGAACGCTCTGCCGCCATTGTTACCCAGTACGGAAGGAACGCGCCGCTCCGTATTTCCGAAGGTTCGCTGTAAAACACGAGTGCTCGAAACAACGAGGAGGCTCGCAGTGAAAGATGAACGCTTTAAACAAATGGAAGGCTTGCTGCGTAGCGCGCGTAGTGCGCTCCCAACCGGCAAGATGCGTCAGAGAAGTCGCCGCCACGATTGACGACCGGCTCCCCGGCCGGCGCTTCTTTCGACGTGACAGAATGGCGACGATCAAAAAGCGAGTGGCTGGCCATCGGCGATGGCGCTCAGTCAGCGAAGAGTCAGCAATAGCTGTCGCCACTGAAGCGAGGCAAACGCGAGAGGCTGGTCCGCCGCGCAGTCACAGGTGCGCCGCTGCGCAAGTATGCTGGCGCAGCATTGCAAAGCGTGGCACACTGCAATCAGGTAAAATGCCCGACAGGACGGAGGCTCGCTAGCGGGCACCGAGGCGGATCGCCGTCGTGGAAGGCATTAATGTTCTTGCTTACACAACAGGATAAATGCTCAGACGCGCTTTAAAAACCATCGGTGTCGCACGGATGGAAGCTCGTGGCGACGCAGCCAAACAGAAAAGAATTTTGCTCATGCGATCGACTGCGCTTTTTGTTTACCTAGCAGAGAGAGAGAGAGAGAGCTTTTTTAGTGGCGAGATTTTGAAGGTTTGCACATCGCGTCGCTAAGCGCGTCGTTTTAAGAACGCAATCTCGCGGGCGAGATGAGGTGGAAAAGAACGACGTCGCCCCTCGTGCTGAGCTAAAACAAGAACGACTTTCGCCGATCGTTGCCTCATCGGACTCAGATTTCAGATCGTTGCAGATCGTCGGACTCAGATTTCAGATCGTCGCAGATCGTCGGACTCAGATTTCAGATCGTTGCAGATCGTCGGACTCAGATTGAAGATCGTCGCAGATCGTCGGACTCAGCATCTGCACGCATCAGGCTACGCGCATAAGGCTACGCGCTCGAGAGCGACCCCTACCGGCGGCGCTTGAGCACATCCGGTCGCCGTTCGCAGAGCGGACGCAGCGCATTGCCAGTACCGTGCGGATTGTGAGGGAGTGAGCGGCAGCTGCCGAATGCGGGCGAGTAGCGCGACGAAAAGATGACTGCGAGGGCGAGGGCTGCTCTCCTGCGCCGAGCGCCGCCGCCGCCGCCGGCTCGCAGTCGCCGCCGCCGCCGCCGCAGCAAGCAGCAAGCGGCTGCGGCTGCGGCGGCGACTGCGAGCCGGCGGTTAGCCGCGAGGCGACCGCCGGACGTCTGGCAGACCGGCTGGCGGTCGTAAAGTCGGCGACGCCAGACGCGGCAGCGTTCGCCAGTCGCACCGCCAGTCTGGCGGCCTCGAACGCGCGAGCCAAGTCGGCGGCGGCTGCGGCTGCGGCGGCTACTGCGGCTTATTCGAGCCTATCGCTCGCACTGTAAGCGGGGGGGGCGGCGGCGGCGGCAAGCGACAGCCGCCGCCGCCGCCGACGCCGACGCCGCCACCTGGCGGCGTCGGTCGCGACCGCTCGCTCGCCGCCAGGCGGTCGCGCGCTCAGCGTTTGAAGTGGCCGCGGGTGGAGTCCATTAGGGCCAGCTGCTGCTGGCTTCCTTCCCGTTGCGGTTGCTGCCCGAGCGGGTCCGCGACGGCGGCGCGAGCGTTCGAGCGCGCCAGCCGGTCCAGCGCCCGCCGCCGCCGCCGCCCTAGATTCGAGCCTTGCCGCTCGCCGGTCAGAATCCAGAGAAGCAACCTGCGTCTCCTGCCCGCTCGGTACTCCAGCAGCGCAGGCCGTCTCTTACGTTCTGATAAGCGGAGCGCATGAAAATGCGAGCCCTTTGCGCCAATGAATGCGCTTCCGGGTTGCGACTGGCGAAGCCCGGACGGAGCCCGGACGAGTCGTTGGCCGACGACGACGCTTCCCGTTCGCGACTTGGCCGCTTTGGCCTCGGACCCTTTCAAGCACCGCCTTTGAGGCGGTTGAGCGCAAACGCTCACCGGATTTAAGTTTAAACTTCGGGATTACTTACAGCGAGCGAGTTCAGTATCCGGATTAAACGCACGAGCAGTAGCGTGGAGTCAAAGTGTCGCTCGTTTGGCAATAAATAAATAAAAATAAATCCTAGCTGATTGGACAGCCTCTTTTTGCATAGCGACAGTGGAGCCTTTGTGGCTATCGCCACCGCTTGCAGTGGCGACACAGGATCACCCACCGCAGGAATCGAACCCACGACCTCGGAACCGAGGTCGTGAAAGCAACCGCCTTACCTAGTGCGTGCCATCGCGGCTCACCGAGAAAGGATTGGGGTTCTCAGAACCAGCTCAGAAGAACCGGCTGGGAGAAATCGTAAAGAGTTATCCTTTGTTCAGCCGGCGGCGGCGGCGGCTTCGCTTGCGCAGCAGCCGACGGCGAACCGAAGGAAGAGGCGGTGCAGACGATGAACGGAGCGCGAGACGACGACGACGACGGAACGGCAGACGCCGGAAGCGCAGAGGTGACAGTCTCTCGGCGCAGAGCTAATTCGCGCCGCTCGTCGGCGAAGAGGTGACGAAGCGAGCAAACGAAACGCTTGCAAGACGCGAGGCTGAAAAGTTGCGCCGGCGCGAAGACGCCGCGACGGACGCCAGGCTGGGTGTCTTAGGACGGCGATGGACCGACCGACCTCGCTTTCCGGAATAGCTGCCGACAGTCGCTTATCGGTCGAGAACAGGAGCCGCTCTCTGTAAGGAAGGCTGCGCATATGAAGGAGCTGCCGCCGATGGCTTTGAGCACGAACTAGACGAATGGGCGAATCCAAAAATTCGGGCGACACTTTGGGCCCCACCACCCCGCGAGCGCGCTGCCGCCGATCGAGGACGCGCAACTAAAATCAAGGCCAAGGTCAAGGACTCCGAAGACGATTACAGTTTTCTCCTGTTTTCGCTATTCGCCGAAGTCCGAGGAAACTGAAGGAGCACGAAATGTCTGCCCGAAAGATCGCAGCCCGGCTGTTCAGTTGTGAAACCGGACCGACTCTGGGTGGTCCCAAGGGCTCCAGCGCTGCTACAGCCTCCGCTAGATTTCCCGGACAGTGTATTGCATTTTATTGTTAAAACTATGTTCTATTCGGCGTCGTGACACTATCGATTCGCTGTACCTTCCGGATGAATAATATCTATATTATTGCAGTACTTTTAGGCCAGTTTAGTTTTTAAGTTTTAATAGGACTTTCAGAGTCCTGAGTCTGACCGCATTGTGTGGATCGCGAACTGCGTCGTAAGTCCACGCAGCGTCTTTGGTGGACAATGTATAAGCTTTTTGCTTCGACGACAATGGCAATATATTGTATTGTTTACAAATAAAATAAAAGCTTATTGCATTATTTGCCATGAAAATATAAGTATATATTTACTATTAGCTTTGAAATTTTACAATATAATAACAATATTATTGTCCCAAGGCCGGCTACGACGGCCTTCTTTGTCCGGCGGCCCTCTTTGTCCGGCGGCCCCCTTTGTCCGGCGGCTAGTCATTCTGGGAGCTCCTTTTATGGCTATCGTCGTTGGCCGGCAGGTGTCTAGCGTCTCGCTAACGAGCTGGTCCGCTCGATGCGTAAGCTCAGCAGTAGCGGCAGCGCTGTCAGAGAAATTTAGGAAATTTAATTGTCGGCGGCGGATTCTTCCGCAGCAGAGGACTGGTTGAGAAAGCTCGCGCCATGACGCGACGCTAGCGGAACGCTCCGCGGCGCGAGCCGCTGAGAGGCAGCGAGCAGCGAACGCCCGAGTGGCCGCGGCCGAGCCAGAGCGAGGCGCGACGCGCCGCGAAGCGATTGCGCGAGAGCGCATGCGCACTCGCTGCCCCGGCGATCTGACGTGACCTTTCGACTCCACTAGGCGACTTCGCCCGTCCCGTCGAGCCGCCCCCGGGCGGCGGCGGCGGCGGCTGCCGAGCCTCGCGGTGTCAGCGAGGCTCGGCGGGCGCACCGGTAGTGCGACCTTGCCCCCGGCCAGCGGCTGCATCGCCCGTGCGATGGTCGCGCCCCCCCCGGAAATGTTCGACGTGCCGCACGAATTTTTTCCGAACTCCCAGCTTCCGCCGAAGCTTCCGAGGAGACATCAGTGGCTGGCGCTTACGGTCCTTTATGGCCATTTATGGCCTTGCTGATCGCGTTGTGGCCAGTTTATGGCCCGTTGGCCGTCTCAATCGCCCTGCGTCCAGATTAGTGCCCTTCGAAATCTACTGCGGTTACGGACGCTTTAATCTTGAATTGCGGATTTATGGGGGATGCTATAAGTCACAGTTTGGGGTGACGGCAGCAATAGCTGCACTGGAGGCGCTCAGAGCCGGAACCGGGCCGAAGACGCGCCGCCGCCGGCGCGTCGGGACTGCGCGCCGGCGGCGCGGCTGATGCCTAGGTTCATGCGAGTATGATTCGAGGAATACTTACGCTTGCGCTTACTACGCTCGTTTCATTTGTTCTTTTGTACTTGAGCGTTCGATAGCGAGGCTGGTGTAGCTCGAAGGGGTGAGGGGACGTTTGCCAGACGACCTTCACCTCAACGAATTGTTGCCACTGATGAGCACTGCAACCCTGCGCGTCAGACAGCAGGACGATTGATTTTGGCACTATTAGGTAGAAATCGCACGAACGCACCTCTGTCTCTATTGACTAAAATACGTACGGCCAGGGCTCTTTCGACGTTTTAGCGTATTCCGGCGTACCCGTCGGATGCCGGAAGTTCTCATTCCCTTTCAGAGCGCCCACGTCTAACTAGTGTAGAGCCTGTCAGGATGCGGCGCAGCTGCTGCCAATCCGCTGCTGACGTCGCTTTCGTCGGATCGTTGGACTCTATCACGACGCAGGCTAGACGCCACTACGTCTGAGGTTATTAAACGCTTCCGGTGCACTAGCGGCAATCGTCACCCGGTGGCCCCGCCAGCGAGTGGACGCTCTCGCCGAGCTCGCACTACTGCCCCCAGCAACTCGTTATTCAAGGTTAAAGCAGGGAACAAGCGGAGCTCAGCAGCAAGCGTAAATACGTAAATATACCACTGCAAGACGGACGCCGGAAGTCGCTCTCTGTCCCTCTCTTTGTCCCTCTCTCTGTCCCTCTCTCTGTCCCTCTCTCTGTCCCTCTCTCTGTCCCTCTCTCTGTCCCTCTCTCTGTCCCTCTCTCTGTCCCTCCCCCTCTCTCTGTCTGTCTGTCTGTCTGTCTCTCTCTCTTTCTCTCTCTCTCTCTCTCTCTCTCTCTCTCTCTCTCTCTCTCTCTCTCTCTCTCTCTCTCTCTCTCTCTCTCTCTCTCTCTCTCTATCTCTCTATCTCTCGTTCTCTCTCGAATTCTCTCGTTCTCTTTCTCTTTCGCTCTTTCTCTCTCTCTCTCTCTCTCTCTCTCCCTCGAGCATTACACAAGGGACAAGCAAAGGGAGCGGCGGAGTGACGTAGGCGCGGCGGCGTAGCTACGATTGCACGCCGCAAAGCGTGCAAAGTAGGCACCCTTGCTCGGCGGCGGAGCGGCTCCCAGAATGTCCGCCATACTGCCGAGGTGGTGCATGAACGCGAACCGAAGCCACGGCTTCCGGTCGGCAGGAGCGATCTAGCGAGGAGCGCCACTCGCCGCTAAGTCGCCGGCGTATCGGCCTTCGTATTTCACGTCGCCGGCGGGATTAAGAGAGGTCAGATCTAGGATAGGTCAGATCTAGGATAGGGCACATCGCTAGAACGATAAGCGCAAGCGCTCGTTGGTCCTGTTAGCTGCGGTGGAGCTCTCGCGAGAGAGAGAGAGAGGCCCTTCGCGGAGCGGCGTCTCACTGCGAGGCCGCCGCGACGGACTCGCGGAGCGGCCGGTGAGGTCCTTGAGCTGTGCCCGCGACGGCTGCGACCGGCTGCGACCGCCCGCGGAGGGAAATACTCGCTCGCACCGTCTGATGTCTCGCACCGTTCGATGCACTACGCATCGAAATAGCATCTCATGCCGCTGCGCTTTGTTCCTTTCTTCATTTGATTCCCACAGCAACAGGGTTTAGGAGAGCTTTCGGAGCTTTAAGAGAGAGACAGAGAGAGAGAGAGACAGAGAGAGAGAGAGAGAGAGACAGAGAGAGAGAGAGAGAGAGAGAGAGAGAGAGAGAGAGAGAGAGAGAGAGAGAGAGAGACAGAGAGAGAGAGAGAGAGAGAGACAGAGAGAGAACAGAGAGAGAGAGAGAGAGAGAGAGAGAGAGAGAGAGAGAGAGAGAGAGAGAGAGAGAGAGAGAGAGAGAGACAGAGAGAGAGAGACAGAGAGAAAGAGAGAAAGAGACAGAGAGAAAGAGAGAGAGACAGAGAGAAAGAGAGAGACACGCAGAGAGAGAGAGAGAGAGAGAGAGAGAGAGAGAGAGAGAGACAGAGAGAAACAGAGAGAGACAGAGAGAGAGAGAGAGAGAGAGAGAGAGAGAGAGAGAGAGAGAGAGAGAGAGAGAGAGAGAGAGACAGAGAGAGAGAGAGAGACACAGAGAGAGAGAGAGACAGAGACAGAGAGAGAGAGAGACAGAGAGAGAGAGAGAGAGAGACAGAGAGAGAGAGCCAGACAGAGACAGAGACAGACAGAGAGAGACAGAGACAGACAGAGAGAGAAAGAGTGAGAGAGAAAGAGCGAGAGAGAGACAGCTTTCGGAGAGTGCGTATTCGAAATATTCCCTGCTAGCTGCACGGGCGCGCCGGCTGCGCATTTCTTTCAATGGAAACAGTGGCAAGGCGACAGGTGTTCAATGGCAACCGAGGTCCACGTCGAACTTTCGACCATCCAGCTAGCGACATAATAGCGCGACTGGCTGGCTTTGCGATTGTCAGTCGCACCATACAATTAACGGCACTCGTTCCGAATTTGGGAGGTAGAAAGGAGTGAGAAAGTGTCCGGGAGCGTGCTCCGGAAGGCGAGAGAGGAGTTCGGAGGGCTGAGCGAAGCGCCGGGGTCAGCGAAGGGGGCGGCGGGGTCAGCGAAGGAGGCGGGGGTCAGCGAAGGGGGCGGCGGGTTAGCGAAGGGGACGGCGGGGTCAGCGAAGGGGGCGGCGGCGGCTCGGAAAAAAGGACGGCGCCTCGCGCGAATGTCGTCGCTATGGGGGCATGACGATTCAAGACAGCGGTCGGAGCTGACTCTATCAGGCGTTCCGTCCGGTGGCGTTCAGTCAATTGATCACGCCGGGACGAAAGGCACGAAAGTCGAGGCCGACGAAGGCGCGTCGGCGTCGTCAGCTGGTCCGCTCGAGCTGCAGCAAGTGTAAAGGGCCCAGAAAGAGATCGAGTTATCTGTGGGCGCTATAACAAAATGTGTTATCGTTATTGTTATTACTACTACTGCGTTGCAACCGCGGCCGATTTGCAGGCGCGGCAGAGAGTTTCGGCGGCGGCGGCGGCGGCGGACAGCCTTCGGCTCCTCATCCTCATCCGGGTCGTCGTCGTCATCGTTATATAAAATGAATTATAATCGCAATGCAGAGTACTCTGCGGCCGAAACCGCGTCGGTTCACGCTGCAGCGCTGTGGCGCTGCACCGTGGCACGCAATCCCTTGTTGCCTGTTGCAATCGAGATTGATCGCCGCTAAGATTTTGTATTCGCGGTAAGCATAATGCTACTGAATCAGCTAACCATTACCAGGACTTGAACAAGCATATCTATGGAGCAATAAGCATATCTATGGAGCAATAAGCATATCTATGGAGCAATAAGCATATCTATTGAGCAATAAGCATATCTATGGAGCAATAAGCATGTCTATGGAGCAATAAGCATGTCTACGGAGCAATAAGCAGTGTCAAAATACGTTACGTCGGAGGCGTGGTGGTAACGTGACAAGTCGCTAATCTCTCGCACAGATACTATCTTGATTGTTCGCAGGCTATCACGATGGTGACGCGCGCTTACCAGACCCTAGGTCAGCGCTCCAAATGTTGTTAGTTGTCCCAGGCGTGCTCCAAAATTGACAGCGACTCCCGCTATTAAGCAGCGTTGATCGCCATCGCTTGGTTCGTTATGGCTCGTTCACCTCCGGCTTCGTTTCTCTCTCTCTCCGCTGCCATTTCCTTTTCCATTTACGATTCTTCCTGATAATACTGTCTGCTTCTCTCTCTCTCTCTCTCTCTCTCTCTCTCTCTCTCGCTCTCTCCCCTCTCCTCTATTTCTCTCTCTCTCTCTCTCGCTCTCTCCCCTCTCCTCTCTATTTCTCTCTCTCTCTCGCGCGCTCTCTCTCTTGCTCTCTTTCTCTCTCTCTCGCTCCTCTCTCTCTCTCTTGCTGCTTCCGTCGTCACCTCTTTTACCCCAGGGTTAAGGTGCTTGCTCTTCGCAAACCAGGTCGTAGGTTCGAGCCCCGCAGGAGGCGGTAGTGTTAACTGTAAGGCTCTACTGCTGCTATACAAATGAGAATCGGCCTTGACCTTTGACTGACTTGCTCGTTACCTCTCTCTTTTGTGTTCTCTGTCTCTGTCTCTGTCTCTCTGTCTCTCTGTCTCTCTCTCTCTCTCTCTCTCTCTCTCTCTCTCTCTCTCTCTCTCTCTCTCTCTCTCTCTCTCTCTCTCTCTGTCTCTCTCTCTCTCTCTCTCTCTCTCTCTCGTTGTCTACTCGCATCGTCTCGCGTTCTCTCTCTCTTTCTTGATCTCTCGTTTTCAATCTTGCATATATACTTACCAAATGCCGAGACGCTTTGGGAGCCGGCATTTCGACGCCGGAGCCACTGAAACGTGCGAACACTAAATATCGCACGCTATATCGCATTTGCTCGATATTAGAAGCTAATTAAATTAAATATTAGCAGCTGCATTTGAGTTACAATTAGTAAGAACCGGATCCTGCGTGACACGCTATAGGCTTAAATCTTGTTAACGGTTTCGTGAAGCAACGGCAGTCCAGTTTACCGCACGCTCGTCCTTGTCAGACCCCCTCGTCTCTTTCGGCTTCCTCGCTGAAGGCTGTAGCGACGTGGCGACGAGCTGCGATGCGATTCGCGGCGTGCGATGCGATGCGCTTGCTCGGAGAGACCAGGTTTGGGCTCACCACGACCGCGACTGCTCCTCATCCGCGCGAGGGCGCGAGTTCGCGCCAGAACCCAGCCGGCGTCCGCCAGTCAACGTCACGTCCGTCGGCCTGAGAGTCGGCCGAGCTAACGACGATGCGAAAGCGGGTCGGCGAGAGGCGATTTGAGCCAACGTGGCGCGACGCGGATCTCGAGGGGCGGTGGTGGCGCCCCTCCCCCAGCCCCCCCCCCGCGCGGCGGCCGCCGCGAGCGTCTCGCCTCGAGATCGAGCAATCGAGCGATCGATCGAGCGAGCGAGCTCTTGGCGACGGAGCGGTCGAAGTCGTCGCTCGCACGCGGCACGGAGGCCACGAGTGAGGGCGCGCGCGACCGACGGCGGGTCGCGGATCTCGTGCGCGCGCGCGAGCGCGCGACTCGCGGAAGCACGAAGGCTCGAGCCGGGTCGTCAGCTCGGTCGCCGTCCTGCTCGCCGTCGCCGGCTGCTCGAGATAAAGGTGGCCGGCGACCATTGGAGCAATCTAGATGCGTCGTCGATGCGCGATTAGAATTTGTTTGCGCATTCATGCCCGGGCTCTCTTTCGATAGCGAGATTCTTCGCGGGCGCCTTCTGGCTCAGCGAAGCCCGGGGGCCGCCCGCCCGGTGCGCACCCGCCGCTCCGGTTTCGGGACGAAAGAGGACACAGCGCGTGACCGCGGCGTGCTGCTACGCACTGCAGCCTTGACCCTCGAGCCTGCTACGGTGCGCGGAGCGCGCGAGTGGGGCGAACGACGCTCGCGAGCGAACGACGCTCGCTCAACCCGGACCAGAGCGAGCTGGAGTGTAGTAGCCGATGGCGAGCCTAGGGACATTTAAATGACTTCCGGTGGTACGCATGGGGCGCCGTGGAACGCATGTTTCCCCGCTCCCTTTCGGAGTGCCCATCTCCACGTAGAATTCGTGCGCAGTTTCGTTTTTGAGAACCTTCAAATATTGCGGCTCGCTGTGCTCAGCGGGAGCTCTTTAGGGGAGCGAAAAGCAGCAGGAAACGAGCTGAACAAGTCCTCCTCGCGGAGGTTTAACTTAGTAATACTTGATAATAAAAATAGTTAATAATAGTACTTAATAATAGTTATTTCAACACGTCGCTTACCTAGTGCCCTGAGAGAACTTAATCTCCATCGAGGCGCTTTGCAGCTCGCTCTAAGAGATTCAGTGGCCAAGGGCTAGTCACATAAATGGTAAGGTATTCAAAAGTGAGCAAGTCTCATGACTAGGTCAGCATGCTCAAGCAAACAGTAAGATACTCAAGGCCGCCGGCTAGTGAGACCTTGACCTTGGCCTTGGCTAAACGCGCGCTGAATCCTGCACATCCGGGCACGTACGGCACATTGGAATACAAAAAGATAAGTTAGTCGGAGGCAAAGGAACAGCCTGCCGGAACAAAATAATCTTTAGCTTATTATTAATCTTTAGACTTGGAGGATGCGAGGTATACTTCCAAGTAGTGAACGTACCCGGAAGTGAGATCCAGACTTTCGGCGCATACGAGCTGAACGGTCGGATCGTCAAAGGATTTCATTTTAGTGCGCGGGACGGCAAAATGACTAGATGCCGGGGAGAGTACGGGTGGAGCATGTGACTGAAGGAGCAAGGAGGTCAAGGACAGGTAGGCATCAGTGAGCGAGTAACGTGAGCCAGACTGAGGATCTTCCATAAATCCATTCAAGGCTTTTCCTAGGGCGAAGGAACCGAAGCTCAGACGCAAGTAGTGCAGCCACTAGTCTCGCGAAGTCGCGATACGTCTCGTCTTCATGTAAATACACGCGCACGCACACACGCACACACGTATATATAGGAAGATTTATTAAAAATATTAAACTTGCATATACACATTAGCCGGAGGTGCCCGGCCGGGGTCGCGGGTGCTACCCGGGCCTCCCGGCTCAGGAACAGGTTCAGTCCCGGCTTCCGAGCCGGTAGATGGCGCGCCGGAGATGCCGTGCCGCCTCAGTGCCCTTCTCTCCGCGCGTGGGACGCCGAGGTCTGCCAGCCAAGCTTCGCCGTTTGGCCAACAGCTGTCGAGATTCCCGACCACGAAAGGCCTCATCGCCGCCGACCAGTAGCCCCGCGGTCAGGAAATACCAAAGGGCAATGTCCGCATTACTATCGGTCTTGTTCCGGGCCGCTACCGTCAGAGCATCCTCGCTGCATACAATGGTGTGGCGCCCTAAGAGAACTCGATCACCGTCAGTCATTATGATGGCCCTCCGTGGGCGGGTGTAGAGATACAATAAAAATATTTACATATACGCCTGTATACATGAAACCATTGACGTCCTCTAGATATTTCTTAGCGATAAAGTATTAGAAGTCGAAGCCGCAAGCTGAATTCCTACTGTTGGCAATCGTGCATGTACTGCGCACGAGGCGCGGTACGCTCGGACGCCGGAACTCTGACGCCAGCTTGCGCCATCTGACGCTTACTGTGCAAAGGCTGTGCAACTGACAGGGCAAGCGGCAGAAACAGCCGAGCCCGCGATGCCGCCGACTTGGCTCGAATTGCGCAATGATTGTGCGAGGATTGCGCCAACATCATGCGAGGATAATACGAGGATTACGCCAGGATTATGCTGCTTCAGCAGCCTAGTTTGCATAGCAGCCGAAGAGCGTCGCAGGCGGCTTTCGCACCCGGGTGCTTGCAGCGGGCAATATAGGATTACCTGCGGAAGGACGACTCGAACCGACCCACCGAAGCCCGGGTCGTGAAATGCGAATACCTGAGCCGCTCGGCGTGGCCGCACGTTCACTGTCGCCCGCCGAGAATGCGAGGCACGTGAGGTGCACGGCCAGCCCCCGGCGGCCTCGCGGCCTCGCCGAAAGAGCGTCCGTTGATGCAGTGACGTCAGCCCTGCTAAGAGGCGTCGAGCCCTCAAACGCCAGACTCGATTGGTCGACCTCGACGATCGTCCTTTGCAAACGCGCGGTACTTGCGCGCGCGGCGCACCGGCGAGTAGAAAGTTGCCTCGCCGCAGCACAGCGAGCCGCTAGTCGCAGACCTACAAGGCCGGCATGCCAAACCGCTGTCGCAATTTCGCGGAGCGGTTTTCCCCGCCGCCGCGCCGCCATTAGCACTTTCGTCACTCGGCGGCTTTCGCTCGAGGCGGCGCAATCGATCGGGCATTGTGCAGTCGCGCGCACTCCGACAGGCGGGCGACATGGAATGCGTCATCTCGGAGCTTTTGTGCGTCCGTTGACGTTGCGCAAGCCGAGCAACTTACGGCAGTATGCGACGCCACGCGATGCGACGCACTTACCTTCGGTTGCGTCAAACAATCTCAACTTATCAAGAAAGGAGAACGCTCGGCTCTTTCTTATCCTTTGCTGCTGTCAGAGCTGCTTTGGTCCAGCGGTTAGCAGGCGCTTCCGACCTGGTGAACAAGGTCAAGGCTGAGGTCACGTGGGCTCGAGCCCCGACGCATATATACGAAGCGCCCGAATAGAGATCAAGTTCTCTTGGGGCGCTATACAAATGAATTGTAAATAATAAAAATCCTGTGGCGGAGCCAGAATTTTCATCGAGGAGAGCACGAACTGCACGCCATTCACGTAGGCCGGCCCAGGCCCGCAGGATATTCAAGTAAGCCGGGCCAGACCCACGAAAAATGGCAATGCTATAGCGTTAAACCGTGGCGTTCATTCGACACGAACTCGGCGGTCGCTCATTGAGTGGAACTGCAGCATAATTTCTCCTCTGGCAGCGTACGGATTGGTTGGCGGCACAGCTCGCTGCCTCTCTATATAGAGGCGGGGCCGCGAGGCGCAGCGAGAGGCGAATGTCTCTCTGCTGGCGCCCGCGGCGCCGCCTCCACTGCTGTCATCGTAACCGTGCGGCCCGCAGCCTGAGTTCGCGACGCCGAAGCCGCGGCGGCGGCAACGCGACGGAAGCGCCGGAGAAATGGCGCGCGACTGATGCTGCGAGTCGTCGCGCTCGCGAAAAGCCGTAGCGCTGGCGCTACGGCTTGATCGGTAGACGAGGAAGCACTGCGCCGAGCGAAACGGCGCGGACCTCCGACGACGGCGGCAGCACGCGGCGCCCGAGCTCCGCTCGGGCGCACCGCGCCGGCGCTGGCTGCGGAGCGGGACCGGCGAGCTGTCGCCGGCGCGCGGGTGGGTGGGGGGAGGAGGGGCGGCGGCGGCGGTGGTTTAGTGGTGGCGGCCAGTGCCGCAGGGAGCGGGGACGGAGGCCAGTCGTGCCCCGGGGGAGGAGGGCTGCTTGTCACCTTTGCTGGAAGAGCTAGGATGGTTGCCGTTTCAGCAAAGGATACAGAGCAAAGTTCTTATGCTGACCCACAAGGCCCGCCACGGCTTGGCTCCTCCATACCTAGCTGAACTCCAGCACCAGTTTCAGCCTCCTCGTGCCCTCAGGTCCTGTATGGACAATACAGTAGCTGTTCCATTCCTCCGCTTAAAGACAGTTGGCGACAGAAGCTTTAGCTCTGCAGGTCCTAGACTGCGGAACTCGCTTTCACAATTCTTGCGCAACGACATCTACTCTCCTACTGCCGACTATGGCACATCTTTTTCAGCGGTCCTGAGCTGCTACTTCTATGCTACTCACTACCTCAACTGCTCTCCTAACTCTGCTATGCTTCCCACTTTCTCTGTGTTGCGTGAGACGAAGTCTGTTGGGTACCGAATGCGTACCGAAAGCCGCTTAGGCTGTGAGTGCGCTATACAAAACTCTCCTGCGTAACACCCACATGGTCTTTATGACTTTGTGGAGTTACTGACGGAGATACATTACATTACATTGGCTCGCGACGCGATTCGTACGAAGGCCAGGCCTGGCCGGTGCGATCGGGCGAGGACGAAGGCGTCGCAGCGTGACGATCGACGACGGGCCGTCGCGCTGCGACGTGACGTCGATCGTCGCGCTGCGACGCCTTGTCTGGACGTTGGCTTCTGTTTCGGAAGGCGCGGCGGCAGCTTGCGCGCGCGC
>WPIO01000128.1:100000-155000 GCA_009760855.2 Cristatella mucedo | reverse complement strand
TTTCACCGGCGCGAGTCGCCCGCTATGGTCCGGCATGCGAGCGCACTGCCCGCGCCTTCGGTGCGGCGACGATCGCGGCGCGGCATCGCGTCAACGGATGTCGTCGCGGTAGAGCCATTTTTGGCGACCCGGCCAACTGGTGCCTGGACGCCGCCGCCGTAGGGCAATCCACTCAGCTCTCTCCACTTGGAAAAATGGCGTCGACAAACAGATGAGACGCTCTGCAAAAGGGATAGCGGCGGCGGCGGCGGCTTAATGACGAGCCGCCATCTGTTATCGAGCTCTAGTTGCGCAATGCAAAAGCCGCCGGGCGGCGGCTCGACGGCGGCGGCGGCTCGCCTATCGATGCGAGCGCCGCGCGATAGAGGCGTTCTCTGATGAGCGCTTGCCACATGGGGGTCGCGCGCGCGGGCGCCATCTGGCTGCGGCAGATCCACCGAGCTCGGAGGTTGGACCTCGATCGGCGACCAGCGGCAGCCGATCACAGGACGGCCAGTGCGGGTGGGCCATTGCGGCCGAGGTTGGCTGGGTGGCTTTGGGGGTTTAGCTGGTGGGTTGGCTGGTTAGCCAGGGGTGGGGTGGGGTGGGGAGGCAGAGCCGCACGTGCGCAGCGACACCTAGCAACGCGACGTCTCAGCGATCGCGCCATTGCAGCAGTGCTCGGCGGATGGGAGTCCTGCTGAGCAGGCTGCCAAGGACGCACTGCACGACTACAAGCACTCGATTACACGTGACAGTAGAAAGGTAACGAGCCGGTGAAGGTGCATGAAGGAAGGGAGGAGAGAGGATTGAGGAAGGGATGACGACAGAACGATAGAAAGGACCCCAAAGGAAGCGACGGCACGGAGACCGGACCCCAGCAGCCGGAGCAGTTAAGCTCTTTGTACTACTTCCGGTGTAAGTAGGTCTTACACAATAATTTCATTTACTATGGTCTGGTCATCTGTCAATCACCAAAACTTGGGGTTGCATTTGTGACTGGTTTGTCGTTAATTAGGAAAACTTCTAAAAAACTTTAAAATTGGTTGACCATTTCTGAACACACTCCCTCAAGGTCGTGCGTGGCAGCGGAAGAATACGCGTCCAAAAAAAAGCGCTCGAGTCGAATGCGTTGCGGCGCGCGAGCGAAGGGCCAAGCTTGGCAATGAACTTCCGCTCCGACGCGACGCAACGCCGTTACAGGTTTTTTTTTGTCATTAGAGTCCGCATAGCAGGCTGGCTCCGACCAGCGGCTGCCAACGGGCTGTGCGGACTGCTCGCTGCCCGCCGTTGGGCGTCCGCCGCGCGGGGCGAAGCGAACATCCGGCGCCCCCGCCCGCCGGAGCCGGCCGTTTGCCAGCTCCGTCCACCGAGGGCCATGACGGCGCGCCGCTAGAGCGCCGCTCGCGACCCAACGCGAGCGTCGGGTCGCGGAAGTCTGGACATGGCCGGCTACGAGGCCAGGTGACTTTGTGCACGGCGGAAGCCATCGGCGTTGGCGCGCCAACGATGATGAGCCGTTTCCAACGAGGAAAGCGCATACGTTTTTTCCACGACGAGCGTTACAGCCGAATCGCGTTCCGTGGCGACGCGGCCGAGTCACTCGGCATGCTAAACGCCGAGCTTCCGAGACCGTTCGCTGACTCCTCCACTGACGCTCGCCATCTTTGTCGGAAACTTCCGCGATCCGGGAAAGAGTGCCGCTTTTTAAGCGTGCTAGTGTTTACGTAAGCTACTGAAAATCGTGGGAAAAAAGAGTCAGTCAGCGCATGGGCTTGGCCAATGAAATTTTCCGCGTACCTTCTTGATGCAACTTTCTCGTTGTTGGTACGGTTGTACACGCTTCTATTGCGGCAGGCCTCCCAACGTCAGCTAGCGCCGCGGTGGATGCGTACTCTCCATCCCCGTCAGGTTTCAACTAAGTATTCATTAGTTTATCAGTGTGCTAATTTTTTTGTTCTGCATGGGCTAGTTTGTTTTTACAAAATTAAGACGCCGCGCTGCTTGTATACTAAATATTTGGCTCTGCATTTAAGAAAATGTTGTGAGTGTATCGGTCATATTATAAATTTAATATATCATTTTGAAGTAAAATTGAATGAGCAGTTTTTTGCCTCTGAAATATTTCAAGTGGAGATAGAAATAGTTTGTTTGGATATTCTGGTCACCAGAAACTGGATGCTGATTACTATACATTACTGGATACTGCCAGCAGCGAACATGAGACAGCTACTCCGCAGAGCTACCTGGCGAGCGTCGAGCGGACACCAGGTAGCGCTGCGCAGCAGCGAGCGCTCCCCTGGCGCAAGTGCACGCGCCGAAGCTCCGAAGCCGCTGAGACGTCGCTCGCTCCGAGCGCTAAATGCCTCGCCGCCCGCTACGCGGTGCGTCTCTCACCTGCGGAGGTCGGCCTTCTGCGGGTGACGATTGTCCACATTGTGACGCCCGGTGAGTAACTAAGTAAGCCGCCAGTAAGTAAATAAGGTCCCAGTGACTTTGGCGCCTTAATTACTTACTCACTTACTTACTTACTTACTAGCAGGCGCCAGGTGACTCTGACGATCCAAGTGCCCGTTCTCTGGCGCCCGTCGGCTGGGCGTGGTCGAGCGGCAGGAACTGCTGCGGGCGTCGAGAGCGGCGGGAGCGCGTCCTCTGCTCCGTGAGCTCGCGCTCATGGCTCGCGCTCTCGAGCCTCGACTTCGGAGGCGACCTGACCGAGGCCGCAGCGAAATCTCCAGGAGCGACGGAATAAAAGCGTCCAGCCGTGCAGTCTTAACGACGAGCGCAGGCACGCGCGGCGACAGCGCTGGCGCGAGACCTGAAATCGGGTGGATGCGTTGGGGGTGGGGAGGTTGGTGGTGAACGGCATCGCTAGCAACCGAGCGGATGCGGCACGCACGCGTTTCCGCTTCGGCGAACGCGCGGGCTGATAGAAATAAACCACATTGAGTTGAATGCGTGTATTCGCCGAAAGCGAGCTCGAATAGCGCGTACGGCGCGGGCACGCGGACGCGACGTCACGTCCGTGACGCACGACGCCGTCGCTGCTTTGTCGTGAAACGAAGGGCGCGAGCGAGCGAGCGCAGATACGCAAGCAAATGACGGTCGCGTATTAGCGAGCGCACCTGTGCAGTTTTAAATCGGCACCTAGTGCAGTGGCGCTCCGAATCTTCGCGGATGAGGAGGATGCAGAAGGAGCAGATGGCGGAGGAGCAGGAGGAGCAGAGGGCGGAGGATGAGGAGGAGCAGATGGCGGAGGAGCAGGAGGAGCAGAGGGCGGAGGATGAGGAGGAGCAGAGGGCGGAGGATGAGGAGGAGCAGATGGCGGAGGAGCAGGAGGAGCAGAGGGCGGAGGATGAGGAGGAGCAGATGGCGGAGGAACAGGAGGAGCAGAGGGCGGAGGAGCAGGAGGAGCAGATGGCGGAGGAGCAGGAGGAGCAGATGGCGGAGGAGCAGGAGGAGCAGATGGCGGAGGAGCAGGAGGAGCAGATGGCGGAGGAGCAGGAGGAGCAGAAGCTGGAGGATGAGGAGCAGAGGCTGGAGGAGCAGGTGGAGAAGTGGGTGTAGTTCGATTGCATGCGGGCTGGTACCGCTCCTTTCCTCAACAGCTGGTGGGAGCATCCCCGAGAGGGGCCTGTGCACAGCTGTGGTCCGCTTCTAATGAGGCGTTGACACAGGCCGATAACCCGCTGGTGAACAGATGGTGGATTCACCATCGGGGTCGGCCAAGGGCACGGCGGGGGTCGAGGAGAGGAGACTCGAGTGTGAGAAGGGGGCGAAGGCAGTCGTGCGTCTTGTTGCTCCGTGCCTTGAGCAATGAACCGTTGGCGTTGTTCGTCGGCTGGCTCTCTGATGGACGAACCAAACTACAGTGGGCGTGTCGCCTCTAGCGGAGGCGGCCAGTCCGGCAGCTGCAACAGTCTCGCAGTCGGCAGTGATCGGGTATCGAGAGGCTACGCGGTCAATCGAGAGGCGACGCCGACCCGGCTGTGGTCGGCCATTTAACGAAGCTGCCGCTTGCGAAGCCTCCTCTTCGATCTCAAAGAAACGACTGCCTGGCTGACATTTATTTTATTTTATTATTTATTATTATTTTATTTATTATAATTTTTATTTGTTTTACTTTAAATCTGTCTGACATTTATTGAGGCGACGCATACAGCGCTGCTGACACGCTGGGAACCACTTGAGAGCAGTTCGTTTTGTGTCGCATTGTCGTCAAGGCTTGAATGGCACTTCGCCTTGGCCGCTCCTGTGGACGCGTGAGAACGGGGCTGAAATGAGCGTGTTCAGTACGCGATACGGCGAAGGGCGTGGGTGGCTAAAGTACGGCTCCAACGCTATCTTCCGTGACCTTCCAGCGATCGGTAGCGGGCGCCAGGTCGCAGAGCGCAAAGGAGCGCTAGCGAAGTAAGAGGCCGCCGCTGCGCCAGTGTGAGCTCGTGCTCACCATCTCCCACCCCTGCTGCCCATACGGGACGCGAACGGCACAGATGTCAACGAACTCATGTAGTCTCTTGAACTCATCGCACAGCGAGTCCATTTGAGCCCGTGCTTCGACGTTCACCTTCCGCCTTGCCTATGGAGTGGATGAAATGAACTTCTAAAAGCAAAATGAACGTCAGTGAACTGACACTCGTAGAGAATGGCAGCGATTACAATAAGGTGTTTTACACGGAGACATGGGAGAAGAAAATCTCTTTCTAAATTTCAAAGTGCTAAATTGCAAGCGACGGTAAGGTAGCACGTCTGTCGGTCGCTCGAGTGCGGCGGTGGCGGCGGGCTCGGAGTCGTTCATTGAGCGAAGCTAAGACTCGAAGCACTCGAACCTGAGCGCTCGCCTGAGCCTCATGCGCGTCGCGCCTCCTGCAGGCTGCACCACATTTTGCCACAGTCGGACGAGGCATTTTTTGCGCTCATTTATTCTTCGGCTTTGCTTTGCAGAGCGTTGACCGCAGCGGCCTTAATTTGGGTTAAACGTGCTCACCTGTGACGACCAAGGCTGCGGGCTCGAGCCCTTCGACCTATGTGAAGTGCCTGAACAGAGAATCAGTTCTCTTTGGACGCTGCATAACCAAGTTATGTTCATTCATTTGTTTAAATCTGGGGGACGGTCGAAACGAAATACGATAGGCAGCTCAATTTGCGAACTAGAGACTGTCGCACCGAAAATCATCCATTGCAGGAAAAAACGTTGTAGCCCTTATAGTGGGTGAATACTTTTCGAAAGCCCTCACACCGTTCACCACGCTTGAAGCCTTCCTATTGTACAACCGATTGCGCTCACGAAAACTGTGGCCGCGATAATGGCCGCGTCGAGCGTGAGAGCTCCGATCGAAGCTCAGAGCTCTCAGAGTCTCGCGATTTGCCGCTCGCGACTCATCCGTCGGCCGCAATTCGAGACAGCGGCTGCCAACAGATGGCGCCTGCGGTGTTCTGCGGCTGGTCGAGTGAATAGCGCCAGCGTCCGCTTCCTTCCGATTGCTATGAGTCTGAGGAGGTGCCGTTGCTGGTGCCGAGCGAGAGGCTCGCTCCGTCGTTCCGCCCGGCGACAGACCGGCGCCAGAGGCCAGAGGTCCGACCGATCGGCGTCTCTCGCTTCTCGGACAACATGGCGCCGGCGCCAGCTCCGGTAACTTTCCTGTACCCTAATCCGGAAAGTGTTTCACTCGAGACCACGAGCGTTCCAAGCTGAAAAGCGCAGCGTGCACCCGTGTGATACACTAACCTGAATACGTGCACATTCGTCGTGCACCGGATTGAATAGGCACTTTTCAAATCTGGCGCGCATGCGAAGAGCTCGTGGGAAGTGGCTTGCATAAAACGCTTTGAAGCAGAGGAATGGCTCAAGTGCCGGAAGTAGCGCTCGAACACTGGAAGTGTGCTCGAACGCCGGAAGGGGTTCTCGAACACCGGAAGTAGTGGTCAAACGCCGGAAGTAGCGCTCAATTCCAGAAGTGGAGCTCAAACGCCGGAAGTAGCGCTCAAACGCCGAAAGTAGCGCTCGAATGGCGGAAGAATACACTCAAATGCGGGAAGTAGCACTAGAAAACTTGAAGAAGCGCTTGAACTCCAAAGGTAGCGGTCGAACGCCAGAAGTAGCGCTAGAACGCCGACAGAAGCTCAAATGAAGCCTGTGAGGCTGGAAAATCCGCCTCCGGAAAGTCAGCGGCCGTGCGATGCGGCCCCTGCTAATACGGGTAGTAAAAAAGATCTATAAACGACTGTAAAAATCATCTACTGGCCAATATAATGATAATAATAATAATGCATTTTCATAGCGCCTACGGATAATTTAACATCTTCCCTCGGCACCTTACTCAAGCTGTAAAAGAAGCTTGATCAAACGGTTAGCGTGGAGGTCGGCAAACTTCGGCCTTTAGGCCAGATCTGGCCTAGCCAGTGGTCCACTCCGGCCTAGCAGCACCCCAGTTATTAACTGATGGATACTAATTGAGTTTTATTGAGTAAATTTTATTGAGTAATTTTTATTAGAGCCTAATTGAGTTTTCGCGGTTTTCTTCCCTTCACCATTGAGACACTTTTAACTTACGAGTATCCCAACTAACGAGTTTTCGAGGCACGAGCCGTCGCTCGGCCGCTTTTTGCTCCGAGTTGAGAGCTAACCATTCTTGTGCTTGATTTTGCTTCGCTCATTTTGCAGAATGATTTTAGAACTGCGACTTTGCTTTGCAAACGGCTAGCGGCGTAAACTGTTTCTCATGTTTATTTTTAGAACTGATGCCAGGCGCTTGTATGAACAAAAGTGCATGGCCGGGTTGGGGTGTTAAATGTCTACCCCTATAATTGTCGTGCGTGTCTGTGCCTCAGTTGTAGCTTTTTATTTGTTTGTTAGCCTGGCCACGCCTACTCCGACCGGTCAGCGGAGTGGGTGCGGTTTCTTATGGCCTAGTGCTCCTTCTTGACCTCCTGAGTCCGAAGAATTTGCCGACCCCTGGGTTAGTAGCAATATGCACAATGTCGTCAGGCAAGACCTGGTTAGGGCGATATGCAAAGTACCAGCATGTAAATGTGGTTAGTGGCAGCACGTACAGTATCAGCACACGTAAGCACATAAAGGAGAAATCATAAGGTCCCACCCAATACTGACAAAACAGGTGCGTTTAGCTTCTTTTTAAATGTTACCGAGTCGGGCAATATCGCAACTTCAGTCGGCGGGAGTGAGCGTGCGAACTAAAAGGCTCCAAATGATTTCAGGTTCTTACGAAGGATAGCTAAACGATTTGATTTCGAAAAGCGGGTGGCACGTTGTCTAGCCTGGGGGGGGGGGAGAATAGTTCCGATGTGTAGGCTGAGCCAGGAAATGAAGGGACCCAAAAGAGAGTGACAAAACCTTTGAAGTCACTACCTGTATACATATTAATTATAGAGAAAAATATATAAACTAGTATATATAAATTAGCCGGCGGTGCCCTGTCCTGCCGGGGTTGAGCGTGCTACCCGGACCGCCCCGTTTAGGAACCGGGACTACACGGCTTCCGAGCCGCTAATGGTGTCGGAGACGCAGTGCCGCCTCAAAGCCGTCCTCTCCGAGGGCTGGATGCCGAGTTCGGCCGGGCAATCTTCACTCCCTTTGCAACAAATGCAAAGCGCCTAGAAAGAGATTGCATTCTCTGAGGGCGCTTTATCAAATGCATTGTTATTATTATTGTGTGGCTACCAGTTGCCTATATATAAATATAAATACAAATAAATAAATATATACATAAACATATGTATATACATACGTACATTTATCCTTATATACCTGTAAAAGGTATCAGTGAGCGATTGCGCGAAGCAACCGAACCGGCTAAGCACCGGAAGCAGCCTCGACCTCGCGCTCGGACCGCTCGCGGCTCTGGCGAGCGCCGCACGTGCGCAAGGCGTGCTGCTTCCGGAGCTTCAACGGCGTACGTGCCGCCATCGCTCCTTCCGCCATTTTTAGCGTCGCGCCCGTGCGGTCGCCAGTCGAGCGCTCGCGCGCCGCCTAATCGCCAAGCGGCCGCGGCGGCCGGCCACTTTGAGTGCTGCTGGTAATTAGACGGCGCGACGCTGCGCCCGCAGGCCGGCCCGGGCGAGGCGGGCGCGCCTGCCGCCGCGACGCCTCGGCGACAGGCGCGCCCGCCTTGAGCCGGCGCAGTCGCTTCGTCGCCGCCTGGGGCCCGGCTGCGTTGCAAGAGCCGGTTGAATAAGCGCCCGCAATTGTCGAGCGTATTACGTAGACAGTGCGGCGAGTGCTAACGGATGAGCGGAGCGAATGCCTCGCCGAACTACTTCGCCGCGGTGGCCACGGCGGTGGGGAGCCATTTTAACGTCACAGGCGAAGCCTGTCGCGTTAGGCGCGCTGCGCGCGCGCTCGCGGAGAGGTCCGACAATCATCGCGGGCCTCGATCGCAGCCGCCGAGCACGCGGGGGGGGGGGGGGTACCGCAGCGCTCCCCGTACGAGCGAGAGAGGTGGGGCGAGAGGAGAGGCGGGGGCGGGTCGCTGGCCGGCCCCTGGGCCGCCGCCGACGGCGCGGCCGCTCCGGTCGTCTGCATTACCGTGGCGATCAGATTCTGAGACGTCAACTGCTGGATGCCTAGACGGCGTGCCTCGAACAGAGGCGAGTTTTCGCTCTGTTCACGATAGGATTCAGTTGACTCAGGTTACATGCTAGACACCGGTGACGTCACGACAACGCCCGTGAGTTCTACCCAAGCAACGTCGCGCCATCTATTGGCTACCGCGTGCGCACCGAAAAGCACAGCGCGCACCGAAAGCCTCAGCGGCTTTCGGTGCGCGCTAGGAAACTCTCCGGCGTAGCACCCGCTTAGTCCTCGTCGCATTTTGGAGTCGCAGACGGCGACACACGACGCTAGTCTCAGGCGCGCGCACGCGCGAACGCTTCCTGATGTGTCCGTGACCTTGAGGCACGGCTGCTGGGCGGCGGACCCGGGTTTACGCGAAACGTCGCGGCGTCGTCGCCTGACTGTCCAGAGCTGAGTCGGAGCGGTAAGCGTTCGGAGCTACGGCGGGCGAGCGGGCGGCGGGAGCGAGATCACGTTTCACGCCGCCGCCGCCGCCGCCGCTGCCCACGAGCAAACCCGCACCGGCGCCATCTGGCGGGAATCGAAACGGGCCACGCGGCGGCAGCGAGCGGCGGCGCGCCTGCGCGATGGAGGCGCGAGATAACCCGCGGGCTGTTCGGGCGAAGGGCGAGGTCCACGCCGAACCCGCCGCCCGCTGCTCGGTTTCGATCTCGCTTGCGCAATTCCGTTCGTTGCGCGCCGCTTCGGGACCACTTCGCGACGTCTGCCGCGCCGCCGCCGCCGCGATAGATGAAAGGACGGCAGCTGCCGCACCTGCCGCAGCTTCGGCGCGGCTAGCCACCCGGGGCTTCAATGGCTCGATTGTCGTCGCGGTGTCGCAATTGACTATGAATAATACCGGGAATAAATGCGAACGGCGCTCGCAGGAGTCCGATCGGCGGAGAGAGTATTATTTTCCGCCTCTCACTCAGTAGCCGATCGCCGCGCTCTCGCCGCTCGCGGCGTTCGGCTACTGCGCAATCGGCCTCGGCGGCGGCGGCGGCGGTGGCGGCGGCGGCGGCGGCGGCGGCGGCGGCGGCGGCGCCTCCGCTCGCTCGGCGCGACTCGGCGGGCGAGTGGGTCTGAGCGCGAGCTCGCCTCCCCCTCTGGGGGCCGGGGGCAGGGGACGCGCCCGGCGTGGACAAAATCGGACGCCAGCAGATTCGAGCATACCTATTTAGGCTCTGCGGATTCGGCCTCTCGGATCTCGTATGTCGCGGAGGGAGCGAGCGAGCGCGCTGCGCGTCCGTCGCTGTCGCCCAGGGTGCCGCTGTACACATACGAGAGACCGCTCGCACTCGCCCGGGCTAGCGCGCGCGCACGCGCGCTCGTCACTCGAACGCCGTCGCGTTTGCCGGCAGCAGCAGCAGCGGCAGCTCGGCTCGCAGCAGCAGCAGCTGCCGCCGACCGCGGGGAACAGCAGCAGCAGCAGCGCGACGAATCGCAGCAGCGCGCAGCCGTGACGCAATACGCGTGAGAGAGAAGATTGAGAGCAGACCGTGCTTATGGCGCCATCCGATCCGATGGCCCTTCGGTGGGTGGGTGGGTGGGTGGGGGTGGGGGGGGGGAGTCATTAGTCCAAGGAGCCCCGAAGCCGCCCCGGCGCCGACGAGAGTTAATTATCTCCAGCTGTGTCGGCGACGGCGTCGTCTGCTCGACCTAAGTGGCCTCGAGATGAGCGGGCGTTCAGCGTGCTCGAATAGCGAGCCCGCTGAGCTGCCGCTGCCGCCGCTGCCGCCGCCGCCGCCGCATCCGCCGCTGCCGAGGCCCCCGGCGCAGCGAATGCGGCGGCGTTTGTTAATGATGAAGCCCGCTCGCTTCCTGCTATGCGCCCAGTGCCCGTGGCGGGCTGCTAAACGTGGGCCTAAGCCTCTGTTTGTATTTGCGATAAGTAAATACGTTTCGAGATTTCTTATGCTTTGATTTAAACCCCAAAGCCTCAACCGTACAGCCTAAATCACAAATCCTAAACCTAGAAGCCGAAAAAGCTACAGAATCCATACCGCTAGACCCTAAATGTAAACCCAAAAACTCGACAAACCCCAAGCAGTGCACCAAAAATTCTTAAACGTACGCTAAAAAGATAAAATCGCAATGTGTTTATCTGACGTAAACATAAACATACGCTGGAAATTGCGTTCAACAGTCGGCTACGGGTGCACATAGCCGGAAGTGAGTCGGCTCTATGAACGAACGACGCGGTACTAGCTGCCAGGCTCGCGACGCATCCGCTGCCACGGCGATGGCTCAGCGCCGCGCCGCTCTTGTGCCGCTCGATTACTGTGCTACGGTCGCCTCCGCCGCCACGGCTCGCCGCCGGCGGCTGCCGCCGAGCGTCCGTGTTGAAATGGCGGTGTCAGTTAAACCAGCCTGATCGTGGCGGATAATTATTATTAGCAACTATGAGGTTACGCGATAGCTTATTGCAGAGGCCGTACGAAAAGCCGACGCCCTAAGATCGGCGGGTAGTCAGGATTCGAGATTCTGGGCATTGGAGCTGATTTCAGCTCTAGGCCACGGGGCTGTTGGCGTACTTCATGGCCGTCGTTGAACGCTTGTAGCCGTCCGCCGCTGTCGAATAGACTATGTCTACATCATGGGTACGGACTCGATGCGTCGAGCTATACACGCTCTTCGTCGCTAGCCATCCGCGCTACAAGGCTCCAGCGTCGCCACTGCTCGTCGGGCGGCGGCGGCCGCTGAGGAGACTGGCACCGCTACGAGCCGAGCGCCGTTCTTGCGGTCTAGTTCTGACCGGACGTGGAAGCCGCACACAGCGCACGTATGTACGTGCGTAGCGTTTGGCGTCGGAAGTGTGGGATAGTTGCTAGGGACCTTTAGCAGTCGTCTTGTGCTAGTCTCAGTGCTTGCCTGCCACTTTCTTGCCAAACGCCGAGCCGGCAAGTACGGAGCTCTGCATTCTGAACGGACTCAGAATCCGACACCGCGTTTGTAACAGTCTGTGTTGGCGCCATTCACTCCTCGGCATCTGTAGGCGCGCTCGTCGGCGCTTCCGGTCACGGCCGGAACCGGCAAAGACGGCGGCGGCAGCTAGGGGCCGCCGCCGCCGCCGACGGCCGGGCAGCGCTCCGGATGCTATGGCGGCTGCGGCCTTCGTCTAGCTCATCTAGGCGGAGGTGACCGAGCGCCGTCTGGTGGACGCGTGGACGATTTTCATTCCACGCCGTTTCCCCTCTATGCCTTCCGCGTATGTCTGAGTACATCTTCGATGTAAGCACTCACACTTTTAATGATACACACTAAATCTAAGAAACCACACTACAAATCGGTCCAGTATTCTTGATATACGTTCTTTCAAGTACGTGTAAAGTGCCTAGATGGCGATTTCGTTCTCTTAGGGCGCTGCGTGAATGTCTTATTAGAGTCCTGATTTTTAAGAAGCGGTGAATTGCCTGCAGATTCAGCCATTGGCGTACCGAATGGATAGATGTAGGCCAGCCAGGCGCAGGACGACAGGCTGCCGCCGCAGGTAGCGCCGCCGCTGACCATAGGCTGGACCGACTTTTCGTTGGCCACGTCGCGAGGCTTCGAGCGCCTCACAAAGCTACCTCCCGCAAGCCAAGAGCCGCCACCGCGAGTGTCTGCTCTGGCGGCGGAGACGTCCGCGCTCGCTGGCAAAAGAAAGTCCAGGACGCTGTTGGGCCGCCGGCACTGCCGCAGCGGCCCACCAGCGCATGCACGCAGCACGTCCAAGGTGCAGCGGCCCACCAGCGCATGCACGCAGCACGTCCAAGGTAGACACTTCCGAGTGCCGAAGAGCTCCGGTTCAAGGTCAAAACTGCGGAGGCGGCGCAATTTTCGGCGGGCCGCAGCTGTCAGCAGCGCCTGGCCGCCTGCTGCCCCCGCCGCGTCGATGTGCTATAGTCGCCGCCGCTATGCTTGGACGTTTGCCAGCCGAGTAGGAGGGCGCGCTCGCGCGCGCGCGCGCGCTCAAGACGAGGCTCATTTTTCTCGCCGCGGCCCCAACCCGGAGTTCCCGTCTCCACTTGCGCCACAAGCATTCCTCTCTCTCCTCGTGCGCAGCGAGAGAGCGCCCACGCGCGCGGCTCTGGACGGCGCCGAGTAGACCGCGCCGCCGCCGCCGCCGCCGCCTGTGCGGCCGAACTTCCAGGCGCAGGGCGTGCGTACCGTGCACACGCAACGCGGCGCGTTTATATTACTCAATTACCCGGATTGAGGTGTGCGGCGGACGCGCGCGAAGACCGAAGAGCGTGAGAAGCGGAGGAGAAAGCGACGCCACGAGCCACGTGCGGCGGCGGCCTTGCGGCGGCGGCGGCGGCGGCGGCGGCGGCGGCGGCGGCGGCGGCGTCGTCGTCGTTGGCCTTGCGGCGGCGGCGGGCTGCTAAGTCGCGTTTCCGACCCGCGCCTGAAGTGTTGCGCTCGACGGCGCAGCAGACGCTGCTGCTCGGCTCTCCGCCGCGCGGATGCGTAGTGGGATTTCCGCCGCGGCGTGCAGTGGTAGTGGTAGTGGTAGTGGCAGTGGTGGTAATAGCAGTAGTACTACTAGTAGCAAGTCGGCCTACTTCCAGCCATGGAACATGTCGGAAATCAATTGCCCGGTTAAGTAAATGTGGGATAGTCAAACGCATTCCGACCTCGCGTCAAGGCTATTGCAACTCCACCTATTCAGCATTTGCCGCGAAGTATTGCCGTTTATCCAATGCAGAGATTAAGCACTATTAGAGCACTGCGAAAGCTACCTAAAATACCTTTTCTAAGCGCGTGGCGAAGCGACCTGCGACCGTGAGTGGTCGCTCTTTGGCTCTGGCGGCGTTTTCTTGCGACCGCCAGAGCCCCTCCTCCATCGCCGGAGCTCAGAGGGCGAGCGAGCGCTCAGAGCTGCCGGAGCGAGCGCTTGCGCGTATGCAGTCAGTCAGCGCGACCGCGCATGCGCCGTCGCTTCGCGTGACGTCGAAGGCCTTCTCGTCCGGCGGCTCGCTGCGACATCCGGCGGCTTCCGGCGACTCGGTGCTCGGCGCTAGGTTAGATGCGCTCAGCGCGCCACGCCATGCGGCAGCGGCTCGCTGAGCGCACGCTGACGTCGCCGTGGTTCTAAACATGACAGCCCGAACAGTTGTTAGTAATAACAATAATAATAATAATAATGCACTTGATAGAGCGCCCTCAGAGAACTTCATCTTTTTCTAGACACTTTACATTTGCTGCTAAGGAAACACGATCGAATGGTGAGTCATGCTTGATAAACAGCATGAATAATATGGTTAGGGGTGACATGCACAGGGTCAGCATGCAAATATGGTTAGTAGCTGCATGCACTGTATCAGCACGCATAGGGGCATACAGAACGCATCGCAGGGACCAACTAAAAGCTGTCATAAATAGATTCGCTTTAAATTTCTTTTTAAATGTGGTCAAGTCAGCGGATGCCGTGGCGGAAGTCGGAAGTCAGGCCTCCAGGAGAGAATGGACGAGTATTGCTGCACAAGCGGGATCCCGTTTTAGCGGCCGAAGCCGTTGCCAGGGAACCGGCGCGAGCATACTAAAATACAGCGCCCCCTATACAGCAGCGCCCCCTATTCCGATCTCGGGCTATCGTCGATCTGTCTGCGGCGTGTTGTATCGTCAACCCGTCTCTCGTCAGGTGACGCAGGCTAGATCCTTGGCGATGTACCGGCACTAGACAGAAGTAAGAGACGTACGTACGAGAAGAAAAGAAGAAGTGTATGTACGTACGAGACGTACGTACATACACTTGGGAATATTTGATAATTGATGATACTTGATAGTTGGTAGACAGATGATAGTATACGATCTCGCGGAGCGAGCGATAGCCGAGCCACGCTTGCCCACTACCCCGGTGCTAGCGAGCCTCAATAGCAAGCATGGCGCGGCGCGGCGGAAAGGCGTGTGCGGCCAGTGCCACACGTGCGGCCAGTGCCACACGTGCGGCCAGTGCCACGCGTGCGGCCGGTGGCACGCGCTCGCTCCTGAACGCCGCGCTGCCGCCCAGAAGTACCTGCTCAGTATTGGGGACCGGTCGGCGAGCTGCCGCTTGCTGGCAGCATCGCTCGGCGCTAGCGGGCCAGTCAGTTTTCGGTCTCTGCGTCAGTTCTGGTCTCTGCGCTACCCACGGATCAGCGGTAGATGAAGCCTGAGTGCTCGAAGGCCACGGACTTGGCACTTAATTTTGACGCTCGCCGTCCGTCGTTCGATAGACGCTCGTTCGTCGGCTGCTCTAGTTAGTCCAGCGGGCTGGCAAATGCAACAGCGGTCAGTGTCATTGTACGATTGATCGTATTAGGGCCTAATTTTGCGAACGCCGGATGTAGATTTTAAGACTGGGCTTAAACCTGGTGAAGCTCGCACGTCTGGATCTCGCACACTAGGTGGCGCTCACGTCTGGATCTCGCACACTAGGGGGCGCTCACGTCTAGATCTCGCACACTAGGTGGCGCTCACGCTGAGGTGGAGCTCACGCTGAGACGGCGCTCGCATAGGGGTGGCGCTCACGTGGGAGTGCCACCTGTGAGCGCCTGGCACTTGAAAAGAGGTAAGAGGCGGCGTTCCGACCAGGTGTAATACCTGCCTGCCCAGTCCGCCGGCGAAGACGTTTGCACGCTGCTGGTGCTGCAGGCGCGACAGAGGAGCATCTGAGCAGGAGCTGCTCTCTATCTGTGCTATCTCTTGTCTATCTATGCTCTCTATGCTCTCTGCCGGAATACCCCGTAGACACGTGAATGTCTGAAATGCTGCAGAAACGAAACGCAGCAACCGTCTAAAGCATTTCAAAGGCAACAGTCCAGTGCAAGGCCACGTCGAACCGGCTCCAGGCGGAGGGCGCAGGTCGCATTAGGATTGGCCGTGGGGTCAGACATTGGCTACTAACGGCCGGGGTTAAGCTGAGCTGAAGCCCTTCGCAGCATTCGAAGTGTCTGGATTGAGATTAGGTTCTCTTAGGGAGCTATAACATAGAATATAATTACTTCGTGTAGAGCCCTAACCGAACTGAACCTCCATATATGTGCGCTTTATACTTTAGGCTCGAGCTCACAGCTACACTGATCGTTAGAAGCGAGGCGAGTAGCATACCACAAATGTAGTATTTTTTGTCACGTGTCACCCTCTAGAGGCTAGAGGCTGGCCGTCGCGCTCGCTGTTTGCTAATCTTCCGGTCTGTGCAAAGATCCTCAAGTTCAAGGTTCAACGTTGGCAGCTCGTTCGTTCGGCCGTGTTGTCGCAAACATCGCAGTTGCCAGCAGCAGCCGCCGCCGCTTCTCGTCGACCCGCACTACGCCCATCGTACAATGAATGCGGCTACCAAGCATGCATCGACTGCTAATCGCTCACTGCTCCTGATCGTGTTTAACCAGGGGTCGTGTGAAAGTCAGGTCTCGTCCACTTTACCACTCACCTGCGGAGTCCCTCTAGGGTCAGTCCTCGGTCCTTTACTTTTCTCCACTAATACTCGACCTCTGCGAAAAGTGACTCAGGCTCATGGAATATGAATACTTTTATGCTGACGTTACTCAGCAGTATTTTTCATTTACGACCTCCGAATCTTGTGCATCGACTGGTTAGCTGAACGCTTGCTTTGCAGATATTCAATTCTGTATATTGGAAAATTTACTTAAGCTAAACGACGATCCTTATCCGGCTTATGCTGCTTATCTGACTTATCCGAGCTACTTCCTAATCAGGCTAGGCATTGTGCCAGCCTGCCCTGTCCTGACTCGAATGCTGTACCGGCTGTACCGCAAAGCAACCGGAAGTCCTTCGTTTATTCCCAAAGCCTAGAAATGACTTCCAATCAATGTCACGAATGACTTGACTACACATAGAAGAGTCAAACACTTGCCTTTTTCTCGCAGCATTTTCTCTGTCCTTGCGAGTTGCCCGTGTTATTTGTTATTTGTGACGCCCTGGTTCCCTCCAGGAGATCCAGGTGCTCGCATTTGACGAGCTTAGGCGTTATACAAAGGAATTGCATTTTTTCCCCACATGGATGCTGCCGCTACATATATTATCATTACTCAGTTGATCTTCCTTTACAGCGTATGCGAAGTGCCTAGCATGAGATTTTGTAGAGACATAGATCCCGGGGAGCTATGCACATGTCTTGCTATTACTATTGTTCCCAGATGACGTGGAGGGTCGGCAGGTTAATACTTACAGCGCACTGACCGGAAGCAGCATCCGATGCTACAGGATTTGGAAACAGGAACTTAAATGGATCCACCAGCCGCTTTGCCGTTTTTGGAACGTAGCGTAAAATAAGTGCCGAGACGCCCTAAAGGTTTACCATGGCGCTAGAGGGGGAGAGTTCGTCACGCGCCCGATGATACTGGTGTCTCGAGCCCTATCGCCTCATTCGTGTGGACAGACCGCGTCTCGCTGCTGGCAGCTACCGGAATTGCGAAAGCCCCAGTAGACGGCAGACTCCTGGTGCCTCGACAAAACCCGGGCGCCAACTCGCGTAACTTCGCTGGCGAACTGCAGTTTGTCTCGCCACTTTCACTGACTAGCTATGGGCTAACCAAGTACGATGCAGAAACGGCAAAGCTTATCGCTCGAAATCGGCTGTGCCGACACAATCCCCGTTTAGTATATGTACCAAATCTGGGCGTCCGGTTCCAGAGTGACCTGTCAGTAGACGACCACATTTTCTATAGTCAAGTTAGCTCCTACTTTCAGCTACATAACATTGATAGCAGTCGGGCTTGCTTTGACAAGGACCCTACACCTAAGTTGGTCCATGGTCATTTGGTCCATCCGCAAGCAGCAGGCGGAGCGTAAGCACGTACATGCACAAGTAGGACAAGTCGCTAAGACCCGCCGAGTGCTGCGGTAAACAGGTAACAGGAAATACGTTTCGGACTTCTTTTTGAATGTCGTTATGCGAGGGATGCGGCGTTGTGAGGTGAGTCGCTAGCGAGTTCCGAGCGAGTTGTGAGAGTGCGAACTGGGGGCACGGTCTCCAACTGTTTGGAGGTTCATGCGAGGTGCGGTTAAATGAGTCGAGTCAGTACAGCAAGCTGTGCGATTCTTTGCCGGGCGGCGGAGTAGTTCTGATACGTAGGCTTTAGGTAGAGAATGAAGGGACCTAGAAGTAAAAACTAACTTAATCTAAATCATTGCAAATTTTTACAAAATTCAATACTAACACAAGGTTGGATTAACATGAAGACGCAAAAAATGTTGCAAATTAGCATGCTTCCACCTTGGTCAACCCTACTTGCAGTGAAAACACACGAAAGTAAATTGTTTAGTGGTTTCAAGTGGGTTTAGTAAAAAATTTGGTCTCCAGATGATAGTTTTTGGTATGGCTTTGCGAAGTAGTCCTTCTCCAAAATGTATCTAAATGACTGCGTCTGGCACTTCCTCATGAATGAAGGTGAAGGTTAGAGACACCCAGTTTTGTGCATGATGTAAACCTCTGCAGCTAGGCTTATCTGTCGTGAGCGTCGCAGTTGCCACATCTCGCCATATCTCACCGACCTGCTCGCAGTCAAGCAACGCATCGACTTCAAGGTTTTTTCACTCACTTTTTCACACAAGGTCCCTTCAGTCTTTGGCTTCAGCATACCTATAAGATCTACTCCCTCACCAGACTAAGCATCGTAATGTATCTCCGTCTGAACTCCACAAAGTCATAAAGACCACGTGGGTGTTACGCAGGAGAGATTTGTATAGCGCACTCACAGCCTAATCGGCTTTCGGTACGCATTCGGTAGCCAACAGACTTCGTCTCACGCAACAAAGAAAAAGTGGGAAGCATAGCAGAGTCAGGAGAGCAATTGAGTTAGTGAGTAGCATAGAAGTAGCAGCTCAGGACCGCTGAAAAGGTTGTGCCAAAGCCGGCAGTAGGAGAGTAGTTGTCGTTGCGTAAGAATTGTGGAAGCAAGTTCCACAATCTAGGACCTGCATCGTACCGTCCGCTTTTTGGAATCTAATTGTTTACTTATGCCTTGGCTGAACTCAAATCCTTTGGAGACCGTGCCTTTGGTTCGTCTGCTCCCAAAGCCTGGATGGAGCTCACTCCCGACTTCGCGTCAGAACATCTCCCGATTTGACCAGATTTGGAAAGAAACTAGAAACGCATCTGTTTATCGGAGAATTTAGTGGGTCCTCGTGATTCGACCTGTATGTGCTTAAGCATGCTGACACTGTGCATGCTGCCACTAACCATACGTGCATGCTGATACTGTGCACGTCACCTCTCACCATATCATTGGTGTTTATTGAGCATATTGAGCATAATTTATTGAGCATAAAAGTTGAGCATATTTATTGAGCATAATTTATTGAGCATAATAATTGAGCATATTTATTGAGCATAATTTATTGAGCATAATGATTGAGTATAATCTATTGAGCATAATAATTGAGCATAATAACTGAGCATATTTATTGAGCATAATAATTGAGCATAATTTATTGAGCATAATAATTGAGCATAATCTACCGCTAACCATTCGATCGTGCGTTTCTTTGCAGCAAATGCCGATGTGCTTAGAAAGAGATCAAGTTCGCCGAGGGCGCTATATCAAATGTATTATTATTATTATTGTTATTATCGTGCATTTGTAGCATCTCGTCGCTGGTATACCGGCCTGTGCAATCGCGAGCTTACAGTCGGTGCAAAACTCGGCAGCTAGGCTTATCTGTCGTGAGCGTTGCAGCTTGTACGTTTATAAACGAAGTTAGTCTCTATTCAGGTGCTTCACACGTGCCTTGGGACTCAAGCCCATGACCGTGGCCAGACCATGGTCGTTGCGAGCACCTTAACCACTGGGCCAAACCAGCTCGGCAAAAAATAATTTATTTGTATAAATTGGTCGGGGCGAGCAGCTTAACTGCACTTCTTGCCGATCTGCACTGGCTCCCGATCAACCACCGTATCGACTTCAAGGTTCTGTCACTTAAATTTAGATCTCTATATATTCTGTCTCCAGCCTACCAGAACTATTTATTATTATATATTTTATTCTTATTCCATCAGAACTATTTCCCCACCGGGCTAGACATCGTACTACTCGCTTTTCTTACTCGTTTAGCTATGCTTCGAACCAACCTCAAATCCGTTAGACTCCGGGCCTTTGGATCGTATGCTCCCAAAACCTGGAACTTACTCCCGACTAACGTCACGACATCCCCATGGCTTTCAAAAAGCAGCTAAAACGTACTTTTTTTAGACAGCATTTTTAGGTTCCTCGTGATTTGTCATTAGTGTGCTTATTCTTGCCGACACTGCACAGGTTACCACTTACCATATGTACATGTTGACACTGTGCGTGCCACCTCTAACCATAACGAACTTCTTGGCATTGTTCGTATATTAATCACTCGATCGCTTTGCTTCTTTTTTTCACATATTTAAAGTGCCTGGAGAGAGATCGAGTTATCTGAGGACGCTGTACAAATGAATCATTATTATCGTCATCATTATTATCATCATTCCTCCAGGGTAGGCAGCGCCGCTCGATTACGGGAGATTTCGGTAGGTTAGGTGCCTAGATTCGGCGAAATTCCCTTCGCTCCGGCAAGAATTTGGGCGAGCGCCGCCCCACACATAATGGCTTTCCATCCGGGCGCCCACTCGAGATCACGTCTTTGCTGAACCAACTGCTGTGGGTGCAGGTGTTGGTGGGCGAGTTGAGTAGTTAAACCTTAGCGAGTCACACCAGGACTTGTAGCTGGCTGAAAGTGCTCGCGTTTCATGACCCGACCAGGTCGTGGATACGCAACGAGTCCGACAGCAGCAGCAGCAGCGGCGGCGGCAGCGGCGGCGGCGGCAGCACGCTATTCTGCCCCCTGCAAGCAGATGCATAGCTGATAGATAGCAGTTTCTGCAGCTGTATAATCGAGGCAGTTTCTTACCAGTCCTCGAGTTTGGCATCTATCGATTAATGACAGAGCTACTTTTTATAAATGGGAGGCTGGTAACCGGACGAATTTCCACAGGGTTCCCTGTTGAATTTCGGCGGAAGTTTCGGCGGAAGTTCCGCCGAACTGTAGGGGCACTTTGGCCATAGATAGCCAGCTAAAACTGAGATGCGTACGGAGCACATACGCAGCGACATAGTATAGTTACTATACAATAAAACACTCTAAATAACTAAATAACTTTCTAGGACTTTTAAATATTCTGGAAAGGAAGCATGTCAACTTATAAGTGATAAATGGTTTCGGTTCGCCCAAGCATATGCAGTTGAATTCACTTCTACGGAGTAAATGCTGGAAGGCTTACGTACATCTTCAGCTTCTTTGAAATACTGTAAGGTCCGTGAAAGTCATTACAGTAGCAGTCCGTAGTGACTTCGGTCTTTAAGAGCAGATGAACCGAAGGCATAGTCTCCGAAGAATTCGAGATCGATGGATTAAGCAACCCGAAAGCCAGAGAAGCAGGTGTTGCGACGGGACTCTGGCGAGTAAGCATTTCAGACAAATAAGGCAATCAGGTGAGGTAAGGTAAGCAGACTGGTAAGCAGGAGCAGGAGCGTGACGAGACCGACGAGTGACCTGACCTTGAAGCCGACGCCAACTTGCAATGGGCAGCCGGTGCAGGTCGGTGGGAAGTGCTGCAGTGCTGCAGGAAGTGCTACAATTGCAACCGGCAAGTCCGAGCGGCCGGGTTTTGCACGAGCTTGTACTGGCCCAGCTAGGAAGACCTGCGCGCGAAGTGAACCGCTGAATTTAAGATACACGTCGGCAGTCAGAGCAGAGATCATCTTCTGTTCTACCAATAGCACCATCGCTCAGCCCTTCAATAGTCGAGTTAAAAAATACTAGCTGACTTAACAGCCTCTCTTGAATAGTGGCAAAAGAGCCTTTATGGCTATCGCCACCGCTTGCAGCGGCGATTGAGGATTGTCCACTCTGTTAATAAAATCTAAAATCTCTTTTGTATAGCGACAACAGTGCTTTTACGATAATCACTAACGCTTGCAGCGGCAATAAAGGATCGCCCACTGCAGGATTCGAGCCCACGACCTCAGACCGAAGTCGTGAAAAGCAACCGCCTTAGCCAGTGTGCCATCGTGGCTCCTCACCTTGGACTATCTAGACGACGAACTTGGCGGCAAACCGCACTATTCAGCCTGGCCCCTGTTGGCGATCTATAAACCGAACTAATTAGCCTAGCCCAGCCCCCGTGGGCGATCTAGGCTCTTTTTAGGTTGCCCACACACTGCTCGAGGAGAAGCAGAAAATACGCTATCGCCGTGTTAGCGACTACCTCGTTTTGACGGCTTACTTGCATAGCTGCACTCGTTCGACCGCACTCGTGGCAGCTACGTATTTAATTTTTCGGTTTTAAGAGGCAGAGCGATGAATCCATATTTAATTAGCGGTTTCCGAGAAAAACCACTGTGACAGTAATGCAGTGTCTGAAAGCCGCATAGTAAGGAAGGTCAGCTGATGGTAAAAACCTACGTACGCTCCCAAAGCCTGGAACTCACTCCCGACTTGCGTCGCAGCATCCTCTGACTTGACCATATTTAAAAACAACTTAAAAACGCACCTATTTAGGATAGTATTTAGTTCGTCCTTTATGTCCTTATGCGTGCTGACACTGTGCATGCTGCCACTAACCACACTTGCATGCTGACCCCCGTACATGTCTTCCCTAACCATGTTATTCATGTTGTTTATCAAGCACGATACCACTCGGTCGCCATTCGATCGCGTTTCCTTTGTAGCAAAGGTAAGCGCCTAAAAATAGATTAAGTTCTCTCGAGGGCGCTTTATCAAGTGTATTTATTATAATTATTTATTTTACCCCTCAATGTCGACCAGATTCCTTGTGACATACGTAGCCATCGGCTGTATGGGAGAGTCGCCGTCGATAGCTCATGCAGCTGGGTAGACAGGATGTGAAACTGTCGATGGCCGTCACAGCACACATACTTCACTACAACGTCCTCTGACATGACATTTCAAGAGACGCTTAAAACGCACCTTTATATTACAGCATTTGTGGTGGGTCTTTGTGATTCTTCCTTCGTGTGCATGTACCTGCTTACTCTATGCCTACAGCTTTCGGGTATTACCACCAAAGCTCTGGTAATGTTTTATGTGCAACAGCTGCAACGTGCCTGGAGAGAGATGCAGTTCTCCGATGGCGCTATACAAATATATTATTATTGACATGACTGGAAGCACCCAGACACTAAACGACGAACACTATCTGTCAGCACGCGAATTAAAACTGCAAAAATTAGTTACCGTTCACAGGTAGGTGAGAAAAGTAGCTGAATAGAGGCAAAGTTAATCCTCTAGGAAGGATTTACGTACGAAGGTGAGAAGTTCGTGTTTCTCTATGTAATCCTCCTCTAAAGTCGGACCCATTGGCGAAAAGACGGCAATGGTTGGGTACTGTAAAAGCACTCCGTCAAGCGGGTTGTTGAACTGCTGTATCCTTGAGCAATCAATCACGAATGACAAGTCAGACAACACATAGAAAGGGGAACAGAAAGGCAGATTCGGCTGAACCTTTGAGAATTCGTAGCTATGTAGGTGACTACTATCCTGTATGGCATTGCCGGGGACGTCCCCTGTGGCAGATGCCAAGCTTCAGTGAGTCATGTACGCATGACTTGAAATGGTTAGCTAAATGTGTAAACAAATAGGAGCGCTGTGCTGGCAGTTGTGCAGCTAATCAGACAGCAAGATTAAACAGGCGTCGCAAAAAGATTCCTCTCATCTGACGCATCATTTTCGAGTTCTGCCGATTTAAGGTCACAGCTGCACAGCTACCGCGGCGTCGGTCTATTGATCTTGGATCTATTGATGAGGGATCTTCTGATCATTATTGCCCAAACTCAAGAGATTTCAAATTGGCTGCTCGGGTCGTTGGGGAAATCAGCTGCAATTTTCGTTGCCGTGACAAGGGTGCTGTTTTCTCGCTAAAAGAAAACAAACGCTACGGTCATGCAGCCAGGGCAAAATGGAGATCCATCACCTAGACGGCAAAATGGAGATGCATCACCTAGATGAACAATGTCCACATCGGAGGTAAGACAATCCCTCGGCGGTGCATCTGGGATCAGAACACTAAGCGCAGCAGATGCAGATATCGGCTGTTTATTAAGTCGCTTGACCTAGCATCCTACAGAAGACTTGCTTGTGCATGCAGTGTGACACGAGCTCACGTCGAAGCTGCGCTCGATTCTGCAGCCTGCCGGTGACGATGATGCCAGCGATACCGACTGGACGCCGAAGGCATCTCAATGCACCACGAACTGCAGCACTGTTGCCTTTCCCTCTCGAAGTAAGCTATACCACACCAACTCTTTGTTTGATGGGTTTAACTAAGAGCATGATGTGAGCTACAAAATATGGTGTGGGTGGGGTGGCCATTCAAGGAGGAAGCAGCCTGCCATCCAGCAGCCTGCTGGTCCAGGGGTCGGTCCATGCAACTGACAGTAGAACGACGTTAGACCGTGACCAGGCGAGCGTGGTAATGTCGACACCAAGTGCACTGTTGCAGGCTCTGCCGCACAGTCGAAGCCTCGGCGTTGATGTGGGTCCGGCGGTCAGCCAGCATCTCGAGCCAGCTCACGCGTTAGCTGGCTTAGGGACTAACTGGTCGACGTCGTAATGCTGTTCAAAAAGGACCCGATTGCTGCCAGCAGCAAGCAGCCAACCAGCCTACGAGGGAAGGAACTGCTGCCGACACAAGATGCTCAGTTCAGGCCAGCACTCGCCATATGTGTGAGCACAGCTCACCATGGCCCTGATACATGAGCTCTGCTCACGTGCCATCTGCTGGCAAAGGACAATGGACGACTGAGGTGCCACGAAAGAAAGAAGATTACTGGCCGTGCGGCACATTGGAGGCTCTACCAGTAGGACCACGATCGGCATCACCTTTTCTTAAGGTTACTTACAATCCATTCAAGGCCCTGATACAATCTAAAACGAAATAGAAACTGCAAAGGTGAAAGAGAAACTGCAGAGGCGAATGCAGGTAAGAAAGACTGAAACTGACCCACTGACACCGGATGACAAACAGGCTGCACTTCATGATAAATAGAAGTGACCAGCAGCAGCAACATATTTTTTTCATACTATGTGTACGATGACAATGAGCAAAGGTTCGAATCCTGCACCCAGCAATCATCTGCTGTCCGCTGCAAGCAGAAGTGATAACCGTCGAGGCTTGTCAGCCAGCCTCTTTATACACTCTTTGAACCTTTTCTCTATATAGACTCTTTGCACCTTGATCAGCCGATCTGCAGTTTAGTCCACGAACGGGGGTGGGGCTCACGATCTGCTACGACTCAGTAGGCACCGCGGCCTGTCAGCAGCAGCGCATCGACACATCGCCATGTCGATCGACAGAGAAGAAGCCAAGCGGCAGCACCAGAGTCTGCATGCATCAGCTGTTGGGCATCTGACGATGCCGGGACTTGAGAGCTGGCACCTGAAAGTGCTGAAGGCTACGACCGAGGAGACGACTCAAAAAGCTCAGGGATGGGAGCGCCCGATTTCACTAGTGTCAACAGGCCGAGGCCTCGGCTCGTCTTTCGGAAAAACGGGGAACGAAGAAGAAGAAGAAGTAGAAAAGCCCGAAACGGTCGGCTTGGCAAGCCGAGCCGTCGACCCAGCATGCTGGAAGCCATGATCCACCATCGCGAGACACACGAGAGAGTCTTGGATGCCAATCCGCTGAATGAATTCTGCAGTCAGCCACGGCCCGAATGCTGCAATAATGCTTACTGCGGGGGGGGGGGGGGGGGGGGGCCAATGACGAGGTCAAGCGTTCCGATCGAGGCTGGGATGTGGGGGCAATAGGTGCACTAAACGGGATTCGTTTGGCACGAGGTGCAACAGGGATCGATCAGTGCATACCAGTGCCTCGTTTGCACTGCTAGGGCCCGCTTCGAATTGCTGAGAGGCAAGGGTGCAGATGTCACCACAATTCCGGGTGGACGCAGGCCACATCGACAGCTTCGGCCAGTCGTGTTGGCTATTATTAGCGCATCAACTTCGAAGAGTATCAAAGAGTATATTATTCGAGTTCTTTCGGGAGATCAATGGCATGGCCCTTCCCACGTACTTCATCTACACAGCAAGCAGAGGACTGCTCATGCCCAGAGGTCGAACTAATCGCAGCCTACTCGCTGACAAGCTGCGAACCGAGCGGAACAGTTTTCTCAGCCAAACGAAATTCTCGTTTGCCCCTTGCGACAATCGCCGCCGTCTCGCTACTCTGCGCTCCTGGAGGCGAGCTCTCGCAGCGGCAGTTGCACGCGAATCACGACGGCTTTAAAGCGTCAAGAGGGCAGGATCCGACGGCAGGATCTCGCGGCTGCTCGATTTCTATCGGGGCATGGCAGCAACTCCTGATCTCAGGGAACTTGATCAGCTGCCTGATCAGCGCGGTAGGACTCTGGCCGTTGGGCGCCGAAAGCTACCTACCCCTGGCCAGAGAGAGCACAGCACGCCTGGATGTGCCAAACGTGGTCTTTGATCGAGGTCAGATTGAGATTGTGCGATATCTCTGCTGCCGTCATGCTGCCCTTCACGTCCTGCTTGTTGGCGTAGATGAGCAGTGAGGCTTTCTTCAGATCCTGCAACAGAAGGCAGCAGCAGCAGGGTGAGCAGCTACCATTTACAGCAGAGCAGCACGTGGCAGCGGCTGTGACACGTGCTGCTCTCGTGCAGGCATGCGCAGAAGCAGAGAGCAGCTTGTGAGCGCGAGAGAGCTGTTGGCTACCATGATGCTATCAGTTGGTATGCCGCGGTCTGCGGATCTGAAGCTGGCTGCCAGTTCAAGGGGATTGTGATGCAAAGAACAAGAGCAAACTGGCTAAGAAGAGCCTCGCGACGTCGGTCAAGTGGCGATCTCTGTCTAGCAGTAGCACCCAAACAGAGTCTGCACAGCGTTGACCCCTTTCACCAGGTTTCGCTCTTTTCCGACTTTGCTACGACACTTTCAGAGGACGAGATCTGCCGGACGGCGGGCCCAGGACCGCCGGAAGCGAGCGCCTGACTGCGGGCCCACACCGGCTCACCCTGCCAGGGATCTCGGTCCAGATCCCTGGCAGGGTGAGCCGTGCGCGGGTCACACACTCCTGGGACGTGAAATCACCCGGAGAGCGCAGACACAGGGACACGGGGAGGAGGGGGAAGCGGATGCAACACTGAAGCTGCTGCCAAACCGACCGGCTGCGTGGGCCAGAGAGGCCTGCTTTTCCGGCCGGACAGATATCGATGGGCCCAACAGCAGGAAGAGAGCGCCGTCGGCAGTTGAAGGCGCCGCGGTCAGCTGCCCGCGGCGCCTTCCCGGTCCGGACAGACCAGCCAGCCCCCCCCCGAAAGCAGCAGAGCGTGCAGGAGCGAGCGGGCTACGCGTCGGGCGCGGGCGACCCTTGCTGCACCTGCAAGATTGCAGCTACTGCTATGCTACTATGCTATACTCTGCTATGCTTCCCACTTTCTCTTTGTTGCGTGAGATGAAGTCTGTTGGCTACCGAATGCGTACCGAAAGCCACTTAGGCTGTGAGTTTGCTATACAAAACTCTCCTGCGTAACACCCACATGGTCTTTATGACTTTGTGGAGTTACAGACGGAGATACATTACATTACACCACAGGCCCTGGCCAGGGCCTTAGAAGGCACACGTGTCGTGAGCTCACGCCGGCTCAGCAGACGTCTCCAGCACATGTCTCCCGGGTCCTGCGACCTGCCCGCCCAGCCCTAGCCACGTGCGTGGTGGAATTTCCTGCTTCGAGCTTCCGTGAGGCGAGAGAGCCTCCTGGTCCTCGATGGAACCGAACCAGTCGCTGAGCTGAGCTGAACGCTCCTCCTACCTACGATGCAGCCACGTGTGGGATCCTGTGTTCCTTTTTTATGGATTGTAGCGATGGCTTAATAAGCAGGGTCCAAGCAGCCACATAAGCGCCGCCCCGGGGCGCACTTTGTTATGGCAAGCCCTGCCTCATACAAGCAAGCCTCCCTCACTTAAAAGAAAGTTCCACTTCCCACTCATGAGCGCCTCAAAAGTCCCCTACAATGTGTCTGCCAAGGTCAGCTTCAAGGCATTATTCGAAGCAAGCCGTCCAGCGGTTTAAGGTACTCGCCCCGACCACGGTCTGGCTGAGGTCGTGGGGTCGAGCCCGGAGGCATATATGAAGCGCCTGAATAGAGATCAAGTTCTCTTGGGGCGCTATACAAATGAATTATATTTTTTATTTTAAGCCGGATAATGAATTACATGTTTTCCCCTTAGAACTAACACTTGCTGTGAGCATGAACCTAATTGCCACCCTGGTTTGACCCAGAGGTACCGTGCTAACCGAGCTGGTTTAACCCAGCATGCCCCGGCCAAGCTCAAGGCGAATGTATATGACGCTACACAATTGAATTATATATTTTATTTTAAGCCAGATAATGAATTAAATTTCCCCCCTTAGAATTAACACTTGCTGTAAGCACGAACCTAATTGCCAACCTGGTTTGACCCAGAGGTACCGTGCTCACCGAGCTGGTTTAACCCAGCATGCCCGGCCAAGCTCAAGGCGAATGTATATGACGACCGAGGTCACGAGCTCGTGGCATGAGTGAAGCACCTGAATAGAAGTTAAGTTCTCTTAGCACACTATACAAATTGGTAAAATTACATTTCTTCTTTACCTACTTAATAGGTCGTTTGTATGGTGCTTCGAGAGAACTGAACCTATATCCAGGTGCTTCACAACTAAAAATCAAGACAAAATGACCGTTCAATAAATATGTCACTAGCCGGATTAGAACATGCAGCAGGGCACCGGCTCCCAGCTGATGGAAGCAATGCTGGCGCCTGGGGACATGTCAAGCAGATGCTGCCTACACGATGCACGTCCGGCGCGCAGACATCGTGGCCCACCGAGCGAAGGCAGAGTGTGCAAAGAGACAGAGAGAGTAGGGCGGCGCACCGGGCGCCGTTGGATCAGTCACGGACCAAGATCAAAGGTCACTGAGGGCACAGTGGGCCTAAAGGGCGAGACTGCGAGGACCCCAATCGCTAGGATCTGCAGCAGCACGTGACGTGACAAGCACCGCAGCCTATATTGCCTGCCCTCAGCTGGCTTCGAGGAACGAGACGAAAAAGGTAAGAATGAAGACATCAACAAGCACGCTCCCACCGGCGCATACACATTCGTGCACGTGCACGCACACGTGCACGCGCACGCACACAATCGTTGGTGCACTCGCACGCATACACGTGCGTATGCACACACATACACACTGACATGCGCGGTATATCGGCTGTACTAAAAAGAAAAAGTCGAATGGTCTTGCAGCTTCAGCCTCATCCTCCTGCTTTTCCCGCTTTCTGTTCGCAAAGGGCACTCGGCACTGCTCAAAACGAGAGCGCTCAGCATCAGGAAAGGAAGCCGTACCGAGCTTGTGCAATGCCGCTCGGTTCCTTTCGGAGGGGAGGCGCAGCAGCTTAATGAGTGCGAGTTCCAGGCCGTTGCTCATGCACGGCTGGAACCACTAACTGAGGAAGCATTGACTGAGCCCCTTCGCAGCTGGCACCGATCGCTAACGATAGAGGAAAAGATGCAGCACTTGCTTGCAGCACGTGTGCTAGATTGCCACCAATCGCTGGGGTTGGGCATGCAAGCTACACGATGACATCGCAGGACGGAGAAGGAGAACCGCGGAACTATGCGGAATCCAATTACAAACCACACATGGCAAGCAGAGGAAAGCCGAGTGAAAAAATGCCTGATACATTTGCTCAATCGTCAAGGATCATGGGCCATCTTCTGCTGCAATGCTCAGTCATGTGATGTGATGTGATGTCTCCGTCTGTAACTCCACAAAGTCATAAAGACCATGTGGGTGTTATGCAGGAGAGTTTTGTATAGCGCACTCACAGCCTAAGCGGCTTTCGGTACGCATTCGGTAGCCAACAGACTTCGTCTCATGCAACAAAGAGAAAGTGGGAAGCATAGCAGTCAGGAGAGCAGTTGAGGTAGTAAGTAGCATGGAAGTAGCAGCTCAGGACCGCTGAAAAAGATGTGCCATAGTCGGCAGTAGGAGAGTAGTTGTTGTTGCGTAAGAATTGTGGAAGCGAGTTCCACAGTCTAGGACCTGCAGAGCTAAAGCTTCTGTCGCCAACGGTCTTTAAGCAGAGGGATGGAACAGCTAATTTATTGTCCACACTGGACCTGAGGGCGCGAACAGGCTGAAACTGATGCAGCAGTTCAGCTAGGTACGAAGGAGCCAAGCCGTGGCGAGCCTTGTGGGTCAGCGTAAGAACTTCGCTCTGTATCCGTTGCTCAACCGGCATCCATCCTAGCTCTTTTAGCAAAGGAGAAACGTGCTCAAACCGCTGCACTCCCCCCATAATGCTGGGCTGGTCGTAAGCACGGCAGGTGGACAACTCCATCCCACCGCAGCTGAACTCACAGGCACACGACATTCCTTACGGTCAAATTTCATGTCGAGCCATAAAATATCAGCCGAGCTATGGAATTTACAAGGCATCAAGCTACATTAAAAATGAGGCGGTATTAAAGTCGCAAGTATGCACCTCAACAAGCTTCACGCATGTACCTCGATCTACCAAGGTTATGCATGTTGGGATACAAGTCACATACAATGCCGACCGAGATCGGTTATTTTTTTATTTGTAGATACACTGCATCTAGTTTACATCCAGGTTAGATATGGTTTGCATAAGCAGGTTTTCTTTAATGTGGAAGTCATCAGGACGTCTGATAAATCAATAAATAAATTCTGGCTGATTAAACAGCCTCTTTTTGTATAGCGACAGGAGAGCCTTTATGGCTATCACCACCGCTTGCAGTAACGATACAGGATCGCCCACCGCAGGAATCGAACCCACGACCTCGGGACCGACGTCGTGAAAGCAACCGCCTTACCTAGTGTGCCATCACGGCTCACCGATCCCATTTCTAATACGATTATCTTTTGAAATGTACCCTGCACTAATATTCGATTGCCGGACCAATTTTATAAGCATTTCCTCGACATTTTCCCTTGAAGACAAGAACCGTCCCCCAGAGTGGCGACTTTGGCGAATGCAGAGCAGATGATGTGGGACGCCACGATCGCCGGCCCCGGCAAATCACTGCAGTGATCAGTGCAATGCTGCAACTAGGCACGCGGAAGTTGACAAGCCTACGTTCACCCGGAGAAAGGATGCAGGCACTGCTAAGGCAGGCATTCGTGGCCGGTCAGAGGGAACCAGTTCCTTTTTGGGCAGATGAGTGTGCATCGTCATGGGCAGCCGAAGCACCCCTGGTACAAGCACCCCTACCCCTGCCGCCACCACAGCGGTGTGGGCGCAGGTGGCAGAAGACAGGCAGGGAGCAAACGGCTTTCTGCTACAATCGAAAAACAGGAATGCGTGCAAACTGATAACGATCTGCAGCAGCAAGCAAACTTAAGCACACATATAGGCTAATAACTTGTGCATTACCATAGCAGCACAAGCGACTCGCAATCGGTTGCAACGGAAGCAAGCCTCGCTCTTGGCGAGGCGCAGGCAGGTCGGCATCCGCTAGCACATGCATGCTGCTTCCGCGCTGGATAGCGCCTCGCAGCTCCAAGACCTCCTTCCGGAACCCTTTGGTGCCTACCAGCGCCAAGAGGGATTATTCCGGAGCCACAGCAGGGGCCGCAGCCGCACAGCGGCGCAGCACTCCTCCAAACCAACAAACCACAGCACGAGCAGCACATTGAGGAGAAACTTGCACGAAATCCCCAAAGGGGGATGGGGAAGGTCACGAGTTAGAGATATTTCGAAGAGAGCAACACCAGGAAGAAGCCGATATAGGGACATCACGACCTCATTTCTCCCTCCCCCACAGTCGAGCTACTAGTAGGTGGCAGCCAAATGCAGCTGGTCTTAGCCCTATAAAATGGGCGCACTGGGCACCAAGAGAAGCCGAAGGATTGAGGTGCATGCCATGCAGTGCTTTAGTGCGGGAGTTAGAAAGGGCAAAGCCACTAGCAGCAGCACATACTCGAGTCACGACATCCTGCTCTAGCACTTCCTCTCCTTTCTAGCCATCCCGAGCCGCTAGTAGTTACATGCTACTCACTACCTCAACTGCCCTCCTGACTTGGCTATGCTTCTCACTTTCTCTTTGTTGCGTGAGACGAAGTCTGTTGGGTACCGAATGCGTACCGAAAGCCGCTTAGGCTGTGAGTGCGCTATACAAAACTCTCCTGCGTAACACCCACAGAGTCTTCGTGGCTTAGTGACGGAGATAAATTACATTAGATGCCGACTGGTGCTGGCACGCTCGAAAAAGCACAGGGTATCTTCGGGCATGCAAGGTGGCTGGGAAAAAGGATATAGGCAGACACAGTCCCCTGACGCTGGAGCTCGCGTGGACTCGCAGCGGTGCACTGCAGGCTATCATGGCGATTCAGGGTGCGAATCGAGCAGATTGACAGATCAATTGCCAATTTAGAGGAAAAACAAGAGTCCTGGATATGCTTTACTGCTGTCTTACTGACCAACTATTATGGCGATTGACCGGAACGACGGCATAGTATCAAGCAGGTATTGAGCCATCAAGGACCGATGGGATCTCGAGGATGGGACTGCAGAGCTGTCTGCTACTATGTCTGCTGCTATGTCAGCCGAAGAGAGGGGCAGAGGTGAAGCCGCTAAGAGCCTGCACAAAGCAGCTAACACGACGATGACACGATCACAGAGAGAGAGAGAGAGAGAGAGAGAGAGAGAGAGAGAGAGAGAGAGAGAGAGAGAGAGAGAGAGAGAGAGAGAAAGACAGACAGAGACAGAGAGAGAGAGAGCCCCAAGCTACCAATCCCTTGTGTAGAGGATGCAGTGAGAGCGAGAGCTGCTGAAGCTCTTCTGTAGTACTTTCTCCTAGAAAGCAGCGCCTTTGGGCAGCAGCATCAAACTGTTCGGCCAGAAGCGGTGCATGCACGAGTAGCTACCGTCGCCTGGTGACACGGGTCACACTCCAGCAACGTGCAACAGCACAGGCTCCACGGAGGCATTCTAGAAGCTACTCCGTCTTTAAGCAGAGAGTTCCTTAGCTTGGGCGGCGCACGGCTGGCACACCGAGCACCGAAAGGAGTGATGCTGGCAGCTCGAGTGGGTGGGTGAGGTAAAACGGAGAGTGAAAGGAAGGAAAGAAGAAGCAATCCTTGGCCGCCAAAGAGCCACAGTGGTCATCGCTCATCCTGCTGGCAGCGCTGAGGCACCGAAGAGCTCGTCTGCTGCATCGACAAAACACGTGTCTGCTGCAGAGGCTTCAGTTGGTGCAGACAGAAGAGAAAGCAAGCCAGTGTCTCTTGATGTCAGGATTCTTTTTACCAGAGCCAAGAACGTTTACAAAGGTCTTGCTGGTCAAGCAAGAACTGAGCCGGCGGCCAGCCTATACCGCTAGGAACAGGGCTATGCACATGCAAAAGCACTGTTAAAAAGGAACATTTTGCACATCTGACTGGCTTTATCGGCAGTACTCATAACCACCTTTCTTCGTTATGGGTGATTTTAACATTCTTTTTGACAACATAACTAACACCTCAAGGGCCGAATTTCGTGCACTGATGCACTAACTCATTTTCTCTTGTGGCTCATGTGCATGACCCTACTCACAACAAGTTTCACACATGCCGATCAAATATTCCCCCCCACAACTGTATGGCACCATCACCCATTACTACCGAATTCTGCCCATCTGACAGCATGCAGATCTCTTTCAGTCAACAGTGTGTACCCTCCTCGGAAACCAAAATCATCTTTGAATCGTTAAACCTTAGACCATTGGCATCGATGCTGTCGACACGAGAATATTTTCTTTGCCACAGCTGCTCCATTCCCCTTCTGAGCTGCCACCATTGGTAGAATGCTACAACATAGCTGACATAATCGACGAGTTGGCACCTCTGGCTATGCGCACAGAGCACCTAGACGGCCCATGGTGGCACCACTAGCTGCGGTCTGCTAATCGAAAGATTGAAAAAACACAAGATCAGGACTGAGTGTCCACCAAACCAATCAATCATAGCACAGATAAAGTTTAGCTTCTATAAAAATATTCTTGATTTACCAATGCACCACCAAACAAATGCTTACGTCTACCATCAAACATCTTCTAGGTTAGCCTAGTGATTCTTGCGGTCCATTCCACCTGATCTTCGCTTCTACTCTAGTTTCTTTGTAAGCTTTGACAGACACGATCAGAGCTTCCATCCCTAGGGTGGCAGCATCTCCTGCCACCGGACTCCTGTCCTTCAAGTCCGTGCAGCTTTTTAATGTCTCTATTCAAAGAGGTCACGAGTGATCTCATCCCGAAACTCATCTTCTAGTCAAAGCAGACGACTACTAGCCCTCTAGACCCTATTCCGACTGTCTTATTTCCCCGATGCATAGATCTGCTGCAGCCGTGCATAACAATATAAATATGTCCTTAGCCTCAGGTCATCTACCAGAACCTTTCAAAATCCCTGTAATCAGGCCTCTAGTCAAGAAAGAAACACTAGACAAAGAGAGCTTGAGCAACTTCCACCCAGTCTCCATTCCTATCAAAGACACTGGAATGAGTTTTGGCAGACCACCTGAACTCTACCCTGAACGAACCTGAGTATATTGACACTTCAAACCTTGCAAGTAAGTTGCAATCTGATTTTAGAGCTAATGACTCCACAGGGGCAGCATTGCTTTGGGTGTATAAAAACCTCATCAGAAATGCAGACTCAGGTAAAGTCTCCTGCTTGCTTTGCTTGATCTTGTGGCAGCAGGTTGATACTATCGATCACCAAGTCATTCTGAGTTGCCTCTCATCTTGCCTGAGCATCACTGGCACAGCACAACAATGGTTCCGGCCCTACATCAGTTGGAGATTCCAGAGTATCGATGTGAAAGGACCAAGATCATCCGAGAAACCACTGAAGTATGGCACACCTCAGGGATCCGTGCTGGGTCCAGTTCTTTCACGGTTTATACTCTGTCAAGGTTTTGCCTGACAATCAAATCGGCAAGATTTGATTGTCAGGCAAAACCCAGGCAAACACTTCTACGCAGATGACACCCAGTTTTACCTTTGCTTTGATTCATCACAGCCCTTCGGCGCACCGACGTCTCTTAACTCACTTGCTGCACGTACTGCTGACATCCCCATATGGATGGCAGCAAAGTTTCTCAAATTGAGTGACGACAAAACCGAACAACTTATTAGTTATCGGAAAACCAAGTGCGCCTCAAAAACTTAATGCTCAAAATCGGCTCTCCCAGCATATCTCCTATTACATCTGTACGAAATCTAGGTGTGCTTCTTCAAAGTGACATTTTACTAGATGAACACATCAGCTCCAGTCAAGTCATCAAGTCTTCCCACTTTCAGCTATGCAACATTGCTAAAATCTGGGCTTGATTAAACAGGGGTACTGCATCAAAATTAGCCCGTACATTTGTAACACCCTATCTCGACTTCTGTTACTCACTGTATGCTGGCTCACCGGCCTCTGCAAGCATCTTCGTCAGTTGCTGTTCATCAGTCGCTGCAAAGCTGCAGCTGACCTCGTCTGTCGAGAGCAATGCAGTTGCCACAGCACACCACTTATAGCTGACGTGCACTGGCTCCCAGTCAAGCAGCGCTTGACTTCAAGGTTCTGCCTGTCACTTTTAGGTCTCTTCATTCACTGGCTCCAGCCTACCCATCAGAACTACTCCCCCAACAGGCTAAGCATAGTTTCACCCACTTCGGAATCTAATCGCCTACCTACATTTCGTACGAACATCAAATCCTTTGGAGACCGAGCCTTTAGTTTTGCATGCGTCCAAAGCCTCACTCCAAACTGATATCACGACATCCCTGACTTGATGACTTGAAAAAAGCTAAAATGCACCTTTTTTGAAAGCACTTGGTGGGTCCTTGTGATTTGTACTTTGTATGCTTATGAGTGCTGACACAGTACATGCTGCTAAAAACCATATTTACTTGTTGACCACGTGCATGTCACCTCTAATCATGTCATGCTTGTTGGCGTGTGCATGTTGTGCATGTTATCACTAATCACTTGATCGCCTTCGTTTACAGTATATGTAAAGTGCCAAGAAAGAGATTTAAGTTCTCCGAGGGCACTATACAGAAGCATTATTACTATTACAGCCGACTCCACTAATAAGAGCACACTCGGGCAGGCAAATGGCCATTATCATAGGTGGAGTATTCCCATATGCGCAGTGAGACTATAGCTAGAGTAAATCCGGGACGAGGAACTGCTATTCTTATAAGCAGAGTATTCCTATATCCGATATTCTTCTTATACGCAGAGTCGACTGTATTATTATTATTAAAATTATATCCGGTGCAGTCGGAAACCACATCCATCAGGTCTGGCAGTCCACAGACGAGAACATTCTTCTATACGAGAGCATTCCACATGATTATGAGTGGCCAATGGATTTTGCAGTCGCAGGAAATACCTACATGCCAATGGGCATCACACAGGCTAAATCCTGTTGGGCAACCGCCGGTTGGTGAATGCATCTTAGTCTACACAGCGTGGATCGAGCTAACTGGCATTCATGCAGCAAGATTTAAGAGTAGCGGCACCGGCCTCATGCTTTGGCCTGCCCAGCTGCTGCAGCAGGTTAGTTGAGCATGCACAGTAGCCGGCCAGCTTGCTGATGCAATACTGGTCAAACACATGGTTAAAAAACTTAGCACTGTACGAGTAAATGGCCAGCACGTACAAAGATTCCTGTTGAATCAGCTACACCTTTTTTATTGAGAGTTTGAAGTTGGAATCTTTAATAATAATAATATCAAGTTAAAGATTCCAACTTCAAACTCTCAATAAAAAAGTTCTAGCTGATTCAACAGTCTCTTTGTATAGCGACTGAAGAGCTTTTACGATAATCACCACCGCTTGCAGTGGCAATAAAGGATCGCCCACTGCAGGATTCGAACCCAGGACCTCGGGACAGAGGTAGTGAAAAGCAACCGCCTTACCTAGTGTGCCATCAATCCCCGGTCGCCCAGTGGTCTAAAAGGCCCAGTGGTTAAGGTGCTCACCCCGACCTCGGTCTGACCGAGGTCGTGGGCTCGAGCCCCCTTGGCATATGTGAAGCGCCTGAATAGAGATTAAGTTCTATTAGGGCGCTATACAAATGAATTATATTACCTTTATATAATCTGCAACAGCCTCAGTTATCTAGCGCAGAGTAGCCGTAGTGGCTATCGCCCTATTTTCAAAGGATAATTAAGACATGCATACTGCAGGACTCGAACCCATGACCTGGTCGCGAAGTGTAAGAGCCATAATCATGGGCTAAGACTCACACAGGGGTGTGCGAGTCGACGTCCTTGTTTGGGTCAGCAGATGTCCAAATACTCAATTCTTTTTTACACTTGCACACCATGTCCACACATCTACGTTCAAATAAGGAGAGGGAGCTATCGAATGGTAATTAAGCGCTATTCTCCACCACAGTGACAGCAAGTGATCTAATTCTACACGAGGCAGCACCGCAGGGAAACAAAGCAAAGCCTTTGCTTCGACTGTCTTGCAATCGGCGAGGTGAAAAGCAGCTGCCTATTTTCAAGCACAGTATCGTAAAGCCTATGCTGCTTTCGGTTCGGGTACGATAGCTAACTGACTTCATCGCATACAGTAAACAGAAAGTGAGAAACACAGCTGAGTCACGAGAGTAGCCGAGGATGTGGATATGTAGTGCGACTGCGTAAATGATGTGCCGCAGACAGACGGTGGCAGGATAAAGTTAGAATGAGTAAAAGAATAAAAAAATAGGATACAGTATACCTGCCGTTTTCTAAGAATTGCGGAGGTGAGTTCCACAGTCTAGGACGTGCAGAGCAAAACCTTCTGCTGCTAACTGTCTTTAAGCAATTGAATGGAATGCAGCTTGTTTATCGTCCATAAAGGAAAGACCGAGAAAACTGGAACTGGTGCAGCCATGCAATCAGGTGCAGCTGGGTATGCAGGAACAAAGAAGTGGTGTGCCTTGTGGGTGACAGTGAGAAGGAGAAACTTGATCATCAACTTTTCTTGTTGATCAAGAAAGAGTCATCGAAGCCCTTGCAGCACAGGGGACACGTGAAGGCCGAACCAATTTTGATTTTGTGGACCAACTTTGCAGTCACATTCATCACCAGCTGCAGAATCTTAATGGGGGTTTTGGCGGCCCGGCCAAAACTAAATTGCAGTAGTCCAGCCTGGATACAACCAGACAGCTAGTAAAATCTCAAGTCAACCACCGTGGTAGACAGTCAATAATCTTAGGACAGGGATCGAACGTGATTGCTAGCTGTAAAAGCAATAATTAGTAAAACTTGAACGTCAAGCAGTTATCAAAGAGGACACCTAAATCAGTCTAAGCAGCTGCCAATTTCTCCACAGGAAGTTACACGAGAAAAAACTCTAACTCGGTTATACAGCGACTAATAACTGCACTAATCTAGCAGTTACTATATATTTTTGAACGTATGCAGCCGGGAGTCACTGCTGAATCACAAGTCAGAGCTGACCAACGGGTAGAGAACCAAGACGAACATGAATATACTGGCTAAATTTATAGTTGAAAAGAACTCAAAAAGTGAGATATCATCAAACTTGAGAGGTAACAAACTTTAATAGCAATGGATAATGAGCAAAAGAGAGCAAAACACACTTTATGTACGTGTGACTATCGCAGACAACAAGAACAAGAAACAACTAAGTGTTTTTAATTTCGTTTCAGAATGGGAGAAAAGGCCAATTTGAAAGATCTTTCTTGTTTCCTCTTCCAAAGATTTTGCTACATTAAGAACTGTATGGTTGCTTGTCAGTAAGGCAGGCTCATCACCAGATCACACATTCAAGTTAACCTCCCAAAATAAAGCTGGCGCTTCTGTGATTTTCCACGGGTACAAGGAAATTGGAAAAATTCACGAATAATACGGACATATAATGTAGGTCTTAGCCCTGTTCAAGCAGAAACAACAGCCACCGATGCCTTTAGGTTAACAAATAGCACATTCAATCAGCTTAAAGTACTATTACATTTTACAAATTTCACTTCGACTTGCTATGAAGGAACACCGACAGGATATTATTACTTCGCCAATGGGTAAAGTACTCAAACTTCACGACCGACACGTCGCGGGTTTGAGTCGTACAGCAGACACTTTTTTTTTATTGCATGCTGCAATGCAGAGTGGTGATAGCCACAAAAGCTTTGCTGCCACTCTATAAATTAGGCAGTCGAATAAGCTAATCTTTAACTAAGTATTAAACATTTTCTTTATTTACTTAAAGACCTCGAGTTGCATTTTGCAAACGCACAATTGTGAAGGAACCTGTGGATACATGTGTGCTGACAGTTATTCTGTGAGCTTATAAGTTCTTTAAAGCTCCTGGTGTACACTAGTAATCAAGTGGCTACAACTCGGGGACATACGAGTGGCAGCCACTAAGGCAGCCAGCAGTTCATAATCGCTAGCAAAATGAGAATAGCATACGGTTTGACTGCTCAATAGGAAGAGCTGCAGCAGTGCGGTTTGCAACCCAGCCTGCCAATTGCTGCATGAGGCCCACATTTTTCGTCAATTTATTCCTAGGCTTTCTGGTTGAGCAGAATCCAATTTGAATGACATGCATGCATAGAATTATAACCATCACTCAAATTTGGAATAGATGCAAGCACCCATCAAGGATTTCTATGATGTGTAGTAAAACCCGACCACAGGTATTAATTAGGGAGTACATGAGTAGACGGTGTGCAGACTCTGGAGAGACACGAATCCAACAACCACACAGTCGATCCCGAGCAGACCAGTTCGAGTCCGACAGGCTATCGAAACAAATGACGAAACAACAAGGCTGCCACATTTAATCCAGGGTGAGAAATGGCAAATTTCGTTTCAACGTTTAGTAATCATGCTTTGAATCCTGATGATAGGTGTTATTAACATGAAACCGAGGAATAATGGGCAACTGCATTAGCATGCCGTCACACCTGCCTAAAACTGTGTAGATGAAAATATAATTGTTAAGCACCACGGGCCAGGCTAGGAGCTCCTAAACGATTTATGAGGCCGGCTATGCTCATGCACTGCAGAGCAAATGATGGTAAATCAGCACCACACGTCTCTTCCACTGGCGATCCAAATTTGATCCTGCATATGGCAGAATTTTTTGTCGGATATGTAAGGATTAATGGTAGGAATGAAATCACGACAGATGAAGTGGTCGATGCCACGGTTCGACTGACACAGGAGAGCAGCAGCTACGCGATCGAGGACCAGTCCAAGCCGCTTATCACCACCCCCTTCTCCACACAGCTGGATAACTAAAGAAGTGGCAATCCTGAGAGGAATGGGGATCACAACCTACTCACCCGGCGGCCTGCTCACTATTAGCCTAGTGGTGCACACGATAGATCCAATCATTGCTAAGAAACTGAACGCCCCAGTAGACATAAATAACGGCATGCATGCCATTGCATGCTTTGTTGTGGAATCAGTACAATAGACAGCCCTAGGTACTAAATTGAGCTCGGCACAGAAGAGATGGCTGAGCTTTCACATGCCTAGCAATTACCAACTAAAAGGCAATTCATCAGAGCATTGAGACAAACGGCTTTGTGCCTTTGACACAAGAGGTAACCGACGACACAAACCAGCAATTCATGGATATAGAACTCAAGTGAGATGCTAGTGCGAAGATGCTTGCCACTTTGCAGCCAGAATCGTGGTTTCAAGTTCAGCAAAGCAGGTCATCCACCATTAAACAATTATAGCTAAATCCCCCCCCCCCAGTCTGCAAGGCTCTTCTGCTGGAATAACATGCTGTTGTTTAATAGGGCGATCATTATCTTTTACTTTAGCTAAACGTGGTCCTACACGAGCATGCATGAGCACAAATACGTTAGGATCCTATCCAAGCCTGCCCCATCTGGAGTACTAATACCTGCCACTTCTCTTCGTAATCCTTGCTAGCGACTCAAATCGGTTAAGAAAGCTAAACAAAGACTATAGGGGGGGGGTGTCACGACGAGTAACGAAAGCCTGAAAAGACCACGGCTTGTCTGGGACGTCCCTAGAATTAAGGGGAAAGTAGCCACGCCCACATTATTACAAAACTGTTCACTCAAACAGAAGATCCCCCCCCAGGGCTCCATAAAAAAGCAGACTCAGCCTGCAATTTTCCTTCTTCCTTGATCTCCTCTCTCTCTCTCTCTCTCTCTCTCTCTCTCTCTCTCTCTCTCTCTCTCTCTCTCTCTCTCCCACTCTGTCTGGATGATTCCCTGTCTCTGCCTGTCTAAATCACCATCTGCCTGTCTCCCTGTCTGTCTGTTTGTCAGACTCCATCTCTCCTCAAGCATGCACAACGATAAATTTGGAGTCGATCAAAGCATGGTTACACAAATTTTCCACCCTAAAGTTCGGCAAATGATAACCATACACAAGCAGATAAGAAAAGATGCAACAAGGAGTATGAACATCAGGATAGGTTTTAGAACCTAACGAAATGAAATCTTTAGTGACGAATGTCAAGCAATTACTGAGAGGATAGGTCAATAAACCAAAAATTTTCCAGTGTACCTTTCAAAAGAGAAACATTTTAGAAACAATAGCTGAAGCTTTGACGATGTCCACATAAAAGGACAGCATTTTAAAAACGACAAGGAAAACTAGGTCTAACCCGGCCGTAAACCGTAAGTAACCCACCTACAAGTAGCTTTGTTATTTGTAGATGGGTTACTTACGACATGTGTTCCAACTTGTTAGACCTCATCTTACATCGAGGTACGTGTTTGCAGCTTGTTAAAGTATATGCACGTGACTTTTAGATGGCTTTCTTGTAGTGTAGTGTAGCTAGGTTTTGTCGCTCACTTTTAGGTCCCTTCATTCTATGGCTACAGCCTATCTGTCAGATATACTACCCCATCAGGCCAAGCATCGTACCACCCGCTTCTCGGAATCCAACAGTCGAGAAATACCTCGTACAAACCTTAAATCCTTTGGAGACCGTGCATTTAGTTCGTATGCTCCCAAAGCCTGGAACTCCCTCCCGAACTGCGTCAAAACATCCCCTGACTTGACCACATTTAAAAGGAACCTAAAAACATACCTATTTAGGACAGCATTTAGTGGGTCCTTGTGATTCGTCTTTGATGAGCTTATGCGTGCTGACACTGTGCATGCTGCCACTAACCACATTTGCATGCTGACCCTGTGCATGTCACCCCTAACCATATTATTCATTTCGTTTGTTTTTCAAGCATGATTTTATTTACCATTCAATTGCATTTTACTTTACAGCAAATGTAAAGCGCCTAGAAAGAGATTGAGTTCTCTGAGGGCGCTTTATCAAGTGAATTATTATTATTATTATTATTATTATTTGTGCCTTCTACATTCCGTAACTCGGCCAATACTTGACAGACCAATGTGAAATTTCAAATGCAAGTTCAGCTCTGCTTGTAAACCACTGCAGTAGCTCATTCCTTTTGCTTGGATAAGTTTTGCAATACCAGTTATAAAACGTCCTTGAACTTCATGTTCTATAATTATGGGCATGTATAGCGAAATGTATCCAGCCAAAATCAGTAGGAGCACATGCAATGGTGTACAAGCAGAGCTCAACTCACATTTAAAAACTCCCACTGATCTGTCAAAGTATTGCCAAGTTGTGGAATTTAAAAGCACAAGACTATTATATCACCATGATATTCTTAAACAATTTACAAGTATTTACTTCAACAAGCTGCAGGTATGCACCTCGATGTACCAAGGTTCAATAACAAGTCGCATATGATGCAGAGGTGGGTAATTTTTAATGTCTAGATATGTTACTTCAGATTAACTTCTGGGTTAGACCTGGTTAGCCTAATCGTTTTTGAATGCTTTCCATTACTGTAGAAATCGCCAAAACTTCAGGTCTGATTTCCAACATGCTTGTCTTTTTACTAATATCCTATACAACTATTCCATTGTTGGACCAATCCTCCTACCATTAGCAAGAAGCATAGTATCAAGGGTTTAAATGTCAAAGTAAATCTCAATGAAGTGCTTAACCAGTGCAAATGCAAAGCAGCAGTTATGTCTGAGTGATAAGCTCACAACAACTTGTGAACATCCAATCACTTTAACAAAATCATGTGAACCAGGCGAGCGGCAACCTATGTGCTACGCCCAGTGCTGTGCCAAATGGTCAGAAGCTGCTGACAATTAAGTTAAGCAGACCCCCAAAACGCAGTTAAGTTCTTCCAGTAGATCTTGCAGCTAGCTTAATATCGCCAAGTTTCATCTGCACCAGCCCCAGCTTTGCACCTTCACCTCAGCAGAGCCTCAGCTGTTCCATTCCAGCGCTTACAGACCGAAGGCGACAGCAGCTTTTACTCTGCAAGTCCCGGACTGTGGAATTCGCTTTTGCACTTCTTAGGAAAGGACATTTTCTCACCTGCTGCGACTGTGGCACACCCTTTGCACCCGTCCTGAGGTGCTACTTCCATGCTACTGACTACCTCAACTGCTCTCCTGAGTCTGCTATGCTTCCCACGGTCTCTTTGTTGTGTGTGAGGAATCAAGTGTGTTAGCTAGTGTGTGCCTATCAAAAGCCACTTATGCTTTGAGTGATGACTGAAAGAAACTCTCCTGCGTAACATGCACACAGTCTTTGTGGAGTTGCAGACATGTGGAGTGGAGATACATTTGGCTACATGCCAATGGTACTGGCATAGCACGACATACACAAGAAAGATCCACAAAATCACCTCTGCAGCTGGCATAGGCCCTCTACTAAAAGTGCTCGCCTAGGCCTAAATATGACAGCCCACATTGTTCAGCTGTGTGCAAGAACAAAGCAGACTTGCATGACAACAGCAAAACGTTTCACCATCATCCGACATTAGGCAGGCGGTACATACTGATTGGTGGGGCCGTTTGCTATCGATGTGGCAAGGTTTACACATCGAGCAAAAATTCTATACAGGAAATCCTCAATATTAATTATTATTAGTCGAATACATTTGTGAGTGCATCTAAGCTTCGCTAGCTTCGATGGCAGCAGTAGCATCAAGCTCTTAACAAAACATCCCCAGCGTGGAGTTCGAACGGCACGGCCTTAATCAAATCGATAGCACCACTGCATTGCACTGCATGACGGCACGGCTCACCTCGTGGGCCAGCATGCCATACAGCTCCTCTCGCGTGATGGATAGCCTCTCCCTGTCCGTGCTGTCCACCACGAGGATGACAAACTGAAAGATGGAAAAAAGATCCAGCAACATGAAGCAGTGCGTGCACAGTTCAATCTCTCAATTCAATTTAAAGCATTTTTTCTAACATGACATTGGTCTTGTTGACCGGGCTTAGGATGGCTCAAATCTCATCTCTGTCGTCACTTCGGCTCAATGGGCGGCAATCCGGCTCAATGTCCGGCAGCAGCAAACGCCCATCGACTGCAAAACGCTGCCGACTGCCACCAGGATTGGAACCCCTAGCCACGACAGAATGTCGAAGCTCAGTCGTATGGCATGGGTGGTCACAATCGAATGCTGATACACACGCTAGCGGCTAAGGTCATGGCACCAAGTCTCAAGCCGTGGCATGGTAATAACGTGTAGCCTTGGCAACAGTTCAACTTAGTAGCAACAAGCCCAGAACACCTAGAAAACATCTGAATTTCCAAGCGCCAAAGATTTTGCACACGAAGCTAAAGATAGTCTATAATAACAAACAATTAATACGATACTTTCACTCCTAATAGGAACAAATAGTTCATAGCAGGCGATAAACGATTATACACTAAGTAAGCACCTCAAAGCACAGTATGACAGGTCTGCAAGTGTGGCACATACGCTAGTAGTGAGCAGCTCACACGAATGCACGCACGCACGTGCTCGCGCGCACACACACACGTACGTGCATGCTTTAAGCATGCAAGCTGGGCATGAGCTAATTAAGAATTGTGTGAACGGCAGTTTGTTTAGTCAACCCAATTTTCACGAGTGTTTACCTTTCACTGCACTTTTTATGCTGTACGACAAAAAACAAAGACCAGACGAATCCGCATTCAAAATTCAATAGCATTTTCACATAACAAAAGCCAAGCGATGCTTCGAATGATATACGCTTTGTATGTCAAACTTGGCTATGAAATCTGATGCTCGACCGATTGAGACAAGAGGTGGCTGACGGATTGACCATCTCCATATAGGAGAAAGTGAGCCACAGAGCTGAGTCCATTGGGCAGTCGAGGAGATGAGAAGATTGAAAGTAGCAGCGCCGGATGGTAGGAAAGTAAGTACCACAGTCGGCACCAGCAGAGAAGATGTCATTGCATAGGAATGGAACCATGGGTCTGCCTGGTAGCGGTTCAATACCGTTTCAATGGTGCCGGACATGGCAATGTTCTCTGCCTAATGAGAACCTTCTCTCACGCGATGACACGAACAAAGTTGCTTATGTAAATGATCTATCTAGGCAGGAGAGAGGATGTCGTTACCTGATAATGATGAAAGTGATTTACACTGTCTAGGACCTGTGGAGCAAAAGCTACTTTTGCCAACTGTCTTTAAGCAAATGAACGGAATAGCAAATTTATTTTCAACAGAGGACCCGAGGGTACGATGAGGCTGAAACTGGTGCAGCAGTTCAGCAGGGTAAAAACAAGCAAAGAAGCAGCAGGCCTTGTGTGTGTGTGAGAGAGTGAGAATTTCGCTCTTCATCCGTCGATCAACAAGGAGTCATCGCAGCACCTGCAGTAAAGGAGCTGAACCCTTGAGATTATTTGGCCAACTTTACAGCAATATTCACCACCAGCTGCAGAGGCTTACAATGGCTTTTTTGGTAGCCAAGTCCACACTGAACCACAGTAGTTAAGCCTAGACAGAACAATTAGCTGCTACGATCTGAAGCCAGCCACCGTGGTAGACAGTCACTAATCTTAGACAGGAATCGAGTGTCAGGGCTAGCTTTGGAAGTGGTCTGATTTATTTAATAACACTTTTAAAAGTCAAGCAGCCATTATGGAGGAAACCTAAATTCTAAGCACATGATGATGGTCGCACATCAGCATCACCAATTAGGAGAAGCAAAGTCTCCTAGTTCAACCGATTGCTTGATATGTCGTATAAGTAGTACTTGAGTTTTACTGTTATTAAGTTCAACAAATTTGCTGACATCCAGGATCGAACATCTTTGTGTCGATACAGGTGATTTCCGATGGTGTACATGACAAGAAATGCTGGGAATCGTCAGCATTGAAGTGATTGCCAATGCCATGGGCATGCATTAAATTTTCGAGAGGCTCACTGTAAAAGGAGAACAGCTAAGGATCGATAACTAACACTTGTGGAATGCCTCAGGTGACTCAGACTGACTGGCCTGTGGCTGAGACATGACCACAATACGACCCAGACTGAACACGATCGAATGAGTTGGATTCGAAACATGCCAGAGCCTCAGCACGAGATCGATTGCTGTTCTCAATCGTACAAGTAAAATATCATGATCAATAACATCTAAACACACTTGATGATTTTAGGAGGACCAGAGCAGTGACATTACCATCGCCGATTCAGCTCAGAGTGTTGTTAGTCACACGAAGGAGAGCAAGTTCCCTGGTGTCAGATGAATTCCATCTGAAATTTTCAGATAACTGATTTTTGTCAATGTGTTCCACAAGCTGCTTAGCGACAATAGTTTCGAGAATCTTGGGCATAAAAAGAAACAAGGGAAACTGGAGGGCAATTGATAGTTCGCACGGAACCAATCAGAATCCAATCTAGGCTAGGCAGAATAAATGCTGCTTGGTGCTTTTCTAGTTCAAACAGCAGTGGCACCTAGAGAAAAGCCTAGTGAGTCCTTTGCTATCTGCTTTGGCTGAAGTCACTTATGCATTGGCGCTCTGCAGGTCAGTTTTGCAAGCCACCCTATCAGACCCAAACGATATTGGATGCACAGCTACTAAAGAGAGCTTAGATGTATTTCAGGATTTCAAAGTTGGCCAATGGTGGCAGGCAGGGGAGAGGCTGCGATCTCTATTGTACAGCAGCAGCAGGCATCGAACCAAGAGAACCAGAGGCCTCAGCCATTCAAAAAGTGCCGGGGCATCTGGTGCTCTGCTACTGCTAGCAGCACCCGTGGTGCTGCTGCTGCTTTTGGTGACCAGCGAGGCACCAGTCACAGATACAACTGTCGGCCTTTGAGGATGACTCGTTGTTCAATGTTCGATCTAACGCTCACGGCAAATCAAATGTATAATACGCCGAGCAGACACACAAAAGTCTGACCAACAAGCTGGCTCTGCAAGCAAGACCAGCAGTGGGGGCTGGTTCCATTGGCCCGAGAAGGAAAAACCCCACCCCACTGCCACAATGAATCACGTGACAGACAGCTGGTAGCTTCTTCTTAGGCGGCAGCAAAAGCTTATGTCAGGCAAAGTAGGATGTGGAGGCACTGCCGTGTGCTAGCCGTTTGGTCCAGGCCCAATCGGCTCTACCTCGGATGACTGAGTCAGCAGCAGCTTGTGCTGTACCATGCTCAGCTTGGCCATCTGCTGCTTCGGTGCCCTTTTCACTGACGCAGGCAGCTTCAGTGCGACATGCTAAGCAGAGACAAAGAGCACCGCGAGTGCTACCCTGCGCCTCATGCATTGTTCTGACTTTAATGGTGTGAGAAAATCTCAGCTAACGCAAGAGGAAGTCAACTAAGAGAAAACAGACCAATAGGAAAAAGCTGTTTACAGCTGGCCAGGCTGGCAGCAGCACCTGCTGCATCACACCAGTTGCCCTTCAGCCCAATGTCTAAAAGAGAGCACTAAATGGCATGATACTGGCTTCACTGTCGTGTACTGCAGATAAGCACAGTTTAAACAAGTGAATATAACTGAGTACAGAAAGGCAGAAGCAAGAATCGTTCTTTACCGACAGCAGCAGTTGCATGTTCTGCCGAAGAGCTATTAAAGAGTGCGACAGCAAATTTGCCAGACAGAGACTCACGCCGATACATCGAGTTCTTCGCCCGCCTCGTGTTCCCTCCAATGAGGACGATAGCACAAAAGGACGAGTAGCGTCCGCTAAAATTTCTACTTCAACTCCATCAAATCAAGTTTGCCTTTCATGCACAATTAACTTTCATTAATGTAGTAATCTGCACTGGGGAAGTCAAATCAAGTGCCTCACCCTCAGGCCGTTCCCCAGCTGCAGTTACAGCATCTGCTGCTGTGTAGACTGTTAGACACAGCAGAAGATAGGAGGTGCAGGCAAGATGATTGTCAGACTTGGATTTGTGGGCAAGGCTGATATAATATGTAACTTGGTCAGTAGACCACATGCACAGGTACACAGGCACGCATGCGCAAACGCATGCCCACAAGTAAGCACGCGCACACACACACACACACACACACACACACACACACACACACACACACACACACACACACACACACACACACACACACAAACACCTCGATCGTTTAAGACAAGCAGATTCACTCCTGGGTCAAACCAGGACGGCGCACATAAGGCAGTCTGGTATTGCTATTCGACAACCCGGCACGAAAGCGATGCGAAGACCAGCAGCAGCAGACACTTGGCAGCAACAGCAAAGGATGCACACAACGACTGCAAACAAGAAAGATGATTAACAAACCCAACGAGTGTGACTGCTCATGTTGATACCGGAAACAATAATTATTGGCACTGATACACCGGTAAGATTAGCAAACACCAACACTGTGTCGAGAAATTACCTCGTAATGGTGATGACCTAATGCCCACATAACCGTTTGCTCATACAAGGTAACTGGGGCAGCTTAGTGACACCTCTCGAAAAAGAGACCGGATATTTCAGAGTTGCAAAGTAAAAAAAAAATGAGGAAAAGTGCTCAAGACGGCATGGCATGTAGTTTATGCCTCTCATGCATAATATATATATATATATATATATATATATATATATATATATATATATATATATATATATATATATATATATATATATATATAGTTCATATAAATACACACTTACGGCACAACTCGAGTTTGCTCACACTCACGGTGTGCACATGTAAATTGAAATGCAGATCACCGCGTATTCAGATCGCAGGTTCGAATCCTGCAGCATGTAATCCTTTATTGCCTGCTCCAATCGGGGGGGGGGGGAGGGGGAGGAGGAGGAGGAGCAAGACAGCCGCTCGGTGACTCTTCTTGCAGCTGCATTGCGGAGTCTTCTAAATCAACCATTTACCGTTTACTGGATGAGTGCAGACAGGAACGGGTCCTGTGCTTTGGGTCTCACTGTAATGCACACGGAATCGTACCACTATAACACTAGCACCAGCACGAAACAAGAACAACTTGACTTGAGCCTGCCTCCTGGCCGTAGTACATTCAAGTACCACGAACACGATCTGGCCTAGGCAAGCAACTGGCCTCCACTCCACCAGCCGAGCATACGACCGGAATAAGCCAAGAACCAACAAACTCAGATGTTCAAATGCCACACGATCACCGATGAGTGACGTGACAGTCCAGCACGACAAATATTAGGACAGAAACAATTGTGTCACGAGTTTGATGCACAGACTGCTGCTGCAATCGCGTGAATAAGATAGTACCATGATAATAGCAGAAGTCCTGCCCATACCACGATAGGTACAGGCTATATGAGTAAATATATAAAGAGAGTGAGAGGCCGTTGACATTGTTCAACCGGATCGAGCTTGAGGAAATTGAAGAAATTTCACGCTCCTTGGGCAAACTGTCAGGAAAGCAATTATTGACTGGTCAGGCAAGAGTTTTGGGCAGCACACAATTTTGAGGCGAAAGCAAGCTACAGAGTAGCCTGCCTAGTGTGAGGAGGCTACATACACTTAGTGTGAGGAGGCTACATCCTCGTGTCCAACTTCGAAGTCAAGCAGAGGGCGGCCCGAAATGCCAAATCTGCAGCTAGCAAGCTCTAATCACCCATAGGAAAGCTGTTGTGAGTTGGCTCCATTTTGGAGCAAGCTGACCCTTGCCAGCTGCATGCAAACTGCAGAGCCGGCTGCAGCTGCAGCAGCGGCCTTTCGTCATCCCTTTGTCCTTTAATTGTCTAAGCAGTTCATCCATCCATTGTCCGAACTTCCTGCTTGACAAGAGCAGCCTCTTTGATACAGCTGTTATTGTCTGATCTGCAGTGTCTGTCCATCTTGCAAACCCTCAGCTCTGTACTTAGCTAGCCACGAAATACACTCAAGGGACAGTAACCAGTGCTCTTGCTATGAAGAATTAGTCGGTGGAGACAGTGGTAAACCACGAGCGATCGAGTGCATACATACAGATTAGCTCCGGGCCGACACCATTGGCACTTATTGGGTAGGTTGCAACCACAAACCACAGCCTTGCCTACCCTAAAAGTAAGCTAAATTAATAAGAAAATGCACTGATCAGCAGCTGCTACCCAGAAAGGCAGGATGTGAAAACATGCCGACATTTATGCTCGATCTGACAGTCGGATGCAGGTGCACGCAACAATACTAAACCAGTTTCGAAAATTCCTCTTGGCACGTCAGCTTCTCCAGATTGCAGGACTTCCTTAGTCTATTCCACAAGCCACCAGGTACTTCAAAAATTGAGACACACTGTACTTAGCACACACAAAATCAAGCTCGCCTGGAACCAAAAACAAAGAATGGGCAAGCTCTGCAAAATCAGACCATAAAATAGCCACTGGAAGAGGAATTAACAAGAGTTAGCAATTTTTGTAGCAATAACGCGGTCACCTCAGTTTGCCTACTGGTTGCACAAACAACACGACTAAGGATGGACATGCTCGGCAGTTTAAAATGGTTTTTTATCAACAGTTTCGAATTTCGAAGGATAGTATTTAGTAGTACTCTCTTTGTGTGCAATGAATGAAAAAATAAATCTTGACAGATTTAACTGACTCATTTGAATATCGGCAGATGAGCCTTAACGGCCATCACAACCGATTGCAGTTGGCTATAAAGAATCGCACAACTGCAGAATTCGAACCTGGGTCGTGCAGAGCCAGCACCCTACCTGCTGGGCTGTCACGGCCCAGTAGGATTTCATGTTTGCACCAAGCGACCCCCTTTCAAAAAAAAGCATCTCAACGACTGTGCCGGCTATTGTCTCTGGCAAGGTCACCGTTTGAGACCGGATTTGCACACATGCAGCGGTTGACCGTACATGATTCAAGGATATACAAGCAATCGTCGGTACAGTCAGACTGAGAAGAGATCTAGGAGCTACGTTTTCCGATAAAGAAGCCCCACAGGACCGTATTTGGCTGATTATCAATGGTAGGCCTTCCTGCCTACGTACAGAGCATTGCACAGCTTGTGCAAAGCTCTGTAGCTAGGCTTGTCTGTCACGAGTGGTGCAACTGTCATATTTAAATCACCTCTCTCTCTCTCTCTCTCTCTCTCTCTCTCTCTCTCTCTCTCTCTCTCTCTCTCTCTCGCTCAAATGTCCACTGGCTACATACCAAATAGTGTCAACTTGTATTCTCCGGCCTACCTGTCCAAAATTAGGCTCTGCACCATACCACTTGCTCTTTTGACTCAAGTCGGTTTGCTGTGCCCACAACTGACTTCCAATACTTGTTAGACCGAAAAAATGGCTGCCGATGGAGCAGAAGTCAATCGAGTGCATGCCAACCGGCACAAGCATTTAAAAAATCAGCCGCCTGCATGCATTTCCGTCCAGCGATGCAATACTCTATCCTGCAGCCCACTCGGGTACTTTTATCTCCTGCAGCCGACTTCCATTCTTTCTTTCCTCCTATTACTTTGCGACTTAAATAAACCATTTACTTCCTTTGAGGAGACCCAAGCAATGCTACACTTCTCACTTTTCTCTACCGGACGAACCAAAGACCGATGGCCAAAAGTATACTCACTGTAAGACACCTGCTGAGCTTAAGAAAACTCTCGAGTCTCAAACGTACTACGCTCGTCTCGCGATGCTTTTTGGACTCACGGGCAGAGATATGCACACGCCCACTTTCGCGTAAGCTCGAAAAGGCAAGTTTGCACTGCAAACACGGTGCACACATAGAGTACATACAGATGCATACACACAGCGTCAATGGGCGTGCACATACTGTAGACATCCAAACAGGCCCATTCCTATATCTATGCTGGAAAGCTTCGAGCGACCGAGCAAGAAGAGGTGCAGACAGAGAGCGAGACAGAGTGAGAGAGAGAGAGAGAGAGAGAGAGAGAGAGAGAGAGAGAGAGAGAGAGAGAGAGAGAGAGAGAGAGAGAGAGAGAGAGAGAGAGAGAGAGAGAGAGAGAGAGAGAGAGAGAGAGAGAGAGAGAGAGAGAGAGAGAGAGAGAGAGAGAGAGAGAGAGAGAGAGAGAGAGAGAGAGAGAGAGAGAGAGAGAGAGAGAGAGAGATAGATAGAGTGAGAGAGAGAGAGAGTGAGAGAGAGAGAGAGAGTGAGAGAGAGAGAGAGAAGGCTCAGGGCTGTGCATGCGCTGACCTGAGTGTGTGCAAAGTAGGTGCTCCAGGATGAGCGCAGCGACTCCTGGCCGCCGATGTCCCACATCAAGAAGTGGATGTTCTTCCAGACGACCTCTTCCACGTTGCTGCCAATCGTCGGCGACGTGTGCACGACCTCGTTCATCAGGCTGCAGATGGAAGCGAACGCGAGCTCGAGCCACGCAGTCATTCCCTTCCGAACGATGCAGCTGCGTCAGCGCACAGCCGAACGCAGGTAACCGAGAGGCAGGAGGCAGCGCCTTCGCTTCCACCGAAGCCATTGCACCGTGCCCGCCCCCGTCTGGCTCAGCAGCCTTGCATCGTTGCCAAAGGCGGCCGAATGCTGGGCAGGAAATGTCGGACCAACCGAAGCAAGAATCGTTCTTTACCGACAGCAGCAGTAGCATGTTCTGCCGAAGAGCTATTAAAGGGTGCGACAGCAAATTTGCCCGACACCAAATCATGCAAGGACCGCATCAAACGCAAAGTGAGCCTCGGACGAATGTGCTGCCGGGACACGGTACGATCACAGACTCACGCCGATACATCGAGTTCTTCGGCCGCACTAGAGTGAGTCCGAGAGAACACGCGACCCGGCTACCCTGAAGCATAGCCGGTTAGAGCGACCGACCTGGACGGAGGCAGCTGAAGCTGAGGTCACGCAAGCTTTTCCACACTGTAGGCTGCACAGTGCTTCCGGGCAGTTATGCTACAGTCACTTGCATTACAGGTTGACTTCATCTACTGCAGAGCGATCGGTCGGAATGGCTCAACTATTACTACGGCCACTGGCTTAGACAGGCAAGGGACAGGCTCATGTATGGCTCATCGGTTTCTGCTCACAGCCGCTGGGGGGGGGGCAGGCAGGACAAAGGCCACTGGCTGCTCGGTCTACAGATCAGCAGCTGGTTGCTCAAGGCGATCGCACGTCACGACGTCGGTCGTTGGCTGCAGTGCAGGCACTTCCTCATTTGGCATTGTTGAGGTGAGGATGAAAGCCACAGAGGACCTTCGAGTAAACTGAGTAAGCTGAGAACAGCAGCAGCAGCAGCAGCAGTGGTGGCAGCGGAGGCAGCAGCAGCAGCAGATGACGGATGAGAAGCACCTGCAGCCAGCAACAGCCCTTCTAACGATTAACAGGGTCATATCTCACTTCTGTCATTTGACGCTGGCATGCAGATGCCATAATGTCATACACAAGGTCTTGTGGGTTTAATGCATCATGTTATAAGCAGCTAATTCGAAGCCACTCGATGAGAGATAGGCTTGTGACACAGAGAACAAGCCAGCAATCAAGGCCTGGTTAAGTAGCTTTGCTGGGTGCAGCACCTGCATGGAGAGAGATACCAAGAATGCTCCACTAACGATGGGTCGTGGCCTCAGCCAGCCAAGGCATAGGTTGATGCTAGTGGCAGGCAAGGCCTGGTTAAGCTGCTTGCATTTGTAACCAGGGCCGTGAACCCCACCCCTCAGCAGCTGGAACGGCAACAACAACTCTCTGCAGCTCTTGTTTGGTGGAGCTGCCGGCTCTCAGCAGCTGCACTTTGACCTCGACTTCGGATCTAGAGCCCCTGGATGCATCACTGCTGCTCTCACCCATGCAACCGCTTTGGGCTCCTGCATACGTCGTGCGAAATTATGTCGTATTTCGAATCGACGAGCAGCTGCTAAGTTCGTGTTGAAAAAAGTATGATTTTGCGATTTCCTTAGCGTCTAAAGAAATAATAAAAAATAATAGAGGAAAAATAATAAAAAAAATAAAAATAATAAAAAAAATAATAAAAAATGCGAAAGATTTGTGAAGGCAGCTTTCGGTTTCCCCCCACCGGTCCTAGATTACTTGGGGTTCACGGCCGAGTTCAAATACAAATATCATCATTACTGTTGTTATTACACAGACGGCAAACTCCCAGGGCTCGGTGGTTAATGCGATCTCTGTCTGTCTGTCTGTCTGTCTCTCTCTCATCTAACGTCAACCTAATCATAATCAATGTGAACTGCCATTAATTTGACCAATGAGAAAGGGAAACAACTGAAAGACAAAATATATTTCGGGCTCACGATATTTGCAAGCAATGTCACTGCATTTCTCCTAAGTGGGTGGCACAGTTCTGTCTGTGTTGGCACATTTTGTCTCTTGCAATGTCATAAAGAAAGAGAGGGCATAATGCTGATTTTTTTTTACAGTGCATTCCATAACTCCGTCAGATTAGCGGATATGGAATTAGTATTAGTAGTAGGGCAGCTAGAAAGGAAGACCCAGCAGTTGGCAGCCAATCACTTTCATCTTGACCACTCTCCCTCCATCACTCTCTCTCCAGCTGCATGTACGTGTGAGCGTGTGTGCATGTGTGAGTGCATGTGCCTGCAAGTATGTGTCTGCATGTGCGTGTGTGCACATGTGTGTGTGTGTGTGTGTGCATGTGTGCATGCCTGTAGGAAACTGTGTGTCTGTGAGTGGAGTTTGTGGGTGGAAGGAGTAGGTGGTCATGACCAGACAACAAAGGTTTGGTCAACTAGTCCCCTTGCTTGATCCTGGCTGTGCAATGCTACCAGCACAGTACAGTGATGACTCCCTGAAAGACAACTAGGGATGGTGACCTATCAACCACAAACCATCTGTTGGCCAGATACAGGGGATTCAGAGGTCAACATGACTGGTGCTTAGGTGAGCCACAGAGCTATTCACCACATGGGCAGCTGCTAGAAGAATGTGGCATGCCTGTGGAGGGATGAGATGAAACACTACAGAGGCCACCAGAGAGAAACAAACCAAAGATGGCACTCCAGAAAGAGTAATGCTGACCGTCGCCCAGGCAAGGCTCTAGTAGAAACCTTGATGTAGAGACCGTTGACAGGCAGCTGATTACCAAATTACTAGACGTACGATCGGAATCCGAACGGTGCACCAAACACTGTCACCAGGCCGCAGACCGACGCAGGGCAGCCAAGCATTTAATGCACAAATGTTTAATTTTTTCCATCACAAGGTGCAGTAGCCAATGATCGAGAA
>WPIO01000128.1:82500-95000 GCA_009760855.2 Cristatella mucedo | reverse complement strand
GGTCAACGAGTCAACGAGTGAAGAAAGTCCTGCATGAGTTCGTGCCCTCAGGGCAGCGATGTAGAGCTGGCAACTACTCAATTGCCAGGCACAACCGACGTAGGTTGAGAGTCAACTCAGTCTTCCGCGACGATCTATCATGCAGACCAAAAGTAAATGAGTGCCTCTCTCCATCCCATAACAACCATTCTCCATGGCTGCTATTGCCACCCTGCCTTCAAGGTGTGGCCTAAGGCACGAGACTGCACCAGAACCGAAGCACCAGAGCCGAGTTTCCGGTCACCTGCACTTGCAGACCTTCGGTCGATAAACTGTCCTGTATTGTTTGCACCTTGTTTACAACTGGTGGCTGCTGATGGGATCTGCTGCTGCAAGTTATGCAGACCAGCAGATTCGCTGGTGTCACGAAGGAACTAGTTCTTCAGCCAAACTTTCACTCATCCATACTCTCCCTCTTGCTGATGTGATTGCCAAGCTCAATCTAGGCTTTCACTTCTATGCGGATGACACTCAGTTGCACCTTTGCTTTGATCCCTCCCAGCCTTCGAGCACCTCGAATTCTCTCAACTCACTTGCTGCATGTATTGATGACATCCGCACATGGATGGCAGCAAATTTTTCTAAAACTCAACGATAATAAAACTAACTTACAAGTTATGGGCAAACCCAGTGTGATTCAGAAATTGGAAAGGTTGATGCTCAAAATTGGCTCTGCCAGCATATCTCCTGTTGAATCAGCTCGAAATCTAGGTGTCGTGTTCCAAAGTGACCTCTCGTTAGACGACCACATCAGCTCCACGGTCGTCTGCCTACTTTCAGCTACATAATATTGCTAAAATTTGGGCTTGTTTAGATAAAGATACCAGGTCTAAGTTGGTCCGCGCATTTGTGAATCCCGTCTTCTTGACTTCTGTAACTCACTGCTTGCAGCCTACCTGCATGTGTAGTCATGCGATTACAGCTGGTACAAAACTCTGCAGCTAGGCTTGTCTGTCGTGAGTGTCGCAGTTGCCACATCACTCCACTTCTCGCCGACCTGCACTGGCTACCAGTCAAGCAACGAATCCGACTTCAAGGTTTTGTCGCTCACTTTTAGGTCACTTCATTCTTTGGCTCCAGCCTATCTCTCAGATCTACTCCCCCACCAGGCCAAGCATCGTACCACCTGCTTTTCAGAATCCAACAGTTTACCACTACCTCGTACAAACCTCAAATCCTTTGGAGACGGTGTATTTAGTTCGCATGCTCCCAAAGCCTGGAACTCACTCCCGACTTTCGTCAGAACATCCCCTGACTTGACCTCATTTAAGAAGAACTTAAAAACACACCTATTCAGGACAGCATTTAGTAGGTCCCCGTGGTTCGTCCTTAATGTGCTTATGCGTGCTGACACTGTTGCATGCTGCCACTAAATACATTTGCATGCTGACCCTGTGCATGCCACTCCTAACCACGTTGTTCGTGTTGTTTATCAAGCATGATATTACTCACGATTCAATCGCGGTTCCCTTTGCAGCTAATGTAAAGCGCCTAGAAAGAGATTGAGTTCTCTGAGGACACTTTATCAGGTGCGTTATTATTCAAAAGCTAAAATCCGGAAGGATGAACTGCTGCCACTGACCGAACCGGGTGCTCGCACGGCCACAGCGCTGGCCTTGCCTTTGCAGCACAGGCAAAGCGCCGAGAAAGAGACGTACAGCTCTCTCCTCTCACGGGGCACTGGCAGTACACACGTTTTATCCTCACCATTCCTCGGGGAGCCAAGTGCCATCTACCCATATCATAAGCACAACTGCAGGCCACATAGCAAGCAGCAGATCATCCTCTGATGTCCCCCACCGGAATGCAGCCCTGAGTAAGTGTGCCACGCTAGAATGACATAAGTGCACACACAGATCCATAAAGACACGCAAACTCACACCGTCATCCGCGCGCACATTACGTGAACTAATACACGAGTGCTGGGTGCATGCACCCACTGCCGCCCTCAGTCCCTCAGCTTCCCAAGGGTGGCCTTGAACCAGCAGCGCCATAGCAGCATGACTCCCAGTGAGTTACAGGTGAGTATGCCACGGGCCGAAAAGCGCCTAAAAAGAGATCAAGTTCCCTCTTATGACGCCATGTAGATGTTGCATTTTTATTTTTATGCACAAGCATAATCTTCTGATGAGTGAGTTCGGGAGGGCATCGGTGAGCACGTACGCACAAACAGAAGCAGGCTATCCACGTGCAATCGTGCATACACAGGAGCACTCACGCAGAGCGAGCATGCACGCGCGCACAGGGAGCACGCAGCAGCACGGCGGCACCGGCAGAGGCGAGCAGCGGTCGGTCGGCTAGGTAGGCTATAAACTGAGCAGTTTGGGCACCCTCACCTTGGCCTGTGTGCAGAGAAGATGGTGATCGCTTGAGCACTCCTAGCTTCACAGGGGGGGGGGGTACCGCCCAGCCACAGGCGGCGGCGGCGGCCAGAGTGAGCTACGACCCAGACGTGGATTTATAGCTTTATTTAGGCTGTGGGCCCAAATAAGGTGGCGACCGATAGCTTTGCTGCTCAGCGTCACCCTAGGATCCGATGCTAGCAAGGTCGCCGGCTAATGTTGCCGTCAAATGGAGCACACTACTTACAACTGATATAGAATCGTTGTCTTTCCAGCATTGTCCAGCCCGACGATGATCACTTTATGTTCTGCAAAACGAAAAAGCGCAGCTAAGAGACAGACCACGAGCACGACAGACAGATAGCATGCACCGGAGGCCTCCACCAGTGCTCGGCAAGCCTGGCATGGCATGGCTCCTTACACAGCGTGGTCTGCCTGGTCGCACTAGCTGGGCAAAGGCGAATTCAAGTGGCCATCTCATGTCTACGAGAGGCTGAGGTGATCAAGCACTGGCAGAACAATGCGGCCGACAGAAATGCATGCCGTTACAAGCAATAGAAACAGCAGCAGAGACAGTGAGATGGCCAGCAGACCAGCTGCTAATCTGCTTCGGCCAACACCAATCGGCAGCCTCCAATCCAGGGACCACAGTATCTGTCCCAGAAACAGAGAGAAAGTGTGGGCTACAGAAAACTCTCCAGCCGAGCAATCACTTGGTCACATGCGGCTTTGTGGAGTCACAGGCAGAGATGATACACTACGCATTGCAATAAATAGCCAGGATTATGCCAATGAGAGAGTTACACTTTGAACTAGCCTGGCCCAGAAAGGCTGATAGGGGCAAGCTGGGTGCAACGATCGGCCGGCCGATCGAGCGCTCGATCGGCCGACCGATCGAGCGCTCGATCGGCCGGCCGATCGAGGATCATGGAGCATGATCATGCGATGATCATGCCGATCACGAGCAGGATGGTTTGGTCTAGCGGTTAAGGTGCTCGCCCCGACCAAGGTCTGACTGAGGTCATGGGCTCGAGCCCCGAGGCATGTGTTAGGCGCCTGAATAGAGATTAAGTTCTCTTGGGGCGCTATACAAATAAATTACATATATATACATATGATGCGAGGTCAGGTCGATCAGATGGCCTCCTTCCCACGCCTAGGCTATAGGTTACATCTGGGTACTGGTCATCCGTTGCAAATGAAGGGCAAACCACCAAAGGTTATGCACACGGCTGACAACAGATGATCACGTTGCTACTCAATCCCTCGCTGTGTCGAACTGATGAGTTAGACGACAGAGGGGGGCACGACCGAACAGCCGATCACGTTCTACAGAGAACTCGGTTCGCTCGGTACAGCTTATAAGCCGGGTGCGAGGTTTAGCTCGAAGCTTCAGCAGTAGACGTACAGATATACATAAGAAATATAATTCATTTGCATAGCGCCCAAAGAGAATCTCCATTCAGGTGCTTCACATATGCCACAGGGCCTCGGTCATCAAATACATTCGACCTGACCTTGGTCGAGGCCAGCACCTTAACCACTGGGCCAAACCAGCCCATGCACACCGACTGGCCGAGCTGCATTAGCACGACTTAATAGGTAGCTAGCACCATGCTGAGAAGTCCCAGCCTCCAATCGTGTCCGGCTGCCTGACCATGGAAAGCCACCTCTGAGCTTTGACCTGGCGAATACCTACGGGGATCAGCACGCGAGCCACCAGACAGCGCATAGAAAACGTCAGGCGAGCACAACGAGCAACGGCAGCAGCAGCAGCAGCAGCAGCAGGCTACTGCTGCCGATGCTCGGCCGTCGGAATAGAGGCCCGACTATACTTTAGGGCCGACGTACCAGTAGGTCGAGCATAGGACGACAGAAAAAAACAAAAGATATTTCATTCGCATAGCTCGCTCAAAGACAACGCAATCTCTATTCAGGCGCTCTATGCGTATTCTGCACGGCTCGAGCCCACGGCCCGGGCGCCCCCCCCCCGGAGGGGGGTGTGAACACCTTACTTACCCCGGGGTCAAACAGGAGCGGCTACTACTATGCCGGTGGTCCGGCGGCGGGCGTGCGACTGGTCAAGGGGATGGAGGGCGACGAGGAGGAATACGGTGGAGACTCTCGCAGGCCCGGCGCCCGCAAGGAGCTGGGGACCGCGCGCCGCGGCGGGAGCCACGCTGTCGCGCCTCGGCAGAGTCGCGCGCAGACTTCGACCGCGCGAGGCGACGCGCGGCGGCGGCGGCGGTGGACGGCCCTTCTACCAGCGGCTGCACCCAGCCGAAGCCTGCTGCGCTCGAGCCGAGCTGCGGCGCCAGCTCCGAGCGGCGGCGGCGCCGGCGCGCGAATTCCTACCGGGCAGCGCCGCCAGTCCCCTGGAGGCAACCGCCGGCTCGGCGCGGCCATCGCCCTGCGTCGGCGACGCTCCCTCGCAGCTGCGTCGCAGCGACGAGCAGAAGACTCTGCCGCAAGCGTGCCGGCTGCTGACGGACGAGGTGAGCCGCGCACGCGCGCGCGCGCGGGGACGGCTCTGCAGGCGTAGGCGGCAAGTCGCCGCCGATGAGCATTGCCGAGCAGCGGCGGCGCGCCGCACCTTGATTGGTGAACATGCTCCACAGCTTCGTGAATAGCATCCCCATCTCCGCAGCGGCCTGAGCGCGTCGCGCTCGACGCGTCCTGCTTCAAATCGCCGGCCTCGGACGCGAGTCGGAGCTCATAAATCGCCGCGACTGCCGCCGCCACCGAACGCAGCCAGAGCCGCCGCCAACGGAAGGCTGAGCACCGGATGTACGTCAGCGCGGACTGACCTTTCGCGCTCTTACGTGAGCGAGCGATGCCCTTTCCCCCTCCCAGCTCCACTCCCCGACTACCGCTCTCCATGCCCAAAGAGCGGTGCCTGGCGATGGCCAGTGGAGTCTCGCAGGACCGTCTCTCGAAATCTAACTGGGTAGGGAATTGCGGAGTTGCGGCGCGCCTCCGAAACATCAGCACACGACGCCAGAGGTGGTGCAGAAGCAATGCGATGCGGACGAGCTACGCAGCGAGCGGTCCCTAAGGAGGGCTGGCGGAGAGGCGCGGGTCCTCGCCGTGCCTCGCCGCCAGCGATGTCTGCCTCCGGCCGGATCTTAAAAGCAAAATAACAGGTCAGCTTATTCAGTAGCCTCATTTATATCGCGGCAGATTATCGCCTTGGCGGCAGATTATCCCACTTGCGGCTGGCACTATAGCATGTCGGCTGTAGGACTCGAACCCACGATCCGAGACCGGAAGAGCGACCAAAATTACGCGCCGAATAAGCTGAAAACGCTTAAACACAACATTTGCAAATACATAGAATTAATTTGTATAGCACCCTAAGAGAACTTAATCTCTTTTCGAACGCTACACCGATGCCACGGCGCTCGAGCCCACGACCTTGGTCGGGGCGAGCACCTTAACCACTGGGCCAAACCGGTGCGAAATAGACAAATAACCCAGCTCTGCTTCCCGGCGTGGATTTTTCCGAGGCACGATAGGCGAGCATCCGCTACGTTGCACCTCTAGCGGCGATGCCTAGAATTCGTGCCCTGCCAAGCCACTAATGAGGAAGGTAGGCCTGGTACGATATGCCAAGTTACCAGCGCACGTACGTGCTTGAAGTGCGGTCTTATTTGACCGCTCCATATTCTCACCGCACCGGACTGAAGGGAACAACGCCTTTAGCAGAGATTCCATTCAATTTACAAGCACTTCAAAAGATGGGCCGTGTTAAGCGCACGTCTTTTTTTTTAAAGAAAACTGGGTATGGTGAAGATCTAGCCAATTTCAAAAAAATTTCATCGAGCCTACACCCGGAAGTGTAAAAAAGCTACGGCTTCAGTTTTCACTCCAAAACAGAAGTCCTGCCAGTCAGACCTAAAACAGATTTATAAGACGGTAAGCGATTTACTGGCCGAGCTGCTGCGAGGTCTCGCTCCCAGATATGAGATATGATATATATATATATATATATATATATATCACTCCCAGATATGAGCGGCTCAGCCGAAAACTTTTCAGCTTTCTTTGCTTAAAAAAATCGTGCACATTCGTGCCTCCATAAAGCCCCCTCCGAGTAAAGCAGCTGTGGAATCACAACCTGTGACCTTCCTTTATAGGTTTTCCGAGGTCTCTGTATGCGATGTGGCCACCTTAATAGGGTCTAGTAAAAAGAGCTCGTCTCCTTAAAACCCTGATCTCTTCGGTCTTCAGTGGCAGAACAACTTAGTCCAGCCATTGCCAAGATCTTAAAAGCTTCTCTAGAAAAGGGGCCTGTACCCAAGTCCTTCAAATCGGCAATCGTTAGAGCGATACTTAAAATACCTGGATTAGATAGAAGTCCTTGCAAAATACCACCCAGTTTCTTCCTTTCTTTTTTGTCTAAGATTCTTGAAAAAAATGCCCCCAAGCAGCTGGTAGCGCACGTTGAAATGAATGAAATGACAGAACGGTCTCAGTCGGTGTTCAAGCGGCAGCACTCCACTGAAAGTGCTCTCCTCCGTGTAACCACTGACTTTCTGTGCAGTAACGACGACTGGAATATCGCCACATTAGCTCCAATAGGTCAATCGGCTGCCTTCGACACCATCGATCGCGATGTCCAACTTGAACAACTGAGAACAACGATCGGTTTGGCAGATGGGACACTGGCGCGGTTTGAATCGTACTTTTCTGATCATGTTCAGTCCGTACCCTATGGGGTTCAGGTCACATCCACCAGACTAGCCGAATGTGGAATCCCACAAGGGTCCGTCGCCGGTCCAGCGCAGCTCTCCATTGATGCCCAACCTCTGGGAAATGTGATTAAGGCCCTTGGAAAAGGATGCAACTTTTATGCTGACGATACTCATCTGTATTTGCCATTCAAACCATTGGAATCTGCTGCAGTAACTGATCAACGGTATTCATGCCTTGCCGACGTTCGGTTACGGATGTCGGAAAATTTCTTGAAACTTAACAACGATACAACCGAACTGCTGCTCATAGGACACCCTGAGCGTGTGGCTGGATTAAAAAGGTTTTCTTCCCTGATGGTGATGCTGCTGTGCAACCGTCACCGCATGCTCCCAATTTAGGTGTCGTCTTCGAAAACTCCCTACATTTTAAAAGCTTCGTTCAGCAGACTGTTTCTACAGCTAGCCATCGCGTCAGATCTCTATATCCAAGATTAGGAACTGCTTTCTACGTTGGCTTGCAAACAGTTTAGCTAGTTCCTTAGCTCGTCTCGGCTAGATTATTGTAATTACATTTTAGCTGGGCTGCCAAAGCAAGCCGCTAGGCCACCGCAGCTGGCTATGTATATAGCTGAAAGGCTACATTGCAAATCCCAGATTTTGAGTATGTGTCTCCATTGCAAAAAGAGCTAAGATGGCTGCCGGTTGATAAATGGATGCAGAGCAAAGTTCTTAACCTGACCTACGAGGCCAGCCACGGGTTGACTTCTCCATACCTAGGAGAAGTGCTGCACCAGTTTCAGCCTCCTCGTGCCATCAGATCGTGTATGAACAACAAATTACCTGCTCCATTCCTCCGCTTAAAAGAACGTTTGCGTTAGAAGTTTTTGCTCTGTAGGTCCTATGGACTGTGGAACTAACTTCAACGACTTTTACGAAACGACAACTAATCTCCTGTTGCTGACTGTGGCACATCATTTACAGCCGTCCCGAGCTGCTAATTCCTTGTTAATCACTTCCTCAACTGATCTCCCGACTCCGTAATGCTTTCCACTTTCTGTTTGTTGCGTGAGATAAAGTCCATTGGTTACCGAATGCGTACCGAAAGCCGCTTAGGCTGCGAGTGGACCATGAAAAACTCTCCTCACTAACATCCATGTAGTCTTTGTGGCTTTGTGGAGTTACAGATGGAGATGCATGACATAACATTGGTCACAATTCACGAATTTAACAATTGAAGTTCACATACAAATACTAACTAATTTAACAGCCTCATTTGTATAGCGGTAGAAGAGCCTTAAATGCTATCATCACCGTTTGAAGCGGCAATAAAGGGTCGCCCACCATAACTCAAATCCGCGGCCTGTGGACTGCGGTCGTGAAAAGCAACCACCTCACCTAGCGTCTTCCACCCATCTTCGATAACAACATACCGGATGCAGCATAATTAAGGCTGAAGTCAGGTGCGGTCTGGAGGTCTGCCTGCAGGGCCAATAAATAAATCCTAGCTGATTAAACAGCCTATTTTTGTACAGCGACAGAAGAGCCTCTACGGCTATCACCACTGCTTGCAGTGGCGATAAAGAATCGCCCACCGCAGGAATCGAACCCACGACTTCGGGACCGAGGTCGTGAAAGCAACCACCTTACCTAGTGCGTGCCATCGCGCGGCTCACCAGGGCCAAGTCCACCCTGTGACGCTGTGGGTAAGATGGGCTACGACGAGGTTGGGTTTGCTAGTCGGCTAGTGGCTCCGTAGGATTCGGATACGGTTCCCGGCTTCCGGTGTTCGAATCAATGTCGAAGCGTCGCCCAGCATGGCAAATGGTAGAACACTGGCGATTCTGCACACAGCTTCCAGCCACGAAAGGGCAAGAGAGACCGGCTACAGCAGGATTCAGTATGCTGCCCGCGCCTGCGTGTTCTATGCCTAAGCACAGTCTGCTGTTGATAGGGCAGCTCTAGACTAAAGCCTTAAAAGCACTCTTGGCGAACGCACACTTCGTCGTCTTGTTCGGCGGAGCAAAGGGGGGGAAATGCGGAAGCGAAAGCACACGAAGAAAGGCTTTTGGATCTTCCTCGAGATTCCGATATGGGTGCAGCCAATTGATTCGACGTCATTCGGGCCTCGATCTCGAAACCGGTAGTCTTCACTGATCGGCTTCGTTCGCGAGATGTAGCGATAATGCCGAGACTTCTGCATAAGCTCGCTAGCACTCGCTTTCACTGGTGCTTCGATGGCTTATGAAGTGCGCTGCCTTGCTATCAGCACAGCCCACGTAGTCAAGTGCCGTCAGGTGGCAAGCGTTTTCGAGGCAAGACCTGACGCCTCTAGAAAGGCGCAGACATGCCGTTGTCATGCACCACATGCCCACGGTTGCCTAACACATTGTCAATGAAGATAGCCAACATATCAGTAAGCAAATTATATCTCGTAGCCGCATAGCTTTGTACGTTATAGCCATAGAGGGACACACGCGCACGAGTGCCTGTCACTTTCTACACCTCACGTCCAAGGCCAAAGCTTGGCTGGCCAATTAGTGCACATAACATAGCCGGTGCCTATATTCTTTACTTTTTGTAACCACTTCGAATCAAGAGGGTTGCAATACTCTGGCTGATAAACCATAAAACACACTATAGCTATATTTTATATGTTATAGCATACTATAATATATATATATATATTATATTATTACATTGTATATATATATTATATATTATATTATATTATTTTATATTATATTATAGCTGGCAAACGAAGGCTTTGCCACCTCGACTTATATACTCGACTCTAGCACAGTGCCCAGGATATTCAGAAGCCTTCTTTGGAGCTGATATGTAGCCGAATCAAGTGGGTCAAAGGCTAGTTCCCGTCCAGCGCCGCCCAGCTCATGCCGTGCCGCCCGCTCGCCACGAAGCTAAGCAAGGGTAAGACAAGCGGCAGTTTGATTACACCTCTTTATAACAATATCACATACGCGAACAACAACGCGAGAAGTAAACAGCACTACCGGGGAGCCCAACGTACATTAGGCTACGAGGTGTGCAGGAAACACGAAGCCATAGGCCAATGCAGGAGGACACCAGGAGCAATATTGAAGACGGGACTGCTAATCACAGAAGTACCAAAACGCGAAGACATTGGTCAGACAGTGGTTGCATGACTGAGAATCGCTAGCGCAGTACATGTCAGCTCGCCGAGAGCTCTAGCTCGCGAAGGGGGGGGGGACAAGAACAACACTCTGTAGGTGGTACGCAGAATATACACGCTATAACAGCGAGCGTGCTTATCTACAACCCGGCTCGGACATTAGGGGCTCTTTGCCTTGCGTTGGCGGCCGAATCGTCGACGAGTGCCTGAATTCCATCCGGATGTATAGCTGGGTACGACCAAGAGAGCCCGAAATCCATGATTTATCTGGTCAACACCAGGTCTCAGAAAGCCAAGGTTCCATGACGCCGTCGCTTATCCGGGCATGCTTAGATGCTAGGCCCCGGCCCTGCCGGCGACCCGTAGCACAATTAAAGCCGTCCCAGCCAACCGAACCAACCTGGGTACAGATGTATTAGATATCTTGACATTTTTATAACCAACAGCTGGAGCTTGAGACGTTTCCTGAACCCCGGCTTTGCAGGCGTCCATGCCACCAGTAATTCACTTGGCCGAAGATACGCAAATATTCACCTATAACGATCTGCAAACTTGATCGTAGATTGTGCACGCGACACAAGGATTACCAATAGCCGTTCGCCGTTACTCAAGCAATTACGACTGCGACGTTTCGTGTACTTCTCATGTACACGTCACTCATCTCGTTGTGGCGGCCAACAATTCAGTTACGCCGGTGGAGTATGTTAAGCAGCACGCGACTGCTTGCCTAGCTCAGCATACAACTACAACAGATTTAAAAAATGCTGCAAACAACTTAGATGCTTTGAATTGAGAGAGGAAGTTTAATTTATCTGGTTTAACCTCACACCCATTGCAATGCATGAAGTTGGTTGACATGCAAGAGCTTCTGGATAAAGAAAATTGCACTCAACAAGCTCCAAAGTTAATGGTTTGGTTGCAGGAGAAGCCACGTAAACATCACTATACTCAAGAGGACTTCTTCACCAAGTAAAAAAACGTGAATACGAAACGTCGAAATGCCATATCTGTGTAATCGAAGGCAGTCATCGCCATCTTCACTTACATTGCAAAGCGAGAGAACATGACACACACACACACAAACACACACACACACACACACGCACGCACACGCACGCACACACACACACACACACACACACACACACACACACGCACACACACACACACACACACACACACACACACACACACACGCACCCTTTGCAGCAAATGTGAAGCGCCTAGAAAGAGATTGAGTTCTCTGAGGGCGCTTTATCAAGTGCATTATTATTATAATTATTACACGCGCGTACTCGTGCGCGCGCGCGAACACACACACACACGATTTTCCCCACAATGAATACTACCTGAACAACGCGGTTCCTATTCGATCTCATCACGAGGCATGTCAGCCATCAGATGAATCCTAGAACAGACAACATCAGCAGTAAGGGGGGAAATTTGTAGAGTAGCTTGTCCTGCAGCGGAGCAGCAGTCCATCTCATCGACTGAGTACGTTAGCAGAGTTGAAGTAAGGGAGTCACTGGCTCTACAGTGGCTAGAAGTGGGCCATGGAAAAAGAACACTTAGTTCCTCACATTTTCGGCCCAGGCACACGTAAATCTTTTACAGTACCTGCCTCCATTTCCAAACTCTAAGTACAAGCCCAAAGACTTGCTTCCCAGGCCATATATCGGATTTCATCACATGAAGCCTCAACCGGCAAGACCTTATGCACTTTTAGTTAACGAATCACATTCGACATCTTCGAGATTGACCGTAGTAGGTGCATACTCCCTGCAGTAATTAGCACCAGGTACTGATTTTATATATCATTGGTCGGACCATGTAGTAGGTGATCTCCAGATTTTAGTTAATCTATGGCTGCAGCAAGCTATTGCTCAAAATAACGCGGATCTCCATCCAGAGCAATTACTTTCTCTAAAAACGAACGTACCGATTCAATAAGCCACCCAGTGGCTGCCAACATTCTCCGTGGAACTACTGGTCTCACAATTCAATAAAGTTCAGCAAGTCACCGACATACAGTCACTTGAATATCTATTAAGCACAATTCCTTAATACGCTTAAGTATGACAGTGGAATTTCCTGAATGTCCCATTTTTGAAAGTTTACCGCTAATTGAGACTTAGTTCTCAAAAGTGAAATTCCATACAGTGCCTATCTTAGTAGTGAGACTAGCACCAGCTCATTGACGAGGGTCATCAGCCATTATTCAACGTTTCTGACATCAAATATGTTAAAAAAAAACGCTCGTGACTACAAACAAAG
>WPIO01000128.1:0-77500 GCA_009760855.2 Cristatella mucedo | reverse complement strand
TGAGCCGTGCCACTTTTTTACAGTCAGTACGACCCACGACGAGAAGGACAACAAGTGTGTTGGCTGCGAAGACAATGTCGAGGCGGCGGCCTACTGCCTGCAGTGCGATGAGCAGCTGTGCAACGAATGTGTGATAGCTCATCGAAGGGTGCGCGTGACCAAAATTCACACGATTCAGGTCATGTCAGATCGGCCTCGCCAACAGCAGAAGCCGATACTGTGCAAAAGGCACACAGAAGAAAAACTGCGAATGCTTTGTCAGACCTGTGAAAGGCTGATGTGCCGACTGTGCCAGCTGGAGTTCCACAAGGAGCACGATTGGTGCTTCGTCAACGAGGCTGCCAACAAGCTTCGGCGTGAGCTCGAGGCCAATCTCGAGCTGATCTACGAGAGGAGGAACACTGCCGAGCTAGCTCTAGGTCTCATTGATCAGCATTCTGCCAAAGTTCAGAAGGCTGTTGAAAAAGCTGGCACTGAGATAGAGCAGTTCCTGCAGCAGTGTCGAGCTGGAGTTTGCACTCTGGAACAGTCTCTCAATTCCGACGTCACAGCAGTCGCAAGCTCAATGAGACAGAGCATTCAGCACGATCTGGCCAAGGCCGAACGCCTAAAGCTCAAGATCGCTAACGTCACTGAGCATGTCGAATATGCTATCAGTGCGACGGATGCTGGTCTGGTCAGCTCTTTCAGGCCAATTCAAGCTGCGCTCGGCAAGTTGCTGCGAACTCAATTCCAAGCTCCAGATCCCAGCTGCGAATCAGAAAGCTTTGGCTTTCAATATGATTCTGCCTTTGTCAGCAAGCTGACCCGGCTGGGATCTATAGCATGCAACGGCGATGCAGTGGAGCGCGGCTTCTGCAACTCACGATTGGCATCGTTTTCAAGCGAACAGCCAGCGGAAGTCAGATCGTGTAGCTCTAGCATCGAAGTGGATAGTGAAGCTTTCAATGCAGCACCCGAGATAGGTAAGTAAGCCGCCACGTTGGATACTGGATGCTCGCACTGAACTTGAGGCAGGTAAACTATATGGCTGTGTACGTACTTTCTTGCTAGTCATTACTTGTCAACGAGCTGAGAATATCATATTCTAGGCATTGTGTGCTCTAGCCAGGTAAGTTTAATGCATGGCTACGTTCAGCTCACCTTTGTAGCTCGGCTACAACCTGACCGTATGGGAAGTGTTTGCATGATCGCTCTGCTCAGACCAAGCTTTGCTAGGCAATCTGGACTTCCAATGGGCTTGCAAAGCTACCTTGTAGTAACCCTATATCTGCTACGTTGGCTGCTTTTTACTGCACCGTCAATCTCCCACTGTGGCTATTTTTGCTTGAAACACGCCATCACAGTGATCGCATACGAAGGAGGCCCCTTGCTAGCTGCAATAAAATAGGCCATAGACCACAGGGTAACTGGCTAACGTTTTGGTTCTTGGCTGCAGAGAAGTCTTCCTTATTCTTTATTGATAACGAAAGAGACAGAAGCTATTATTCTACAAAAGCTGTGCTTCTTTAATAGGGGCATTGCTATTTCGTAAGGATCTATTTTTGCTGTTAGGCAAGGTGAGACACTCAGATTAGCACACAGAGTATGTATGCCTATACACCTATTGCTGATTAGGCAGACAAAGCACTACATAGTAGTATGCATAGAAGCAGAGCAGGATAGACGTCTTAACGAAGCGTTCTAGAGAATAGCCATTGCAAAGTACGTGGCCATAGTTGATTGACATGCCATCAAGAGGCGTTTTCTTTGCCCAGCAGATGCATTTTTAAACCAGAAATGCGTTACTGTAAAATTGCTGCTAAGGCACGGTAAGCCTAGGACACCATACTTAGTCGTGCCTATTGATGACAGCAACAAGCTGTGGGTGCGCAATTTCGGATAAATGTGCTGCCAGAGAGCTCTTCAAGGTAAGGAGGACAGCCGGGGCTTGCCGGATGAACTTAAAAGCACAATACAAGGTCGTGGCTATCAACTTTCGATATATGGCTTTTCGTGTGCTGATTGGTGCAGGGAAGGATAAAGAAACAGGAGATTTCTTATCCCAAGAAGTTGGCCGCAACCGACTGACTAGTTGACACAGAGATACCTCTGTCGGACGGACCCATCAAACATGGAATGGGCTAGGCACGTCTCCCGTCACGCATCAACACGTTCGATCGACCGTCGCCTCACGACCACACGGCCTCGAGCTCTAGTTCTCAGCCCTCCGGAATGATCTTAACCATTGTCAGGAGAGAACAGGCCGTAGGATGGCGAGGCAGACATTACAGATTGCTGTTTCACCAATAGGGCAGAGGAGGAAATGTCCCACTATCTCAAAGGGAAAACGTCGAGCGTCCGACCAGACAATTCTGTCCTACTAAGTCCAATGATGAGAATCTGACATCAGGGCTCAAAAGGTGGAGCTTGTTGGGTGAGAGTGAAAACAATAAAACAGAGTAAGCAGTAGCCTATTTTTTCAAGAACTCAGTCGACAAGAGTCTGTGCATTGCTGCAACAATGGCGATAGACAATGGAGTGCTATAGAAATCACCATGGCCTGCATTATGAGACAGTGCTTGCAGCACGACCAGGCGCGGACCTGAAAACCTTACGTTGAAGAAATCAACTGCTGCAGGAAACATGCTGTAATGCTAGTAGTGTGACAGATGCTACTCTTAAGAACAGTTGTAAGCCGAGTTTAACAAGATGAGTTCCAAGCACCACATCCAAACTATAAGCTAGCAAGAGAATGCTTTCTTTGCGATGCACCATTCATCGTGCAGCTCTCTTAGGATGGCAGGAAACTTGGAAATCGCCGAAAAGAATCAAGATTATTTTGTAAGACCTGGGAAAAGCAGAAGTGCTGCTTGTGCCAGCCGGAGTCCCACAAGGAGCACGATTGGTGCTTTGTCACCGAGGGTGCCAACAAGCTTCGGCGTGAGCTCGAGGCCAATCTCGAGCTGATCTACGAGAGGAGGAACACTGCCGAGCTAGCTCTAGGTCTCATTGATCAGCGTTCTGCCAAAGTTCAGAAGGCTTTTGAAAAAGCTGGCACTGAGATAGAGCAGTTCCTGCAGCAGTGTCGAGCTGGAGTTTGCAATCTGGAACAGTCGCTCAATTCCGACGTCACAGCAGTCGCAAGCTCAATGAGACAGAGCATTCAGCACGATCTGGCCAAGGCCGAACGCCTAAAGCTCAAGATCACTAACGTCACTGAGCATGTCGAATATGCTATCAGTGCGACGGATGCTGGTCTGGTCAGCTCTTTCAGGCCAATTCAAGCTGCGCTCGGCAAGTTGCTGCGAACTCAATTCCAAGCTCCAGATCCCAGCTGCGAATCAGAAAGCTTTGGCTTTCAATATGATTCTGCCTTTGTCAGCAAGCTGACCCGGCTGGGATCTATAGCATGCAACGGCGATGCAGTGGAGCGCGGCTTCTGCAACTCACGATTGGTAGCGTTTTCAAGCGAACTGCCAGCGGAAGTCAGATCGTGTAGCTCTAGCATCGAAGTGGATAGTGAAGCTTTCAATGCAGCACCCGAGATAGGTAAGTAAGCCGCCACGTTGGATACTGGATGCTCGCACTGAACTTGAGGCAGGTAAACTATATGGCTGTGTACGTACTTTCTTGCTAGTCATTACTTGTCAACGAGCTGAGAATATCATATTCTAGGCATTGTGTGCTCTAGCCAGGTAAGTTTAATGCTTGGCTACGTTCAGCTCACCTTTGTAGCTCGGCTACAACCTGACCGTATGGAAAGTGTTTGCATGATCGCTCTGCTCAGACCAAGCTTTGCTAGGCAATCTGGACTTCTAATGGGCTTGCAAAGCTACCTTGTAGTAACCCTATATCTGCTACGTTGGCTGCTTTTTACTGCACCGTCAATCTCCCACTGTGGCTATTTTTGCTTGAAACACGCCATCACAGTGATCGCATACGAAGGAGGCCCCTTGCTAGCTGCAATAAAATAGGCCATAGACCACAGGGTAACTGGCTAACGTTTTGGTTCTTGGCTGCAGAGAAGTCTTCCTTATTCTTTATTGATAACGAAAGAGACAGAAGCTATTATTCTACAAAAGCTGTGCTTCTTTAATAGGGGCATTGCTATTTCGTAAGGATCTATTTTTGCTGTTAGGCAAGGTGAGACACTCAGATTAGCACACAGAGTATGTATGCCTATACACTTATTGCTGATTAGGCAGACAAAGCACTACATAGTAGTATGCATAGAAGCAGAGCAGGATAGACGTCTTAACGAAGCGTTCTAGAGAATAGCCGTTGCAAAGTACGTGGCTATAGTTGATTGACATGCCATCAAGAGGCGTTTTCTTTGCCCAGCAGATGCATTTTTAAACCAGAAATGCGTTACTGTAAAATTGCTGCTAAGGCACGGTAAGCCTAGGACACCATACTTAGTCGTGCCTATTGATGACAGCAACAAGCTGTGGGTGCGCAATTTCGGATAAATGTGCTGCCAGAGAGCTCTTCAAGGTAAGGAGGACAGCCGGGGCTTGCCGGATGAACTTAAAAGCACAATACAAGGTCGTGGCTATCAACTTTCGATATATGGCTTTTCGTGTGCTGATTGGTGCAGGGAAGGATAAAGAAACAGGAGATTTCTTATCCCAAGAAGTTGGCCGCAACCGACTGACTAGTTGACACAGAGATACCTCTGTCGGACGGACCCATCAAACATGGAATGGGCTAGGCACGTCTCCCGTCACGCATCAACACGTTAGATCAACCGTCGCCTCACGACCACACGGCATCGAGCTCTAGTTCTCAGCCCTCCGGAATGATCTTAACCATTGTCAGGAGAGAACAGGCCGTAGGATGGCGAGGCAGACATTACAGATTGCTGTTTCACCAATAGGGCAGAGGAGGAAATGTCCCACTATCTCAAAGGGAAAACGTCGAGCGTCCGACCAGACAATTCTGTCCTACTAAGTCCAATGATGAGAATCTGACATCAGGGCTCAAAAGGTGGAGCTTGTTGGGTGAGAGTGAAAACAATAAAACAGAGTAAGCAGTAGCCTATTTTTTCAAGAACTCAGTCGACAAGAGTCTGTGCATTGCTGCAACAATGGCGATAGACAATGGAGTGCTATAGAAATCACCATGGCCTGCATTATGAGACAGTGCTTGCAGCACGACCAGGCGCGGACCTGAAAACCTTACGTTGAAGAAATCAACTGCTGCAGGAAACATGCTGTAATGCTAGTAGTGTGACAGATGCTACTCTTAAGAACAGTTGTAAGCCGAGTTTAACAAGATGAGTTCCAAGCACCACATCCAAACTATAAGCTAGCAAGAGAATGCTTTCTTTGCGATGCACCATTCATCGTGCAGCTCTCTTAGGATGGCAGGAAACTTGGAAATCGCCGAAAAGAATCAAGATTATTTTGTAAGACCTGGGAAAAGCAGAAGTGCTGCTTGTGCCAGCCGGAGTCCCACAAGGAGCACGATTGGTGCTTTGTCACCGAGGGTGCCAACAAGCTTCGGCGTGAGCTCGAGGCCAATCTCGAGCTGATCTACGAGAGGAGGAACACTGCCGAGCTAGCTCTAGGTCTCATTGATCAGCGTTCTGCCAAAGTTCAGAAGGCTGTTTAAAAAGCTGGCACTGAGATAGAGCAGTTCCTGCAGCAGTGTCGGGCTGGAGTTTGCACTCTGGAACAGTCGCTCAATTCCGACGTCACAGCAGTCGCAAGCTCAATGAGACAGAGCATTCAGCACGATCTGGCCAAGGCCGAACGCCTAAAGCTCAAGATCGCTAACGTCACTGAGCATGTCGAATATGCTATCAGTGCGACCGATGCTGGTCTGGTCAGCTCTTTCGAACCAATTCAAGCTGCGCTCGGCAAGTTGCTGCGAACTCAATTCCAAGCTCCAGATCCCAGCTGCGAATCAGGAAGCTTTGGCTTTCAATATGATTCTGCCTTTGTCAGCAAGCTGACCCGGCTGGGATCTATAGCATGCAACGGCGATGCAGTGGAGTGCGGCTTCTGCAACTCACGATTGGCATCGTTTTCAAGCGAACAGCCAGCGGAAGTCAGATCGTGTAGCTCTAGCATCGAAGTGGATAGTGAAGCTTTCAATGCAGCACCCGAGATAGGTAAGTAAGCCGCCACGTTGGAGACTGGATGCTAGCAATGAACTTGCATTTCCCTTTGCAGCAAATGTAAAGCACATAGAAAGAGATTAAGTTCTCTGAGGGCACTTTATCCAGTACAAGATTATTATTGTTATTATTAACTTGATGCAGGTAAACTATATGGCTGTGTACGTACTTTCTTGCTAGTCATTACTTGTCAACGAGCTGAGAATATCATATTCTAGGCATTGTGTGCTTTAGCCAGGTAAGTGTAATGCTTGGCTACGTTCAGCTCACCTTTGTAGCTCGGCTACAACCTGACCGTATGGAAAGTGTTTGCATGATCGCTCTGCTCAGACCAAACTTTGCTAGGCAATCTGGACTTCTAATGGGCTTGCAAAGCTACCTTGTAGTAACCCTATATCTGCTACGTTGGCTGCTTTTTACTGCACCGTCAATCCCCCACTGTGGCTATTTTTGCTTGAAACACGCCATCACAGTGATCGCATACGAAGGAGGCCCCTTGCTAGCTGCAATAAAATAGGCCATAGACCACAGGGTAACTGGCTAACGTTTTGGTTCTTGGCTGCAGAGAAGTCTTCCTTATTCTTTATTGATAACGAAAGAGACAGAAGCTATTATTCTACAAAAGCTGTGCTTCTTTAATAGGGGCAATGCTATTTCGTAAGGATCTATTTTTGCTGTTAGGCAAGGTGAGACACTCAGATTAGCACACAGAGTATGTATGCCTATACACCTATTGCTGATTAGGCAGACAAAGCACTACATAGTAGTATGCATAGAAGCAGAGCAGGATAGACGTCTTAACGAAGCGTTCTAGAGAATAGCCATTGCAAAGTACGTGGCCATAGTTGATTGACATGCCATCAAGAGGCGTTTTCTTTGCCCAGCAGATGCATTTTTAAACCAGAAATGCGTTACTGTAAAATTGCTGCTAAGGCACGGTAAGCCTAGGACACCATACTTAGTCGTGCCTATTGATGACAGCAACAAGCTGTGGGTGCGCAATTTCGGATAAATGTGCTGCCAGAGAGCTCTTCAAGGTAAGGAGGACAGCCGGGGCTTGCCGGATGAACTTAAAAGCACAATACAAGGTCGTGGCTATCAACTTTCGATATATGGCTTTTCGTGTGCTGATTGGTGCAGGGAAGGATAAAGAAACAGGAGATTTCTTATCCCAAGAAGTTGGCCGCAACCGACTGACTAGTTGACACAGAGATACCTCTGTCGGACGGACCCATCAAACATGGAATGGGCTAGGCACGTCTCCCGTCACGCATCAACACGTTAGATTAACCGTCGCCTCACGACCACACGGCATCGAGCTCTAGTTCTCAGCCCTCCGGAATGATCTTAACCATTGTCAGGAGAGAACAGGCCGTAGGATGGCGAGGCAGACATTACAGATTGCTGTTTCACCAATAGGGCAGAGGAGGAAATGTCCCACTATCTCAAAGGGAAAACGTCGAGCGTCCGACCAGACAATTCTGTCCTACTAAGTCCAATGATGAGAATCTGACATCAGGGCTCAAAAGGTGGAGCTTGTTGGGTGAGAGTGAAAACAATAAAACAGAGTAAGCAGTAGCCTATTTTTTCAAGAACTCAGTCGACAAGAGTCTGTGCATTGCTGCAACAATGGCGATAGACAATGGAGTGCTATAGAAATCACCATGGCCTGCATTATGAGACAGTGCTTGCAGCACGACCAGGCGCGGACCTGAAAACCTTACGTTGAAGAAATCAACTGCTGCAGGAAACATGCTGTAATGCTAGTAGTGTGACAGATGCTACTCTTAAGAACAGTTGTAAGCCGAGTTTAACAAGATGAGTTCCAAGCACCACATCCAAACTATAAGCTAGCAAGAGAATGCTTTCTTTGCGATGCACCATTCATCGTGCAGCTCTCTTAGGATGGCAGGAAACTTGGAAATCGCCGAAAAGAATCAAGATTATTTTGTAAGACCTGGGAAAAGCAGAAGTGCTGCTTGTGCCAGCCGGAGTCCCACAAGGAGCACGATTGGTGCTTCGTCAACGAGGCTGCCAACAAGCTTCGGCATGCGCTCGAGGCCAATCTCGAGCTGATCCATGAGAGGAGGAACACTGCCGAGCTAGCTCTAGGTCTCATTGATCAGCGTTCTGCCAAAGTTCAGAAGGCTGTTGAAAAAGCTGGCACTGAGATAGAGCAGTTCCTGCAGCAGTGTCGAGCTGGAGTTTGCACTCTGGAACAGTCTCTCAATTCCGACGTCACAGCAGTCGCAAGCTCAATGAGACAGAGCATTCAGCACGATCTGGCCAAGGCCGAACGCCTAAAGCTCAAGATCGCTAACGTCACTGAGCATGTCGAATATGCTATCAGTGCGACGGATGCTGGTCTGGTCAGCTCTTTCAGGCCAATTGAAGCTGCGATCGGCAAGTTGCTGCGAACTCAATTCCAAGCTCCAGATCCCAGCTGCGAATCAGAAAGCTTTGGCTTTCAATATGATTCTGCCTTTGTCAGCAAGCTGACCCGGCTGGGATCTATAGCATGCAACGGCGATGCAGTGGAGCGCGGCTTCTGCAACTCACGATTGGCATCGTTTTCAAGCGAACAGCCAGTGGAAGTCAGATCGTGTAGCTCTAGCATCGAAGTGGATCATGAAGCTTAATAGTAATAATAATAATAATAATAGTGTACTTGATAAAGCGCCCTGACAGTATGAGCAGATTTGTGCAGGCCTTGCAAATCATTGACACTAATGACAAGTTCGTAAATGGCTAAAAGTTTGAAATGCGCTCAAGTGCGGAAGAAAAAAAAGAACCAGTGCAAAATTTATAGAGCCTCACGTTGGCCAGTCTCCGTGGCTGTTGGATTGAAGTTTTTTTACATATATTGCAAAAGTACGTTTTTGCCTATTCCTTGAAACTAGTTTTGGTTTATTGCAGCAGATGAAAGGCTTTATCACTGCCCATCATCATACGAGCCACAGCATGCATCAGAAGGTCATGCATCAGAAGGTCTTTCACGTCTAATACTGACATCAAGTTCACCGATTACTTTTGCTGAGCCAGCTGAGACTTCTAATGCTGCAAGTTTGATAAGTGGAGCAGCTATAACCCCGTAAGATGCCTGTGCTTGTATTTGTATTTGCCACTCTTGTTTGACCAGGTCTGCAAACCACTTATATGTCTGCTACTCTGTTTTAATATGGTACAATTCAGTTAAATACAGATGTACTGCAAATAGAGGTAAGCCTCGTTTCTTATTTTCTGGCAAACTCTACCTTAATAAACCCGTACAATCGGCTAACTGTCGACCAATACAAGTGTTAGGACAGTTGGCATCCCATTATCAGAACTGTCGTGCATCTGCAGCACTTACATCCCATCGTTTTCTCCAATACATCTGTTTGCACTATGAGCTAGGGTTAGTGTTGGCGCTTTCCGACCACGCTGGCTGCCGGGTCTAACTGTTCACATAGTGCTCTCTCTCTCTCTCTCTCTCTCTCTCAGCTACGATAAAGATGTAAGGCGCCATACATACAGGAACGTATAACTCTGAAGGTTTGAGGAAGAACTAAGACCGAGTTCTCTGAAGTTTTAACTAGCTATAGCTCCCACCTCCATCACTCGATTGATGCTTTCACCCAAAATAGTCTTGCAGGCACTCGTGATTGCTGGCCACCACCCCTGGAAATTCCCCCCATTTCAATCACAACTACTATTAGTGTTAGCCTTATCATTAAGGTACCTGTGTGGTTTGATCAAGTTCATGTTAATAATTATTGAGTATACCAAATGGATTTTTGCAGCCGGAACCACTATTTGGCAGACAATAAACAAGACGGAGCCGAAGACCCGGCTACTCACGAGGTCAGTGTCTTCCTCAGCTACAATAACCGGAAGTTTCCGATGGAGTTGTTATGTTTAGGTAGCACCATGTGCACACGCGTGTGTGTGCGCACGTGTGTGTGTGCATGTGCTGGATTTTTGCAGGCATCGAGGGAGAACTTTTTTCATGAAGGGCCAAAACAGTACCTACACAGTAAATTATCCTAAAGTGCCAAAATAAACCAGAAACAGCTAATCATGGAGATTTTATCCTGTCCAGATTACTTAACAAGCTTAGAGTAAGACCAGCTTTGTTTCAAAAAAATTTAATTTAAAGTTGTTAAGATGATCTTTCATCGCATAATTAGCCTCACTAAACGGACAGCTTCCATCTTGGGCAATACAGTGCTGCTTCAAAATGGAAAGCCTGAGGCTGCACTCCCCGAAGGCGCACTTCACTGCACACACTTGCGAGCACCTCAGCGAAATGATTGAAGTACCCATGCTTATTTGCAGGTAAGATTCGCACAAGATTATCCTGATGCCAAATACCAGTCTATTGTAGGTCTATTGTAGAGAGCATTGCATTGTATTGTATATAGAACATTGTAGATTGTAGAGGCTCAGTGACTCATCATACGTTTTATTCTCCCCCTTGTGAAGAAACGTACCCACTCTATAAAAAACACTGCAATGCCAGCTGAAGGTGTACCGTAACGGCTACACGTAGGACAAAAGTAGATTCGTCGGCTCCCACCAGCCAGCTAGGAACTATTCCACAAGATTGAGCAACTTTGACACGATGCTGGGCAAACTCTCAACGCCCATTATCCCTTCTCTGCAAGCTCTAAGTAACTACTGGCTACCAGGGCCACAGAGCAGTGCAAGATCACCATTCCCCTTGGTGGGTGGGTGCTCCTGTGCTGTACAGCTTCTGCCAAGTTTGTCTCTCTCTCTCTCTCGCTCTCCTGAGATGCTGGAAAGCAACAGGAGAGACTTGGCACCACGAGAAATAATGGCAAGGCCAAGGCTACATTGTCAGGAATACTGATGCAGATGTCCAGCCCCACCAATCCAGCCCTCGTATCCAATCCAGCCAATCGAGCCCTCCTCATTAACGTCCTTCAAATTTTAGACGAAGTCAAAAGCGTCGGGTCAAGAATCTGCGACGCAGGAAAGTGAAAACGAAGCGCCACAGTCGACAGTCGACATCGTGGCATCACTGAATACAGAGACAGAAGATGCAACCGGTTTGCAGTATTTCCAACTGGAGAGTAAGTAAGCCGGATAAGATAATCGCTGGCTAGAGCTGATATTTGCGCACCAAACAGATTGCACCAATTGACGAGCTGAGTCGAGTGCGAGTCCGGAGAAACTGAAAGTGCTTGTGCCATTCAGTAGCACAACAGCATTTGATCAGGTGATCAGTCAGATGCTGTTAACCAATGAAGAGCCTCAAACTTTTGTTCTGCAGATGAAAACATTGAAGACTGTTGCATTGTCTGCTATAGCCGAGGTGACATTATGCACTGCTTTACTTGCCGTAAGGCCTACCATTCGCAGTGCCACGTTCCAGACATTGCCTACAAATGCGGGTAAGTGGATTTTAACCAATTAAGTTGGAAGCTGGCTCTTGGGCGTCTAATCTGCTCAGCTCTACGTGAGCCACCTAACTGCCCAATTAATGCATACTTCAAAGGTTACACACTCATCGATGGATTTGGCCCCTTAACATGAATTGTTTCCAATGACTTCAGATTATTGGTGGTTCACTACCAGCCCACCATAAAAACAACTCGAAACAGATGCAATCTAAGGGTCTATTTGTAGGCTGCACGCTCATATGACAATGATTCCTATTCCCCGAGTCTAAGACTTTATCGTGTCCAAGTTTGAGCTTCCATCTCGACTCCTTAATATATCATTTATCCCCTCGACCGAATATTACCATTTTTATATCCTGTACACGTGTGCAACACAATGAAAGCATCACGTTGAGCAAAAATTAGAGAGCTAATCCTCAACAAAGACTTACACATCATATCGATGCAGTCATATATGTAAACAGTCTATTATTATTATTTGCAAGCTTCTGCCTCCTAATGACATTGATGTCCTAATTAGGCTTTGCCAAATACATCGTAGTACTTTGACTCAACATGTTTAGCTGTACATCTAACCAGCCTCGACTTTTTTGGAGTTCAGTGAGTCTGCCCCCAAAGATTGGAAAATCAAGACCCACATACATAAATCACGTCAACCGACGTCAATTGACGATATTTAATAAGACAAAAACAAACCTTTCACTTACAACATTTGCTTCTTCTACGAGCTTTGTTTTTTATGCTGTAATAGTAATGTAAAGCAATGGTGTGCAAGTGACTGACAGTGCATGATATCACTATGTGCATATTGACCAGCTTGCGTTCCAGTATATGCAACGTATCCAGGAAGAGAAGTATGCCTCCCAGGGTGCTATATAAATATATAATAATTATTATGATTATAACGGTCAATTTAAAAGCGGCTTGGCATCCTAGTTCAGAATCTGAACCTGAAGCCGAGGTTTCAAGGCGCTAAGAGGAAGCCTGCAGCTGAAACACTCGGGACATGCATGGAAGGAGCCGGCAAAGGAATGCAATGCGGGTTTAAAAGAAGTCTTACCAGATGCGAACAGTGGCTGTGGCCATCTGTCCGCCAGCAAAATTAGACGTACGAAATTATAGGGTACTGCCTGTCAAGGCAATTGGAGAAACATAAAGGTCTAGCCAGACCAATTTCTGTTTGTGGCCTGTGATGCCTATGCAAGATGTTCGCTGCCTAGGTAAAACCTGATGACAAATCTCATCGAATGCGTTTTGAGCAGTCCATTCAAGCAATCAGACACTTCAAAGAAGTCGACGAACTACAACAAGTCTAAGCTCGTAGAAGAACTAGCACTCACTACTAAAGATAGATAAGAATCTGTGGGCTGGCGTGGGGCTTGCTACGAGGACTAAAACATCAGCTCGAAATCTAGGTGTCATATTCCAAAGCGACCTCTCGTTAGACGACCACATCAGCTCCACAGTCAAATCAGCCTATTTTCAGCTTCATAACATTGCTAAAATTAGGACTTGTTTAGATAAGGATACCACGTCCAAGTTGGTCCATGCATTCGTGACATCTCGTCTCGACTTCTGCAACTCACTGCTTACTGGCCTACCAGCATGTGCGATCAGGCGATTGCAGCTGGTGCAAAACTCTGCAGCTAGGCTTGTCTGTCGTGAGCGTCGCAGTTGCCACATTACTCCACTTCTCGCCGACCTGCACTGGTTACCAGTCAAGCAACGGATTGACTTCAAGGTTTTGTCGCTCACTTTTAGGTCTCTTCATTCTATGGCTCCAGCCTATCTTTCAGATATACTACCCCATCAGGCCAAGCATCGTACCACCCGCTTTTCGGAATCCAACAGTCTAGAAATACCTCGTACAAACCTTAAATCCTTTGGAGACCCTGCATTTAGCTCGTATGCTCCCACAGCCTGGAACTCCCTCCCGACCTGCATCAGAACATCCCCTGACCTGACCACATTTAAAAGAAACTTAAAAACATACCTATTTAGGACAGCATTTAGTGGGTCCTTGTGATTCGTCCTCGATGTGCTTATGCGTGCTGACACTGTTCATGCTGCCACTAACCACATTTGCATGCTGACCCAGTGCATGTAACCCCTAACCATGTTATTCATTTTGTTTGTTTTTCAAGCATGATTTTACTTACTATTCTATTGCGTATCACTTTGCAGCAAATGTAAAGCGCCTAGAAAGAGATTAAGTTCTCTGAGGGCGCTTTATCAAGTGCAATATTATTATTATTATTATTAAAACAGCAAAATTTGCAGTGAACACAAAACGATCATCTCGCTCTGTCTTTGAATGTTGTGGATGTGGATGCTGGCAGGAGTTGAGGACTCTGTCGGATTTTTCCTCGTGCGACGGCTTTAGGCAAGTGTGACCGCCATTCCGGAGGAGCTGCCGAATAGAGTTGTTCTCTGGTTTTTGCTTAGTTTCATTTTATATGATTGTAGCAAAGAGCAATGGAGATGCTCTTTGTGCATCCCGGAAGTTGACAAAGAGTCCGGCGTAGCCAGTATCCCACTGTTGGGTACGAAATCTCTAACGGCGGCATCAGCTGTTGAACCTATTCCGACGAAGCGAAAATCAACGGTAGGGCTTACTGACCTAGAGCTGAGGGTAAGTTGCATCTCAGGTTACTTGCACATGCTAGTGTTGGCAGTTCCTTGCCATTGCGTAGTAAATAGACTTTGCCACTAGTTGTGACCAACCTTAATAGTGCATAATAACTGCGTGAGTGTCAATATTGATTAAAATAACTTATGCTCCCTTGAATAAAGCGCACAAAAAAACAAGTATCAATATAGACGCATTACAACCAGCAGCCAGAGAAACTAAGAGTTGTTGATACGCTAGATGTCATGTTTGAAAAACTTTCATCAGCATACAAGAAAATGAATGAGGCCACCAGTGAGCAAGAGACCACATCACGATTAACAAGGACTCGATCTCAAGTGATCAACATGCGAGGCCCCGGCCAGACCAAGAAAAAGCAGGTCAATTTCACTGCAAAGTGATACATTATCTTCACGAGTAACCGAATCACAGTTGCCACTGCCACAGCTGAATTTGCTCTCGATGGCTTGCATTGTCAGTAAGTAGCGTTTTTCGCAAACACACGTGGGGCCACACACACACACACACACACACACACACACACACACACACACACACACACACACACACACACACACACACACACACACACACACACACACACACACACACACTGAATTTCTGAGAAAGCTGAGCAGAACTGAGACATCCCCCGGTTGGCCATCCCCCAAGGCGGCCCCCTTCTCGGAAAAGTGCTAAAGTCTGTGCTTGAGGTGACCGAAACACCGGCGCCGCGGCCATGGCACTCAGGCGAAGCCGATGTAGGTGGCCGTAGCCGCCAAAAGCGTAAAAGTCGTACGGTTTGGCTGCATGCAGAGCCGAATGCTCGATCTTTACAAAACTTCTTTGCTGCGATAAGAATGCTGAGATGATCTGGATGCAATGCTTCTTAGATTGCCGGAGCACACACTAAAGTGAGTGAGTGAAACTCAGAAAGAGAGAGAAGCAGTGTGACATGTCAGCAAGGCCGTGCTAATGTCAGCTGACCAGATGAGCCACTAGGCTGTACTCAAGTCATTCTGGTAGTTGCCACCTCTCGTCATCTCGCAGTTAGTATACATGCAACTTTCCAAGTAGCATCTGTTCACCATGTCATGCAGAAATGTCTTAAGTAAGACATTTGTTATTAATCGGTCATCAGAGTTGTTGACATGCAAGCTCGTGGTGACTGGTATGCAAAAACACGTGGAGTTGGAGCAGAAATATGATAAGAACAAGAAGAGAACAAAGATAATTTTAGGCACTTAGCTACCGTGGTGGTAGGCGAAACGCTGAATCGGAGCTTGCTTGAATCACAGTTCTAATTGGAATTACAGCAGTCTAGCATTACAGATTTTTAATGAGTGTATATAAGTGTGCAATATAATCTTTGTATCAAATTGACTTGAATCACTTTGCATATCTTACACAACAACTTTTGTAGCTGTGTGAGAAAATACTGCTACAGCTGTTCTGCAGAAGAAGTGGAATGGCATTTCATTTCCCAGTCCCGAGATCGGTAAGTAATAAACTACATTTTGAATTTTGCAAACAATAACCCATCTTTACGAGCAGGCACTTGGTAATGTTCTTCTTCATGGTTCCAATAACTGCGAGTCGTCGTGCTGAGCTTAGCGAATTGCTTTAAGATGGAAAATTACATCTTTCATTTTCTTGATTGGACGTGCTGATTAGTCACCTTAAAACAAATAGTTACTAAAAATATTTCTCACATAGGTGCCAAATTACCACAAGCAGATAAAAGAACCCATGGATTTTACCAGCATCAAGAAAAAGTTGCTGCGACAGAACTTTCGTCACTATGCGACCGCTTCCGATTTCATTGCTGATGTCAACCTGGTTTTCTCAAACTGCCTAGCATATAATCCGGTATGCTTGCTTGCTTGGTACCTTTGCAATTTCGGTCTATTCTTTGGTTTATCCCGTAACTTTTCATTTTCTGTTAATGCTCGAGATGTCGCTCGCGCCTAAACATGAGCCACATGAAATGTGACCCTTGCTTTTTTTTTACCACATCTTCAGCCTGGGTCGGAGCTAGCCAAATGTGCAGGCAGCATGCACAGCTACTTTGTTGGCCTAGTTCGTCAGAAGATGCCTCAGCTGTCAGGTGAAGCTCAGCGACTTTCCAGGCAAGAGAGGGCAGATGGTGCTACTTTAATAAAGAAGAGGAGGCAGCTGTGAGGTGCGGGTCACCAAGCTTTAGAGGAGGTGGTGAGGCACGGACCCCATGCACCTTAATGTACATGTTTTGCTCCGGCGAAAGTATTGATCACACTGGTTGTCGGACAAATAGTCGCAATGCCTAACTTTATTTATAGATGCTGATTATCTGGATAAGTAATGTTATGTAATGTAATTTATTTCTCTCTGTAACTCCACAAAGTCATAAAGACTGCGTGGGTTACTGTTACGAAGGAGAGTTTTGTATAGCTCGCACTCACAGCCTAAGTGGCTTTCGGAACGCCTTCGGTAGCCAACAGACATCGTCTCACGAAACAAATAGAAAATGGGAAGCATAACAGAGTCAGGAGAGCAGTTGAGGTAGTGAGTAGAACACTAGACGTGACGAACGGACTCTCCAGCTCATGTGCACATGTCAAGCTATGGGTGCTGCACAAGATTTTGATCAAGGGGCCTTTTCACACATTGCGAAACGAAACTTTTATTGACATGAACATACCACCCGTCTTCCTTATTCTTAAGGAACTACGACCAAGAGAGCTTGCCAGAGCCCAGTTAGTCGGCTTTAAATAGCCGAAGTAGCTGGTTACAAAACTGGAATAGACCTGGCTGGTGGATAGCTTAATTCCGAAATGAAGGCTCCCACAGAACCACTTTCTTTTAAGACTCACTGTACCATATCGTCATACACTGGCGACCCTGAGTTGTGCTGCACTTGCCCTCCCCGTGAGTCGATGTATCTCAGCCGGTAGCTATTGGAACTACTGTACATTTTCGGCAGCTAATATAGAATGCAATTCTTTCATCGAGTATGAAGAAGTAGTATTTCGGTCGGTAACTTATTGCTCAGGTAGAGAGCTCTGAGCATTGCACCCAATGCATCCGTAAGTAGGCATATTCATCACCTTGGTCAACGGATATCTTTTTTTTACCAAAGGCTGGCTGCAATTAAGGATTTCTGTGGTTGGGTTGGAGGTAATACTACGCCCACATATTTCTGCACAATAATAGTGCTAGCAAAATCTGCTAGCACAGAACACCTTTTGCTCAGTACCTTTAAAAATGGCCAAGCAAGTAGGGTGGCATTTTCACTCGGCATTTTCACTGTGCATTTAAAAAAAGCTATCGCTAGCAGAGGCAGGCTTGTTGCTTTCGTGAGGGGCCGGTATAGAAATCTTACCACTATGGATAAGCTAGCAGCCTCAGAGATCGTTCTTAGACTGGGTATAGGTGAGAACACTTTCCAATGTAACATCGTCAACTATTGGTTACAACTTGGTGAGTTGCTTAGCACGGTCTTTGCTTGCTTACGACGGAAAAGCAAGCAGTGGAATTGAGCTGGGACGGGCAGGAAGTATGCTTGGACAATATGCGATCGGTGGGGGATCGCGTATATTTAAGCAAATGCTCTCGTTCTAAAAGAATGCTCGATCTTACGTAGAACGATGTCGAATCGCTATCGGGGTGACGGCTGCTTCACTTTACCTATCTGGCAGGAGCTCCTACTCCCAAAGGTGCGTCCGAAGCGAAGGCCATAGGCAGAGATATGGTGTCACAGCTAAAATACCTGAGCGGAACTCGAGATAGAGCTGGATCCTTGAGGGATGGGGAACTAGCAGTTTATCTCCTGAGCAAAGTGTTTATCAGCTGATTTTCGTCTGGGTAGGAATAGAATGAGGGTCTCTGCCATTAGCCGCAGAGAAAGGGGAGGGAATGGAAGGTAATGGCCCGCCCCCGTGGCCAAACTTAAAAACCGCAATTTCAACCTCGAAGACACCCAGTTCCGGCCGACCGAGTCTCTTCGATGGCGACCGTCTGAACGAGTTTCTTCCGAAGAATGAAAGTCAAACCTCACGGGCGTTGAGCGAAAAAAGATATTGAAGTTAAACTATTTGTAGCCACCTGAAGTCAAAGGACTAAGTTCGAAAGATGGGGACGGGGGCGTAGCAAAGAGAAAGTAGAAATGCCAGCACATAAAATTTGTGGCTACATCATTACAAAACGAACTCTTCCGCTAACATGCCTTGCTGCTGTCAAGCCCAGTATTGTCTTACGCCCGAGCGAATCACACCAACGACAAAGGAGGTGTAGAGGTGTGACAGCTACTTGGCCACGCCCTTCACTGCCAGCTCAAGGTTAAAAGGGAGAGTTATGAGATCAGAGCTCATACTGCAGAACTCCCTTCACCCGAAAAGCCAGTTCTAGGCCCTGGTCCCTGGGAGGGTGGAATGTCAGGTGAAGGAGACAACAGCTCCACCATTGACGTCAAATATGGTCCCATGCTGCACTGATTACCGTCGGGGTCTGATAGCTGTGATTACCGTCGGGTCCCCGACTGTCTGATCTCAGTGACTTTTGTGCCTTCCTACACGATAGCCACCTACAGTCAGAGCCGCAGCTTAACCTAAGAAGAAGCCGGTTCTCCATACAGTGGAGAAAGGCCACTTACGCTTACAAAACTCTTAGGCAAGCCACGGCGCCTGCATGGTTACACGATACAACTTTCTTTACAGCTTTGCATTGCTTAGCATCAAACTGTCACAGAAAAGACGTCTGGTAACTCATGCTTGAGCATGGTAATCGATAACAGCAATTCCAGCATCCCAGCAGTATACCTGCAGCAGAAGCATTCACGACGTCGGCTCAGAGCTCTGACGGAGGGAGGACTTGACTCGAGCACGTAGCACTGTGCTCACACGAGCCTGCCCTTTTCACATTAAGAGGTTTAGATTCACCGATTGCTTCTCTAGTTTCGTATGGAACTATACAGAGTACTAAGTACTATTTATTTAATATTAAGTAGTACTTAAGTAATACTAAGTAGTATTTATTTAATAAATAGTAAATGCTTCTCTGACGGTAGCACGGCGGCCCACGTTTCTTTAGAGGCTGCTGCTGGATTGGAAGCTTCTAAAGAGATACGACAAGCCTCAATGGAGGTGCAAGCAAACACTTCTTTTAAAAGTACCAGCAACGTCCACTGCAGATGGACCCTGGGTATTAGCCCAAGGGTCCATCTGCTTGCCCTTAACGACCATCGCGTGGGCCAGCATCCTACATGCCCACTGTAAGCGATGTCGAGAGCCGCTGAGGCCCTTCTACCACTACATAACGAGGCTGTTAAATCAGGTAACTGTTTTTAAAGATCAATCTGAAGAGTTGCTGACAGCTGGTACCAGAAAAGCTTCATTAGAGCTTTGCTAGCGAACTCTAGTCTGGGAAGCAAAAGTATTTCAATTCCGGGGCAAATTCCCTCAGGCTCAAGGGGGTGGAGCGTGAATGTGAAGAAGCGAATGAAACGAGTCGGCTGGATTTTTCAATCTTTCTTCCTATACTCTTTGCATTGGTATCCATGTCGTTATGTCGGAAAGAGTTTGGCCCCAACCTGAAAATCCTGGCTCTACCGCTGGCCACCTGCTACGTCGCATTCAATAAATGAATTGATGGTGGCTAGCAGAGCTCTTGAGATCCTTAGTTAGGAGCCTTAGCCAGGTCCCCTATCGAGAAACTACACGTAGTGTCCTCAGTCAAAAGCATTTGCTGTACTCGCTTAAGAAGTATTTCCTAGTATTTGCGAATGCACTTTAAAAAAAGCTGTAGCTTTTATAGTGTGATGAGTCTTCGCACGGAAGCATTTTATACAGAAGCCCAAGCCAGTTCCGACTGGAAAGGCCGTTTGCTGGTACCAACTGTACAGGCCTTTGCTAGCTACCGCCCCCGGAAAGCTACCGGAGCCACAAGGGCTCACCTCCAAAGCCGCCCTTGTCTAATACCTCATTAAAAAGTGCAGCTAAACCAAAGTTGCAGTATTGACAATTGAGGCAGCTTTGCTCGGCTGCTACTCTCTCGACGCCTCCTTTCTCGAGCATTCCACTCGAATGCTATTCGTAATGACATAGTATGACGTCAAGTGACGTCAGAGTTCCCATTTCGGTTCTCTGATTCGTGATACGCACTAGTGCGTGCAGTCTGATAATGATGCATTCGCAAATATTTCGGTGCCCGCACGTGGAACTCCTTACATAAAGTTTGCTTACAAACTTATCATCACCAAGAATTTGTTTAGGCTTGTCAGGAGATTATATATATATAAATATAAATAATATTCCATTATATATATATATATATTATTCATTTATATATCGCCCCAAGAGAACTTAATCTCTATTCACGCGCTTCACATATGCCTCGGGGCTCGAGCCCACGGCCTCAGCCAGACCTTGTTCGGGGCGAGCACCTTAACAGCTAGACCAAACCAGCTCGGCAAGAGACCCTCATTGTATCATGAGGAAAATGCCGACGTCTACATTAAAACCAACTCTGTCTATGAAAACAAACCATAATACAAAGATAATACATGGACGTGAATAATAAAGCAAAGGAGCCTTATAAAGTCACCTGCAAAGTTTGCCTAAGTACCAGCCGGCTGGGAATCGTTACGATAAGAAATTTGCCTTTCCGCTGAGGATCTTGCATGCCCACTCGCACCTCAATAAACCTCATACAGAAATGGCTTCCAAGACGTAAGCTAGGACAACACTAACAAACAGGTCTAATTCAAAATTTACTCGATACAAGCAGAACAAAGCTCAATGCCTGGTCTAATATATATGAAATTTGTTTACCAGATAGCACAGCACAGCTGATGTTAAAAAGCTTGTACAGCCACGTAACGCTGCAGAGCCTCTGTCTGTAAGTTTTCCTTCATCGCATAACAAGAGTTTTAAGATGCAACAGCTACCGAATGAGACGCACCTTTTCAACTTGACAAGCGGCAGAAGTCCTCAAGTCGCTGAGGCCATGTGCCAAGTCCAGCTTGCGATCATCAATGATGGCTGAAATTCTGACTTTGCAAAGTGCCAGTTGTTCTAACAGATATTAGGCAAAAGCCGAAGCCATGGCGTCGACTAAGACACCACACGTCAACAGAGCCGATAGGCTTAGATTACACGACTATTCTAGACACAATATAACTGAAGGGGACGTAGCGCGAGGCCGGAAGCGAGGCAGGAAAGGCCAGCACTGACCTTTAGATGACTTTTAGATGTAGGAGGCTACTGCTCATCATTGGAGTCGTTGCCTGCAGACGCGAATGTCTCTGGATCAACTGCTGACATTCTGGTAAATTTTATCGTGACGAGCTGCAGCATGTCTCCAGAAGCCACTCGACCTGCCTCGTCAAGAGGCTAAACACAGATGAGTTATAACTGAATAGCAAAATACAATCAAGAAATCAGGATTGAACAAAAATAGCCATTCATTGCCGAAAAAACCCATAATTAATCAAGACAGTGAACTGCAATCAAATCATCCTGACATAAGCCACCTAAGCACAACACAAAGCATTACAACAATATAACGACGACATAAACTAACGTGCAATTATCCCTAATCGTAAGCACTAGATTACTACTATTCTCTTATTCTGTAAAAGAAGGTTCTAACCCGAGTTTCTGCAAGATTATCTACAGCAATCCTACCAGCATGCAGGTTTGATACCCCTAGATAGATACTCTAGTAGGTGCGATGGCTTTTCTGGAGAATACTTGCAAGGTATTTTTCATTTAATATCTGCAAAGGCTTCGCTGGAAGATAATAGATACAGTCTTGCCAGTGGGCTCTGGCAAGGGATTATCTCAAAATGGCTAGCACGGCATCCTCGATTGAACAATAGATTGGCTATTTCCAGAGGGTAAATTCCGGTGAAATATTTTCTCTGAAGCTTGCTAGTTAATACCTCTATTAAAGGTATCTGCAAAGGCTCAACAAGAGAGTTTATTGCAAGCGCTTCTCCTGAGGACTGAAAGGAAGAGCACACAGAATACGCAGCAAGATTCTAGCATGTGGTTCTGCAGAGGGTAAAATCAAATGCTTTTCAAGAGAAAAGTATTTAAGGCTACGAATAAGGTGCTAGCACAGGCTTCTTTGAACGGCTCATGCAAAGACTGCCTTTACAGATATTACCCGAGGCTCAGATACAAGCTAAAATGCAAAAAAATACTTAAGGGGGACTGTCAACAAAGTACTTAAAAATTTGTCCAACAATCAAATATTTGCTTAGGATACCTTTTGAAAGACAAATATGTTAGAAATGAAATTGTAAGCTCTGAAGACTTTCACATAAGAGAAATATGGTTATGCAAACAACATCTAACCTTTATGTAAACCGGAAGTAACGTATCTACGGATAAGAAAATTACAGATCTCTACATTGTATGCGACTTGCATCCCAACTTGGCAAACCTTGGTAAATTCATGAAGGTTGTTTTAGGTGCAGTTCTGTGAATGTATAAGCTTTCTTACCAGTGGAGGTATATGCCTTGTAAACAATCCACAATTCGGCTGATAATTCCCGTATAAGAGCTAAATTTGACATATGAGTTCAGCTCTATTTCTTTGTAGGCGGAAGTAGAAAAATTGCTATTTCGGTTTCATCATTTTCGCTGTATGCATCATCGAAATTCTGAAGGTCTATTTTCCGGCATCCTGGAAATGTGCAGCAAATGTATTTCACCGAAATCAAAATTGTCTTTCTCGATTAAGTTAAAAAAATCAGAGCTGAATTTCGATTTAAAATTTCACTTCGATTCGTGCCCTGGAAAGGAAGCTATATAAAAGTCATATGAATGCACTTAAAAAAGCTACACGAATTAATTCAGAGATCAGTAAATTTGTTGTTTGCACATATGGTGCTTCTGTTTTCCGTCCTGGTTAGACGTGGGGTTTGCACAATCATTTTTCTTCTATGCGGAAGTCAGCAGAGCTTCCGATCTAATTTCTAACACATTTGTCTTCTCAAAGTTTTTAAGAAGGTCTTGCATATTAATGGCACTAGCCAAGACATCTCTAGAGAATGGCGACACACACACACACACGCGACGAGCACACAGTACGACTTGAACCCACGACGAGGGTAGATAAGATTGAGCACCTTACTCCTCTCGCCTAAGACTCAGGGGCGCATCTGTGGATCGACTGCTGACTTGGTGGTTAATTTTTATCCGGATGAACTATAGCGTAGCTCCACAAAGCCAGATCGACAGCTTCGTGTAAAAGGCTAAAGACGAATAGGCGATTTCAAATTGGCTACTCGGAAGAGGGAAAACAAGAGAAAAACATAGGAATTAGCAGCCAAAGAAATCGCATTCATTCTTGACGTAAGACTCCAAACAAGGCTGCGAGACATAAACTTAATCTCGGACAGCATGTAACAGCGATTTAGCGAAGCTACCGAGCAACATTTAATTACCACTGAAAGACTTGAAATAGGAGATCAGTATTGGACGTCTAGTGATGGACTGCCACAGCTCCCAGACCAGCTTTGACCAGATCATGTAGCAGCTACTTTTGGCTCAACGAGATCGAAGACTTCCTGCAGGCGGAGAAAATGGCCTTAGTCAATCGGCTTCGGTGAACGCCTACATAATTCAATAAAAAGCAAGGGAGGCAATTAAAAACAATTGGTACAAACAAACGCGATGTCAGAAAGCTTAACTCGAAACAGGAAAATACAGCTAAGCAACATAGCTGATATCCAGCTCCACTCCAGCCCAGCCCACGATGGTACAGCGACACGGACATAGCACGAAATTAAATACGGCTGCACACTGGTAAGTTAGCATTATGCAACCACAGTTCTCACACCAAGCTCAGACACCTTAACAAGACTCTCAGCTTGAATTGGATTATTGAAAGCTCAGCTCCATTAGGATGAGTGTGCAAAGATGAGCTATACGAGATACTTGAATAGAGCAAAGGCTGCTCTCATGGGCTCTAGACACGACTTTTCATGTCAATGCTAGCAAAGCATCTCCAGAGACTACTAGCCAAGGCTTCTCAGGATAGTAACACCAAAGACTTTTCTTACAAGTTCAAGCAAACACTTCAAATCACGAAGATTAACACTTCTCTACAAGATAATAGCAAGACCCACGTGAATGCACTAGTGAAGGCAACTCTATAGGAACCAAGCACAGACTTTTTTAGATAATGCTAGAAAATTATTTTTTCGTGAGAAACTTAAGAACAAGTCTTCTCTGGGAGTTACAGACTAAAGGCTAAAGCTAAAGTGGCTTCTGAATAAACACCTGCGAAAGCTGCAGTAGAGGGTACTAGCAGAGGTTGGTTTAAAAAGAAATAGCAAAGGCTGCTTTACGAGGTGCTGGTAGCAATATTATAATAGGTCCATATTGAGACTGCCAGCCAAGACTTCTATAAAAGGCACTAGAAGATTTTCCATTTAAAAAGAGCTTGACACTGAAAAAAAACTTAAAACACAAATATTGACGACAGCATTTAGTGGGTCCATATGATTCATCCTTCATGTGCTTATGCGTACTGACACTGTGCATGCTGCCTCTAACCACACTTGCATTCTGACCCTGTGCATGTCACTCCTAACCATGTTATTCATGTTGTTTATCAAGCATGATATTACTCACCAATCAATCGCGTTTCTATTTGCAGCAAATGTAAAGCGTCTAGAAAGAGATTGAGTTCTCTGAGGGAGCTTTATCAGGTTCATTATTATTAACCAAAATACAGACCAAGTAAAACGGGTTTAGTATCCTTTTTAATAAATATGCATGCAGAGATTATACGAGGAGTTTACTGTGAGCAAGTAGCCAATAACCAAGCAGCTCTTATTCACACATCGTTTTATTCAAGCAGTCAAAAACGCAATGCCATGTCTAACTACCAAAAAGATCATCAGATAACCCTGCACAATAATGATAATAATGATAATAATGCATCCGTTAAATAGGCCCCAGAGAGTCAAATCTCTTTCTAGGCACTTTCATTTGCTGCAAAAGAAGCCGGATCGAATGGTTAGAGGTTGCATGCTCAAAGAAAACAGGGATAACGTGATTAGAGGTGACATGCTCAGGGTCCTAAAAAGGCTTGGAAGACCCATCTCAGTAACAAACATCTCAGAATCGGCTGCTGACTGGCTCATCCATCGTACAGTTTCAATGAGGACTGGCCCTACAAACTGCTTAATCGGAAGACTACCACACACTAACGACTCGCGCTTTTTAATTAGAGATAAGAATTCAGAGAAGAACTAGTACAGAAGTCGGCAGCCAAAAACATATCACTTTCGATCAAGACCATAACTTGAAAAATGTGAGCCAAATGAAAGGTTAAGGTAAGGACGTTACACGCAGCAGTGCAGTGATATAAAGACGACGCCTAGCAATAGGCAGTTAACCTTGACCTGGCGCAGGCAGCCCAGTCGTTGGCGGCCCAAGCTTCAAGCTCGGCTTCGGCCAGATCAACTAAAGCAGTGCCAGCAGCGGCGCAGGTCTGCCTGCGCCTGATTCAAGCAATTACACTACAGCTCCGGCCCGATGGGATGCCGCCCTCCTTGCCGGGCAGAGACAGCAGCCATTTTCAATAACACACCGTAAACGACTGCTGACTGAATGACAGTGCATGGACCGGAACTTTCGCAAATAACCCAAAGACGCTAGGTTAACGCCGAGAGGCTAGGTTAACCCACGACGACAGCAAAATACAGCTAAGCCGGCTGAGCTTGCTGTCAATAATAATAATAATAGTAATAATAATAATAATAATAAATATAATAAATAATAAAGCCGACTGAGCTTGCTGTATTTTGCTCTATCTCAGGATACCACCTATATGCACTGCAACGACTCTGCTGCAGCAGCGCGAAAGAAAACACGGCTCCATCCTGTCGTTTAACGTCATACGACCGACGGTCTCGTGGCCAGCTGAGCTTCCAAGGTCAATTTCAGGTCAAGGTCAAGCTCAATTTCGATAGAACTCCTGAAAGCTCGGCTCACGGTAACACGTGACAGCCGAGCGGGATAAACACCTGTGCTCGAAGCTGGAGCTCGAAGCCGAGGCTGCCACTCTAGCGGGCTCTTGTGGCCAGGCCACTCTAGTTGACTTTAGTCAAGCCTTGACTAGAGTGTACTAATGAATACTATGTTTGAGTCAAAAGCATATGAAAACTGAGTTTTGAGCAAATGTTCAAACTAACAAAAAAAAAGCTAAAAAAAGCTATCAAATGCATCGGTAGAGGAGGCAGCTGTCTCAAATGCTCTACAAATGACAGCAGATGCTGGCTTTTGAATCTCTTTAGGGTACTGGCAAGCAGAGGCAAATCATAAAAGTAATAGCAGCAAGCTTTAGCCGAAGGTAGTAGCCAAAGGTCTAGGGCAGCGGTTCACACCCTGCTGTGGGTCGCAATCCCTTTAGGGATCGAACGACTCTTTCACAGGGGTCGCCCAAGACCATCGGAAAACACGCATTTCCAACTGTCTTCGGAACCGAGATAACTTTCAGCTACTAAGACCATATGCGTGTTTTGAAAATATATCCTGTATATTAGATACTCACATTACAATTAATAGAGCAAATATACAGCTATGAAGTAGCAACAAAAATACTAACTTAGTGCTTTGGGGTCGCAACTACATGAGGAACTGTATCAAAGGGTCACGGCATTAGGAAGGTTGAGAACCACTGCTCTAGAGAGTAAAAGTAAAGTTTACATATGATGCTTAGACGTGGTTCACTGGAAGGGTGCTAGCAAAGTCAGGGTCAGAGGGTTGTGAGAAAAGATGCTTCAAAGGGAATGCCCATTTGACTGTCTAGATTCTAATGGCAAGGCTGTTTTACAGGGCGTTAGAGGACAGAGGCAAAGGCTGCCCTGCTAGGATATTAGCAGAAGCTTGCCTCGATAGATGGGCCAATCATCTACATGGGCCATTACAATGGGTTCTCTTAAAGACAAAAGCAAGTGCAGCTTTGGATATTTTCTAGCAAAGTCTTCTTTAAAGAGTATATGCACAGATCTATATTTAAGGATGCTAACAAGGTTATAAATCTCTATTGAGGCTTAGCAGTTTAGTTCTTTCTTGGCTCTGCCTGGAATACATCTATTTAGGGACACAGAGAGGTGAGCCTTTACTCCCTACCTTGTTGAATCGGTCTCTCGGGTTTGTAAAAAATGCTTATAAAAGCCTCCCGACATGAATTGTCAAAAATTGGAATCAGATAATGGGATGGCTATGCAAAACCGGTGTTGTAAGGACTAATTTTGTAAAGGCTTTATTTAACCTCGAAAGAGAAATAATCACTTTAGCATACGTACAATTACAACTTCCGCATCTAAACTACAGCATCCTCTGAAAGTTCAGACTCCATTCAATAAGCGATGGGTAGCTTAAAGAGGCATTATAAATGTAGTTGCAGTACATGTTTACATTGTTATTGTAACGTAGGTTAAACGAAGGAATCAAATAGTATCCCATCGAAAGCTCTCAGGTTTAGCAGACCTGTAGATGCCCTTAAGACACAGCAGCTAGGCCTTCAGAAGTTTGGTAAAATAAATATCTATCTAGGGAAACTAAATTCAACATTCTGATCTTAAATATGCATGCACATACTCGTCGAAGAAGATTTTAATGTAAACCAAGAGCGATCTAAACAATCAATCAAGAAGCTCCAGTAACACAGTGCTATATGTAAGGAGATGCAGAGTCAATGTCACTTCTAACTGCTGAGAATGTTTTTCCAGATGTTACTGAATAAAAGAAGTTAACATGATTGCAGCACCACCTACCGCTACAAAACAGTGATCGCTGCTCCGTTATCGCATCAGCAGGAGTTTCAGATGGAGCAGCTCCGGACAGCTGCGTACATTGGTGTTCCACCAAGCAGCAGTTGTCCACATGTCGGCTAGGCAGGGTGTCTGGTCGATAAGGATCCTATGGGTAATAGATGAGCAAATAAAAATGGACAGTGCAGGACAAAAGTAAAAGCCATAAGAGAAAGCGCGCATCAACCAAGCCGAAAAGGATGAACACCACCACTATTCAATGAATGACAGCACTCTTAGGCAAACGCAATCAACCTATAGATTAATGCCATCACTATTAGATCCATTATGTAATTAACGATAGCATTTTTTTGCTCGGCATGATAATAACAATGCATGCAATGATCTCTGATATTAGGCGCAGGAGGCCACAAGTCATCATCGAGACACGAGCTGCTGATAGGAACATCTCAGAATCAGTTGCTGACTTACTCTCAAATTTCCGTGACAATGAAATGCAGCAATGCACTTCAAATAACCGCACCGTTTTCTTCATCAAAAAAGGCCGCCAACGGATGAGTTGTGTCTGACTGGTCACACACGGACTAGAATATTAAAAAGGGAACTGAAACAGCAGGCGACAACCAAGGAACTCATATTCAGTTGAGACAGTAAATCTGCAACCAAGTTCAGTCAGACTAAGGTCAACATCAGGAACTCACACATCGCAGTACAGTGATATAAGGATGGCGCGAATAACAACTAGCACTGAATGTCGATCTGAAGTTGCTAAGCAGCCCCGATTACATAGCCATTGCCCGGCCAACTTCAAGCTTTGCATCGGCCAGATAATCTAAAGCAATCCTGGCTTCCGCCCGGTCAGCGCTCGATCCAAGCTGCCAAAACCTACGGCCCGATTAGATGATGCACTCCCTGGTGGCTGGGATAGTAGTCATGTTCAATCGGCTGCTATTGATGAATAACAAGGTCAGCTGACAGATTGACGAGGCATAGACGGAAACTCGCAAAATCAGCCAATAATGAACTCCAAGCAAGGTCAATAGTCAAGACAGCAAAGCTGTTGGCTTCCGGCTTTACCTCAAACCAAAGCACAACGAAACGTTGACTCGTCAACAGCGCCCAACAAAAACGTCTCGGTCTGGTCAGCTAGCATTAGGCAACATCATGTATCACGGCCAGTTCAGCTGCCCTGGCAATGAGGTCTGCTTCGGCTGGTGCTTATTGAAAACTCCATCCTCTTGGCTAGGACAGCATAGCCTTCGAAGTCGCTTTGCTAGACGCTTTGCAGATGCAACAGCTTCTCTGTAGGGTTATATGCGGGGCTTCTCATGCAAGTAATAGCGAAGGCGTTTCCAGAGGGTACTAAAGATAGCTTCTCAGGATTATACTAGCAAAGGCTTCACTAGAGGATACTAGCAGACTGCATTAGACAGTAGTAGGGAATTTTCATCTAGGGGCAATTAAAAAGGCTGCCACGGAAAGTATGTAAAAGCTTTTTAAAGACCTGTGAGAAATAGCGTACATGGATTACACGAGCAAAGGCTTTCCTAAAAAAAGTATTAGCTGATTTAAAAGGCTTATTTGTATAGCTGTTGCTGAACCTTACCATCTTACACCAAAGCTGGTAGATGAAAATACATATTTTCCACCAACGAATGCGAACCCACGACCTCGGTCGTGAAGAGCGAGCACTTTACCTCCTTAGGTGTCCAAGTTTATAAGCACAGGCTTCTTAAACAGTTCTAGCAAAGGTTACATCAATACCTTTCTCTAAGGTGCACAAAAAACCTTTCTAGAATTCCATTTCGAAAGCTTGTATAGAGAATAATAGTTAACACTATTTCTGAGGATGCTACAAAAGGTTCTCTATGTACAAAAACCTCGTAAAAGATGCTTTCGATTTTGGCTGACCATCGTGCATTCATTAAAGAGAAAAAATACTAGGTGATTTAACAGCCTCTTTTTGCATAGGGACAGAAGAGCCTTGACGGCTATCACCACCGTTTGCAGTGGCGATAAAGGATCGCCCACCACAGGTTTCGAACCCACGACCTCGGGACCGAGATCGTGAAAACCAACCGCCTTTCCTAGTGAGCCATTACGGCTCACCAGGTAAGGGGAATATAGTATATAGCATATACTCCTATTGTCGTTATATCGAATAGGTTACTTAAGTGTCATATTTACTCCTAAAGGCCTGCCAATAATTAGTGTCAAACATGTTGGTACCTCTGCTGTAAAAGCTGTTCTAGAGAAATAATACTATGACGATATGATTTGTGAAACGTCGGCAAAGGAATGATCCCTTCAGCATATTTAACATTTCGACGTTCACATCTAAACTGCAGCATCCTCTGAGAATAGGACTTCAAACCTATAGACAGCTGGGACATTCATTTTACATCTACTTATAATGAACTCAAGTATCCTTACAAAAAATAAATATTTAAGTGAAGGAATCTTATGGCACAAAGGATACTTTCAGGTTCAGTAGATTGAAGAATTATGACAACGTTTAAGCAGGTAGGGCATCAGGAGCAGAAGTCACTGGTGGTAATCCATTATAACATGAGCAACAGTTAAACAGCTGCCATGAATTATTTTGACATTCTGATTATGCATAGAAAAGAATGCTCTAAAAGACAGCCACTCAAAGCCAATGATATAAAATATACTAAAGCGGCATGCCTCAAGCATGCCGATAAATATGATTACGGGACATTCAGATCCGTTATAAAGCTAACGACAATGTTTCAAGAGGCGTACGCATAAAAAGGCACGTAGCATCCCGACCGTCGGATGCAAAGGTGCGTTTCCAAAGAAGTCATCGCTGGGTAAAGGTACAGCTAAACATCTCTATTCGAAAATACCATGATGTACTTTGCAAAGCCTAATTAGGATATCCTTATCACTAGGAGGCAGAAGCAAGTAAAAACTAATGGTAACAATAGACCTTTTGTATAGCAACCAACAAACTAAATCTCTATCTATCAAGAGATTCAACAATCAAGGGTCGCTGACATGCACATATCATGCTAAGAAAAGTATGCACAACTAAGCAAGTATTATGCTTAGGCCAGCATGCTAAAGCAAACATGAAGGCAGCAAGCCTCACGTCGGCCACGCCGTCTGCACCGTCAAAAAGAATATCACGGATCAGTGACTTCTGTTTTACTCCCTTGACAATACGATTCAAGAAAGAGCAAAACTTGATATCTAGAGCTACCGAAATCCTATCAAGTCAAAACAGAAAACTGGAAACAAGCCAGCCTGACAGCACCTCAACCAAATAACAATACTAAGCACTACAGCAATATAAAGACGAGATGAAATAACATGCAGTTGGCCCTGATCTGAAGCAGTAGACTGCAACCGATCTCCCAGTATTAGGCTACCAAAGCTCTGAGCTCAGTTTCGGCCAGATCATCTAAAGCAACCCAATCATAGGCTTGATCAGCACGCCTAGATTAAAGCCACCAGAAGTTTCGACCCGATGAGATACAGGACTTAACGCAGTCTGAGGCCAGCCGCCTGGTTCAACCGGCAATCGTGGATGACTGCTGACTGAGTTACATTGCGAGGGCAGAAAAGCTCAGGTTCAGCATGAAACCAACGGCAGCTGCCAGTTAATGCCATTAAGTTAACTCAAGAAGGTCAAAATCAGCCAAACCCTAAGCAGAGCTTGATGTCAGCTCTACGCCAAGATGACCGGCAACCTCACGGCAACGTAGCAACAGCAAAAAAAATACGGCCACATCCGATAGGTTAACATGAGGCAAGTGCTGACCTCACATTCCAGCTCAGCCGCTAAACCAGACAACTTCCTTTCATCAGGATTATAAAACGTTCTGGTCACATTGGCACGGACAGCAGAGTCTGAGAAGCAGCCCCAGCTGGATCCAGTCTTCATTCCGATTTTGCTGAGTTGAAGTCCGATCGGCTGAAAAATGAGGTTGAAAGGAAACCTATAAAAAAAGAACGGCAGCTTTGGCAACTAGCAATGAATAACTGCCACACCACAGTCTGTGCTACAGGCTCATTTCTTGTAATAGGAAGTACACTGAAAACGACCACTTTACCACAGCTCATATGGCCTGTTTACTAACCCCTGAGCCATTCATATTACGCTCAAAATTAAAACCAAGGTAAACAAGCTATCTGCACAATTTTCTGTGGTGATCAAAGGAGTGGCATTACCATCCTTATCGTTCAGCAACTTCTCGGCCAGAACCAGAGCCTTAGATAAGCAAATGAGGCGTAACGATTGCCTTGACAGAAGACTTAGCTTCTTGGTCAATAAAAAAAATACAATTGATACAGCTCCCTCAGAGAATTCAATCTCTTTCTAGGCGCTTTAAATTTGCTGCAAAGGAAACGCGATCGAATGGTGAGTGGTAACATGCTTGATAGACAACATGAATAACTTGGTTAGGGGTGACATGCATAGGGTCAACATGTAGGTGTGGTTAGTGGCAGCATGCAACACTGACAGCACGCATAAGCCCGTAAAGGACAAATCTCAGGGACCAACTACATGCTGTCAAAGCCCAGGTCCAAGGCGCTCCCACGTCCAGACTCAGGCATTGGGCCCAAGTCAAGCTTATTTCCAGTTGAAAGCATGGCGATAGCTGCTAAGACAAAAAATGAATGTTAAATACAAATCAGTAGTAAATGACAAATGTGCAAATTGGTCTGAGCCAAATTGTGAGCTGCTAGTTCTTCATGATCTAGGTCGTGGATTCAAAGTCCCACAACCAGCAATACTTTATTGATATACTTGCTAGTTGTTTTTCATTTTGATTCAGCTAATTAAACCAGGAACTTAAATAAGCAGACAAGTTTAATTTTAATACCACATTTCTTTTTTTTCTGATTGAAAAACTTCTTAGTCTCATAACCCTTTTATCAAACTAAATAGGCATGGGTCGAATATAAATGTGCGAATGGAGTACACGATAAACAAAATGACAAAAATGCACGAGAAGACTCCAAGTGCAAACAGCAGTGCTCTAGCCGAACATTTATGTCAAGCATAACTTATCGATGAACAAAAGTCAAGTAGCAGAGCAAAAGGCCTTTCAAAAACACATTCGGAATGGCAGTACTATCCCATTAAAACACAACCAAGGATTTCAAGCAGATGACATAAATATAAATCATAAGCCAAGCATCGGCTAAGCTGTGACATTTCTTACCCTCTCATCGAGCCACCCGCTCCGATCTTGATAGAAAACATGCAGCACAATCTATCTTTTGTTTTAGAAAATTGTCTAAACGAGAACATTTACTTTACGGACGCATTTTCTATCCGAATTCAAGTGCACATCAGAATCTCTTTCCCAGCAACATTGATATGCAATCAAACTATGCCTACTAAAACCTGCTAGTAGTAAACCTGAAACCTGTTAGCAGAAACCTACAGGTTGAGGCATCAATGCTAAGCAATTCTTCTAGCCGCATTAGGACTTTTGACTAAAGAGGAGGCGTGCAACCTGGTCTCTTATGGTAAAGATGACTCAAGCTAAAAATATTGACTGCAGCAAAGTTAACATGACCTTTCAAATGACCTTCAACAAAAGGCAGCCACTACATTTTCCACATAGCAAGCAAAACATAGGTGGGAGATGGAAACAGTTCAGCCCCCTGGCTCAAAACTGCTGCTGGAAATGTAAGGTCACTAGTGCCTAGATCATGAAGGGGGAGCGTGTAATCCCTGGGCTAAGACCCAGGTGTGTGAAATTGTATGCCATCGCGTTCACGACAACTGCTTAAGATACCTAGCGCTGTCAACTCGCTGACCGGTTACTTTGCTTTCAAGGCTCCGAAGATCAGCTCAATGGATAATAACCGAATATCCTTTAGCTTGCATAGGTTGGTCTAAAAATAAAATTTATGCAGCGTGGTAACGCCAAATCGCGATCGAAGGACCGCTGGCACTTACCAGCGGGGCTAACACCGACAAAAGTCGTGTAACGGATGCACAATCAAAATGCACTGGTGGAAGTTTGAACCTAAACGAGAGCAGCCTTACTAGAGTGTAAATAAGTGGAGCTGACAGCACAATTCATTAGCAATTGAAATAGACAATAGCCGCGCGGCCTCACTCGTGGATGCATGAGAGAAACGGAGGGAGCACCGAAAAAAAAACCCTCTCAGTCGAAATGCAATCGTACCCAAGTAGCGTCATGGAAGCGCGGGGCACCGAGTTATTACTGCTGCTGAGAACCGCAGCAGCTACAGTCTCCTTTACAAAAGGCACCGTCCACTTACCAAATCCTGAAGGCGATGGTGCCGTCGAAAGAGAGTCAAGATGAAATCAATTCGTATGGCCGCATTTCGACGATCACCGATCGAGCAGCAACCGAATTCCGGCTACATCAACCGATCCGCATTGTTTCCGCAGGCATCGGACTTAAAGCTGGAAGCAATCGGAAAGCCGAACACTGCAAAATGGCGAAGGCGACGGATGCCTCGGGAAACCAGCGGATTGCGCATGTCTGAACTGCACCGTACCGCGAAGGAGGCCGCCAGAATCAAGCGAGCTGGAACTTCGCTCGCTACGAAAAAATTAAAAATAAATCCCAACTTACGGCTTCCTATCGCTACATGCAAGACATGCACTTTCATCCAAACCAGCTTGTTCTTGCGAAAGGCTATCGAGCTAGTACACGCTACTGATGCCGCCATGCGCGCAGGTGCTCAGCCGCACCCGTCTTCGTGGCCGGATATGCCTCGCTACAGCGCATAAAATAAATTCAACGATGTTCAATAAAGTAATTTAAAAATACAAATAATTTAATTATTTTAATAAATTAGAGATTAGAGTGAATTATGTTTTCGGCTTATGGCCTGTTACTTTGTATGGTGAGAATTACTGGTAGATTAGGCAATCCGGCCAATAATAAGGTGACAGGACCTTAAATATAGGCATCCAGTCATCTAAATGATAACCTCAATGACCAAAGCGTTTTGAAGAAAGTATTTTTAAACTGGCTGCAGGTTACTGCTACAGGTCACGCCCACCACATAGCTAGATGATTGGTTGGCCAAGGACAGTGAGCTTGAATCAGCTGAACCATTTTTGTCTCAATCTCTTGTAAAAGCAATACAATTCGGCAGTGATTGATAGAGGTCGAAGGCTTAGACGGCGAGTCGGCAGGCCAGGAAACCTCCAGTAAAGGTTAGAGAAAAAGTTGAATGAGTATGCTTGAAGAGAGCTACCGCAGAGTTGCAGTATTCGGTATGGTCAATGTGGCTTTTGAAGAGCGTTGGCATCTGCCTTAGGCAAGCTCTGGTAAAGCAGGTGGGCAAAATCAGCTTGAAATGCATCAGTCCAACCGCTGGAACAGAGCATGCAATTTAGGCTTTGTGCTTTTCCTCTATAATTTTATACGAATATGCTTAGCTACTGCAGCGACCTACAGCTTGCGTCCGGCTTTCGTTGGCAGATAGGCTTAGCCTTCTCAAATCCCGATTGCCAGTAGTTCTAAAAGAATAACAACCAAATACTTGGCAGCATACTCTTGTTCCGGATGTTAGATGTAGATGCAATGACATCTACTCTCCTGCTGCCGACTTCAGTGCATACTGTTTAGCCATCTTGAGCTGTTACCTTCATGCTCCTGACTACCTCAATTGTTTTCCAGATTCAGCTATATTTCACACTTTCTCTTTACTGCTTGATATAAAGTCTGATGGCAACCGCATACGTATCATAATAAGATGGCTAAAATAACTACTATGGAGAGTTATAAAAGTCAAAATTAGTGAAACTATCTGGTTTCAGCTGCTGTGCAATATAATGTCAAAATATAATGGGATACCTGAAATGGCTGCGCTCACACCAACAGTTCTATAAGCAACTGTAGTAAAAAATGAGCGTTACTGGAAGCTACCGTTCACGGTCCTTTGCAGCTGAGGGAAATGGCATTTCTCGCCTAAATGTTCTGTGGTACTAGTGTGAAGGAATCAAGGGTGAAACGTCTGAATGTAACCATCAACAAGTGGGAACTTCCTACTGTTGGTTGCAATTGGTAGCACCAGCTAAAAGAGATCCAATCTAGGAGTAATAATGGCGCAGGCTTTTGCATTGTTATTAATGAGGGTTTTAAAAAACGGTGGCGGCCGATTCTCGAGCAGTGAATCCTGGATATCCTGGATTTGGTTCTTTTGGATAGTCATTTTAACGATATGTTACTGTATAGTTAAGACATAGCGCTGGTTTTAGTTTGCTAAGTTTTTAGCATTTTCTCAGCTGGAAGACTTGACACGAGCCCTCTAATGAAAGGATGACTCAGAACAAGAGTTTTCAAGTACTAAAGCCTCTAGAAGAACTCTTTCGCTAGTCCTTTAGAAGAAAAACTCTCACTTTGGAAGGGCTGCAATCAATTAACCGATTTTGTCCCTAATACAAAGTATGCTTAGTTCCATAAGCAATCAAACGCTTGGAATCTTAAATACTAAGTTCCGCAGGGATGAGTACTCGTAATTTGAGCGCCCTCTTTAAGGGCTGCTTCACGTGTATAAGTGTATTCAATAAGAAAACCGCAACTTCTGGTAATCGCATTCCATCATTTATGTCGAAAATAACGCACTGCTCAACGCTTTGGCTGGCTACAAATAGCAACAATAAGTATAATACTTTTTGCTTAGCCACAGAAAAGAGCAGAACCAGTATCTAGGCACGTGTGAGTTTGCTTTGAAGAAGCTTACCAATGTGATTAGTTGTAAAACGCAGCGCCATAAAGCACAATCACACATAGGATAATGTATTCGGACCCAGCCAATATTACTAAGGGCGGATGTCATTTTAGCTTCTGTCAAATATTCTTCAATTCGCCTGATGTCGAAACAAAATAGAATATTAGCAGACGCAAAAGCTGCAAAGGAATCGTCACGGCCATCAGCGCCGCATGCAGTTGGGAGGAGCCGCCGATCACCCAGTATAGGGCATGCACCAATTACCAAATGAGCCTAATTACCGGGCTCATTGCTCTAAACCTGAAATTCTCAGGCTCCAACCTACCTATCAGAACTATTTTCTTACCAAGAAACGTATCGTAAAATCTATTGTATCTCTGTCTGTAACTCGACAAAGCCACAAAGACTGTGCGGGTGTAACACACGAGAGTTGGGCATAGCTCACTCACAGCCTAAGTAGCGGCTTTTGGCGCGCTCGGTAGCCAGCCGACTTCATCACACGCCACGGAGAGAACGTGAGAAGCGCAGCAGAGGCAGGAGAGCAGTTGAGGTAACGAGAAACACGGAAGCAGTTGCTCAAAACGGATGGAAAGAATGTGCCACAGTCGGCAGCAGGAGAGTAGTGTCGTTGTCCGAACCACTAACTGAGGAACCATTCACTGAGCCCCTTCGCAGCTGGCACTGATCGCTAACAATAGAGAGACAGATGCGGCACATGCTTGCTTGCAGCGCGTGCACTAGATTGCGACCAATCGCTGGAACTGGGCATGCAAGCTATACGATGACATCGCACGACGAAGAAGGGAGAACCGCTGAACTATGCGGAATCCAATTACAAACCACACATGGCAAGCAGAGGAGGACCGAGTGAAAAAATGCCTGATACATTTGCTCAATCGTCAAATATCAAGGGCCATCTTCTGCTGCAATGCTCATTCATGAGATGTGATGTGATGTATCTCCGTCTGTAACTTCACAAAGTCATAAAGACCATGTGGGTGTTAAGCAAGAGAGTTTTGTATAGCAAACTCACAGCCTAAGCGGCTTTCGGTACGCATTCGGTAGCCAACAGACTTCATCTCATGCAACAAAGAGAAAGTGGGAAGCATAGCAGAGTCAGGAGAGAGTTGAGGTAGTGAGTAGCATGGAAGTAGCAGCTCAGGACCGCTGGAAAGGATGAGCCATAGTCGGCAGCAGGAGAGTAGTTGTTGTTACGTAAGAGTCATGGAAGTGAGTCACACATTCAGGACCTGCAGAGCAAAAACTTCATCGCCAATGGTCTTTAAGCGGAGTAGCCTTTCAGGCATATTAATTAAAGACAGCTGCAGTGGCCTAGTGGCTTTTTTCGGTTGCCCAGCCAAAATGGAACTGTAATCTAGCCAAGACCAAATTAAAGTTCTAGTTAATTGGTTTGCAAGCCGTCTTGGAAGGCAGCTCCCGATCTTCGATAGGGACCGGAAAAAATAGCTAGCTTTGGAAGCAGTCTTCCTACAGAAGCGTGCAAATTTTTTGCAGCTGTCGAAGACGAAACCTAAATTACGAGCTCACGGTCATAGTCGCACGACGGCATCGCCTATTAGAACACCTAAGACTTTTAGTCCAGCCACAGGCTTAGGATGTTTTATGAGCAGCCATTAAGTTTTATCGTCGTTTAGTTTAAAGAAATTTGCCGAAACCCAGGATTGAATGTCGGCAAGGCAAGCATTCAGTTTATCCGTCGCTGCAGCTGATTCAGGAGATTTTAAATGAAATACAACTGCGTATCGTCTGTATAAAAGTGATATTCTGTTCCATGGGCACGCGTACATTTCCCGGAGTTTGAATATACATAAAGAACAGCAACGGACAGAGGACGGACCCTTGAGGGACTCCACAGGTGACCGGTCTGGTGGATGAGACCTGACCCCCAAACGACGCGTATTCGACACAGTCAGACAAGTACGGGTTAAACCACGCCAGTGCATCGTCTGGCAGGCCGACGGCTCTGTACAACCCGCTGTTCTAGCTCAAATCCTGTAGCCATACATCGTACTAACCTCAAAACCTTTCCAGACCATGCCTTCACTTCGTATACCCCTCAAAAGTCTGGAACTCCCTAACGTCGCGTGGTAATTTTGTACCATGACATGACGACATTTAGAAAGAAGCTTGAAACACACCCGTTTATTACAGCATTTAGTGGGCCTTTGTGATTTGTCCGTCGCGCGCAAATGCTTGCTTACACTGTGCCTGCTGCGGGCGGATGTGACCACCAATCATTTGGTAATGCTTTCTCTACAGCATCCGTCAATTGCCTAGAAAGAGTTGCAGTTCTCTGAGGGGGCTATACAAATGTATTGTTATTATTGTTGCCCGTGGGCTAAGACCCAGAGTAGAGATGTTTTTTTGGGAGCCAGTGTTCCAGTCTTTGAGACCACACGAAGTAAATGCATGGTCTCCACATGTTTTGAGTTAAGTACGAAATGTGGCTAAAGGATTCAAGTCAGAATAGCGGGTTGTAAAGGCATCTAAAGGTATAGCTTGGTTGCTATGTATAGCTACCAAACGTAAGTGAGATTTAAGCGGATGATTTTGTGTGCAGTCTGACTGGGTAGTGGCATCGGACTAGCAGGCTTAAGCAAGAGAATGAACGAACCTAAAAGTGACGGAGCTTTTTGAAAAGCTTTTTGAAGCCGATACTCTGCTTGATTGGAAGTCAGTGCAGGTATTAAAAAGTTGCGTTCTGTAGCAGTAACTGTTACAGTTACAGCGGTACAGACGAGCTTAGTCACGTGGCTGAGCTTAGCATCAACTGCAGGTGCCGCATTACAAAGGCCGGAACACGTGATTCACGTGGGCCCTGGTTCCCTAGGCGAAACTATTTTAACTCGGCTGTGGAAGGACTGTTCTTAACATCCAAGAATCTTCGAGGTTCGGAATAAGAATAGCAACTACTTTGGTTTTCTCATGCTAATAGGAAATTCATTTGCCTCATTTGCTGCTGAAGTTGCAGTATTTTAGGTCGATCGGAGATATAGAAAGTAACCTCGTTCTCCCGCAAGGCACTTCGCGGCCTGAGCCCCTTCATTCATCGCTGGCTTAGTGCCAGTGCGTTCCTAGGATACGCGTACGCCCGCGGACGAACTCCGCAGATGGCGCCCGCCCTCAGTAGTAGATGCCTACGTTGGCGTCCCTCTGTTCCAGCACCCGGAAGCACATGCCCCGGCGGGCCCCCACCCTTAGGTGCACCACCACACGGGGCGCCGACTTTGCCTTTTGCAGCGCCCCGCGATTCGTGCAGTTAAAGGAGAGTCAGCCATATTTTCCAATTTTTCTCGAAGAAGAAGCTGGTGGCTGATTGTTTTGCTCTGAATTTAAAAAAATATAAAAAAACAGTTCATTTGTATGGCGTTCAAGTGGAACTGAATCTCAATCTAGGTGCTTAACACAGGCCGCAGGGGTCGAGCTAAAGATCGGCCAAATGGTAAGCACCTTTAATTCTCGGCCAATCCACGGCAAAGGACCATAAAATCGTTTTGGCAGACAATGGCACTGGTGAAGCGAATAATAATATATTTCTATGGTGCACCTAGAAAAATAGTCTAGCAATATTGCATTTTCCGGAAAGGAGGTATGTTAATCTAGGGTGGTAAAATTCACATTTTGAGTCCGCATACTCATAAGAAGGAAAATTTATTAGGCCAAAGTGAAGGCTGTCGAGAACAGATGGGATTTTGTCAGTTTCGTAAATTAAAAAACTGAAGTGCTTATGCATATATATATATATATGTATATATATTTATATAAACATATGTCGTATACACGCACACACACACACACACACACACACACACACACACACACACACACACACACACACACACACACACACACACACACACACACACACACACACACACACACACACACACACACACATATATATATATATATATATATATATATATAGGTCTTCTGAAGGTTTGAAGCTCGTTAGTGGTGCAGCTAAATGATTTGATTTAACGGGATAATTATACCTCGTGAAACCCGATTAGAAAGTACTTGATAGGCACACCGAACAAGAGAACGGCATACGGCGTTGAGAGCGAGTCACTGAATATTAAAACCTATTAGTAATTGAATTGTGATCGAATCGTGAATAATCGTGAATTGAATTGCGAATGATTGAATCTTCCTTTTCTTTCTTGCTGCTGACCGTGGCAAAGTCATTCCGAATGTTCAGCACCGGCCGTTCGTCGCTGCTCGATCGGAGGACTAGCTGCTCAGCTGCTATGCTGCTCTTATTAAGGCCAGGCTGAGGTCTGTGAACTGCTGTACTCTAATAGCCGGAAGGATCGAAGCAGAGCTCCGAGTTACCTACAGAAGCTTTTCAGTAGGTACAGTGGTTCAATATGAGGGGCTCTGTTAAGACGCGTATTGAATTTGCAGAGTGCTGATTCCCGTGTCACGAGGTCTAGTTAGGTAAATGTCCCTTACATTTTAGCAGGGGATATCCTGTCTAAACAAGCCCGAATTTTAACAATGGTAGCTGAAGTAGTCAGTCTTGTCAGTGGAGCTGATGCGGTCGTCTAATGGAAGGTCTCTTTAGAATAGGAAGGACACCTAGAGTACGTGCAGATTGGGCACGTGAGATACGCTGGCGGAGCCGATTTTGAGCTTCAGCTTTTCCAGTTTCTGAATTACATTTGGTTTAGCCATAACAAGTAAGTTGGTTTGCCGTCATTCAATTTAAGAAAGTTTGCTGCCATCCACGTGCGAACGTCATCAATATATGCAGCAAAAGCGTATAGAGAATTTGACTCGCTCCATGGCGGGTAGGGATTAAAGCAACGGTACAGCCGAGTGTCGTCTGCTTAGGGGTTAAAGCCTGGATTGCTGTTAGGGATCACATCGGAGAGAGAGAGAGAGAAGGAGAGAGAGAGAGAAGGAGAGAGAGAGAGAGAGAGAGAGAGAGAGAGAGGGAGAGAGAGAGAGAGAGAGAGAGTATAAACTGTGAAAAGAGGGGGACCCAGCACACAGCCCCGAGGTACCCCTGTACCTAAGTTGTTCCTCGGATGATCTTTGTCCGGTCACCTCAATATTCTTGAGTCACCCACTGGGAGAGGACCTGCACTATTCGGGTGCAGCCCCGGTGATGCCCAGGCGAGATTAAAGACACTCAAGAATGACTTTGTGATCAACTATGTGAACGATTATATCAAATGCTGCCGTAAGATCAAGCAGGACAAGAAGAGAGTCTTTGCCCAAGTCATCGTTCATGAGAAAGTCGTTATATACGCTAAGCAATGTCTATATTTTTCAGCAACAATAATAAGCCAAATATAATAACCCCAAATAGAGAATCGAGAATTTGTTCATTCGTCTAGCATAACGGGTAAAGCATTTAGAGAGACATACTGGAGTCTGTTATCGAGTCCACATATCATTAACGAGGAGATAAGATACTGAACTTAGGAGGCCCCGAGTGCACCCAGTCTTGATAGCGGTCGTTTTCTGCGTTCTACCTGTGAAAAAACTAGCTGCTGCCACGTTTTTTAGGGTTTTTATGCAGGGTGTAGGTTTATGTATACATTGCACCACACGCACTGTATCTTAAGAAGCGTGGAGACTGTCCGAACGCTCATGCTTCACAGGCAGCTAGCTACAACGGCTCGAGGGATTCGTGATGATCAAGTGGATTTCTTCTAAATATCTTTTACCAAGTGAGGTGCTGACATAATTTCTTACTTTTTCCATTTTTCTCGTTTGTCAAATGCATTGAAATGCAACTAAATCAGCTGTTTGTTCTTACACCCCATTAAAGTTTCTAAAGGCGTTTAATGTTCACAACATGGTTATAATAATAAAAATAACAATGCACTTGATAAAGCGCCCTCGGATAAATCAATCTCTTTCTGGGCGCTTTACATTTGCTGCAATGGGAAATGCAATTGAATGGTGAGTAATTTCATGCTTGATACACAAACAACATGAATAACATGGTTAGTGGTGACATGCACAGGATCAGCATGCAAATGTGGTTAGTGGCAGCAAGCACAGTGTCAGCACGCATAGGAAGGACGAATCACCGGGATTCACTAAATGTTGTCCTAAGTAGGTGTGGTTTTAATTTCTTTTTACATGTGGTCAAGTCAGGGGATTTTCTTACACAAGTCGGGAGGGAGTTCCAGGCTTTGGGAGCATACGAACTTAATGCACGGTCTCCAAAGGATTTAAGGTTCGTACTGGTAAATTGTTAGATTCCGAGAGGCGGGTGGTACGATGCTTGGTCAGGTGGGGGAGTAGATCTGAGAGGTCGGCTGGAGCCAAAGAATGAAGTGACCTAAAAGTGAGCGACCAAACCTTGAAGTCAATCCGTTGCTTGACTGGTAGCCGGTGCAGGTCGGCGAGAAGTGGAGTGATGTGGCAACTGCGACGCTCACGACAGACAAGCCTAGCTGCAGAGTTTTGCACCAGCTGCAATCGCCTGATCGCACATGCCGCTAGGCCAGTAAGCAGGGAATTGCAGAAGTAGAGGCGGGATGGTTGTAGCCATTCACCTTGATATCCATGCTGCAGGTCAAGGAGGCATCCGGTACCTTAGCTCATCTTTGGCCGATGCATCATCGCTGGCAAAATAGGCCAAACAAGTTCTGCTGGATGGCATCTAAGAGGGGGCGTATAATCACGTGTCCACTCCTGTTCTGTTTACTTTACTTTACTTTTTTATCTGTGCTCTTGGGAACTGCTGACTGTCGGTCGCCGACGAATGCAGTTATTAAAACCAAGCCAAGCATAGCAAACTAAGAATTAGTCAAAAATATGTTGAAAAATAATGACTTACTCGGATGCTGGCGTTAGCATCAACCGAACTTGGATCGATAGACCAGGTGTGTATAAGCATTTACAGGGCAGTGTATTTACTTTTGAAGCTAGTAACTCGTAAGGTCTCCCGGCCTATGCAATTAGTGCTTAATAGTTAATTAGCGGTCGTTGGTCGAGGACTTGCAATTCTACCTTGACTTTGGATACGTTGAGCTTGACCTTATTATTTGCCTTGCCACCCAGCTTGACGCTGACTACACTTAATCTCCATTTTTCAGTGTATAGACTACAAAGTTGGGTCACTCAACTTCTAGGTTCCTTTATTCTCTCACTCCCGATTTCCTATCTGAACTACTTGCCAATCAAGCCATGCTTCCTATAACTCGCTCTTCTTAATCGATGCTGCTAACCAACCTCTTCTCCTATGGAGAAATTTCCTTTAGTTTGAGCTATCGAAAGACTGGAAACCAGTAATAAATAACCCCCGAGACCTTCCCTGACCGGATGACATCTAAAAGAAAGCTGGAAACACACTTACTATTTTCATCGTCTGCTGGGCCCGTCCGAATGGTTTCGTGTGTGATGACGCTGCACATATTTATATCCAACTGTCATTTTGTAAGTCTTCATAAAGTGCCTGGAAATGGATCGTGTGCCCTTAAAGCCCAACGAATGTTTTGCTTTCACGCTTATTATATTTTAGGTAGGCGAACAGCATATGCACTGTGTACCGGGCCAACGTTCACAGCATACCATTGAGAAATGAAAACATTTTAAATTCCGGTAAGCAGTGCTCGAAAGACACGGAATTTTCAAAACGATAAGTCGCTCCTTGTACTGCCGTTACCTTTGGCAGGCGGACTTGTTGCAAGTCTGTAGCATTTCAGCTGGATCCGATTACTAGCCTACCTGCATACCGTTAGTCGGAAAAAATGTCAGCCGGATGTCGTATTGGTCATGCCTAACTCATATGTGGCCATGTCGACGTGAGGATTTTTTTAAACGTGCGCTAATGAAGATCCTGCTACTTACACGACTGTTTAGCCAGGCTATTCCTTATATACGGCCTCGTCAGCGGATAGCTGAATTGTCTACACCTTAAAAACGGACGCCCGTCATCGGATTTCTGCTCGCCCCCTAGCCTCGATTTGACCAAATGTCTGGGAGAGTGTCCTTCGAGCTTTTGGTCACTTGTCGAGTACTTCTGGCATGCTGATGTTCGGGCTGAGAGTTCGCTTCGTGCTGTAATAGAGCCGCTTCCTTACGCACCGTCTTCTTTTACCTTCTTTGATTGACTTGGCTGATTCCTCAAAGCCGCGAAAGCAAGGTGTCCTTCAGTAGTTTCAGCCTCGCTATATCGTTACAGGCTGCAAGCCGCCGAACATCACCACAGGCATTTTTGCACTTGCCGCTCGGCTCCAGCTATATGTCATCGAAACTGCAGTTTAATCGTTACTTCCAGACTTGACTTAATTGTGGCATCTGCTCGTGCCACAGCAGCGCTTTAATGCAAACGAACTAATTGCGACTACAGCACAGGTGGCGATGAATAAAAGTAGATGATCAGGCGACAGGCTGATGGCCTTGTTGATGAAGCAGAAAAATGTGAGCTGGCATGATTTATGCCATGAGTACGTTACAGTATGGAGGTTCAATTAGAAGAAGGAAGTTACCGCTCTGTAATTTCAATCACGTGAAATGAGGGGAAAGAGAGAGAGAGAGAGAGAGAGAGAAAAAGAGAGAAAGCAATAAGATGAACTCAAACTACAGTTGACAGAAAAGAGAAATCGATCGCCGTTATTTGGAAAAATTACTCGGGCATTTAAACATGATTATTTGATGCCAATGCCTCATACAAATTAGTATTTTCTATAGAAATATTGCCTCTAAATTGACTATTTAGTTTTTGTGCGAGTCAATTTTCAGCTAGAATGCCTTAAATATGTAGCTATAAAATATAAATCCAGAAACCTCATGGACTCTGTACTAAGATATGCATTAAGCAAATCACTGCAGAGAGTTTCTAAACATATACACATAAGAAACTATGGCATTACTTTGATTAGCAATCTCGATAACAACTAAAAATATGGAGGTGTGATGCTCATATTGAAGATTATAATGTATCACTTCCATGCTTTAGTGCTTAAGATCGAACCATAATGATCGGTCACACAAGTTTTAAGCTTTGCTGGAAGCTTGGTAGCTTGCAGCTTGGGTTGTGGTTTTTTTATCTTCGGGCTTGTTACTGCATGCCTTATTGTGCAGCCGACGATTTAGTAGTGAAGATGAAAGCAACTGACCAAACCTTAAAGACGGCATGGTTGCCGTATCCCGGGGTCACTTCATTAGATCGGAAGGTGATTGCCCGTCGTGGCTAGTTCTCCTCTGGTCGGCGGGACTGGAACGCCCACCGTCGCCAGCTTGGCTGCTTCATTCGGCCAGGCAACTTGGACTTTTTTGAAATCACTCACTGATAAAGGCACATGCAGAGAGAGAGAGAGAGAGAGAGAGAGAGAGAGAGAGAGAGAGAGAGAGAGAGAGAGAGAGAGAGAGAGAGAGAGAGAAAGAGAGAGAGAGAGAGAGACAGAGAGAGACAGATAAAGATAGAGAGAGACACAGAGAGAGAGAGAGAGAGAGAGAGAGAGAGAGAGAGAGAGAGAGAGAGAGAGAGAGAGAGAGAGAGAGAGAGAGAGAGAGAGAGAGAGAGAGAGAGAGAGAGAGAGAGAGAGAGAGAGAGAGAGAGACACAGAGAGAGAGAGAGAGAGAGAGAGAGAGAGAGAGACGAAGAGATAGAAGACGGAAGACAGTGTGACGCATCCTCAGCAGATCTGCCATTTCATTTAATAATTAGTAACGTGAGTACTGTCAACGCAGTCGGCCCGAAAAAGTGCTTTCAATGTCACGGTAGCATTTGAACTTGATCAATCGTGGGAATGATGTGGGAACCGCTGGGATATTTCTCTATTGATGTAATATATGTCTTTTCTGTATTCTCAACACATGCTACGCTGCCCGACCGTATTTCGATATCAGACTGTCTGCTGTTATGCTTGCCTGACTGCTCGTAAGAGTGCCTGAGACCAATCCGTCGGTGGTCGATGCAGTGACGGGAAAAAGAGACTACATTGTTATAATAAATAATAGGTTTGCAGTCAAAAAAATTGGCAATTACATTTTAATCGTCCAATATTGTTGCTTGAGCTGAGTGAAATGCACTATTTTTCGCTGACACTAAATATGATGCATATGCTGGGCAGCCTTCTAGTGCAGCCGATGACTTGGTTGTAAAGGCAAAAGCAACTAACGACACCGGAAGGACCGCATGGTGGCAGTAGTACGAGGCGAATGTGGAGGAATCGGAAGGTCATGGCTCCGATATAGCTAGTGAGCCAGTGATCGGCTGGGCTCGAACGAAACCACGTCTCCATCAGCTTGGATACTACATTCGGCCAGGCAACTTCACATACTTGAAATCACTCACTTGCATTGGCTCCTGCAGCGAGTGAAGATAGATGACATTGTGGTGCAGCAATGGAGCTGTCATTTCATTTAGCAATTAGTAACGTGAGTTCTGTCAAAGCAGTCGGTCAAAAAGTGCCTTCAAAATGCCAAAGTGGTGTTTGAACTTGATCAAATTTAGGAAGGATTTTCCGTACTGATTATTTAGCAGTCTTCTCTTTATTCGAAACATATGTGAAGGCGCCTAACTGCATTTTCATATCAGACTGCGTGCTGCTGTGCCTGCTTGCCTGACGGGTCGTGAGAGCGTCAGCAGGCTACCCGTCAGGCAAGTGCAACTTAGTGACGGAAAAAGAGACTACATTTTTACATTAAATCGTATGATTGCACAAAAATTGACGATTATTTATGATCAATCAATTGTGTTGCTCGAGCTGAGGAAAATGCACTTCTTTGCACTAACCCTAAACGTGATGCATCAGTTGGGCTGAAGAGTTGGCATCATTGGATGCAGGCCACCGCAGCAGTACGGTAATGAAGTGAACTACTACTACGGGCAATAATCAGGGACAGGGAAATTAAGGCTTCTGCTGCAGATATCTATGGGATATTACAACGGCTAAAACGTGCTTGAACAGCCACTGCAGCTAGATACGCAGCTGCGATCAGCTGCATTATACAGCTCTGCTTAGAATTATACCACCAAACATTTGGTAATACTTTTTATGCAGTACCTGTAAAGTTCCCAGAAATAGATTCATTTCTCTGATGGCGCTACACAAATGTGATATTATTATTATTATTATTAAGCAATCTATAGGTTTTCCTAACGGTGTGCATTTTGTGTTTGCAATGTGACCTATGACCCATGCCAAACCGTAGCCACTGAATTTTGGCAGCTAAAGGCCGACCACCACGCGACTTTAGTGACTGGCAGTCTAGATCGAAGCGCCTAAAGGAGTTGCAACACCGCATAGACATAAAAATTGCGAGGCCGATTTTAGCCAGGCTCTACACTAAACCACATTTACTGCTGCTATCTGCTCTCTACCTAAATTACCTCTATCTGACGTTGACAACCGGGTGAACGAGGAAATTAAGGCTAGATCATCAATAAAGACTTGCAGCTCATGTTATTTACCCAAGATTTTCTGACAAAAAAGAACATCATCTATCGGGTTTCAAAGGTTTAGAGGCGGCTTAAAACTGGTACCTCTAAGGATGGTAATGTGTTACCTAAATATGATGAGGTACATCAGTTAATGTTGTAAACGCTTCTCCAAAACACCAGATACAGCGTCAGGATACTTTCAGGCAGCTGCAGAACTTGAGGAAAAAGCGTAAAAAACCACATATGACTTTTAAAGATGAGTTATATCAATAGACAGAGATGATGCTATTGGACAGTGCAATTCTCCCTGGAGCTTCCAGTGGTACTAGATCATTTTGTTTTGGGCCTCCTAAGATGGCACCGCTGGCGCCGTGTATATTGACGATGTACTGGAGTTATAGAACAGCTTTAAGAACGTCGAAAAAAGCTGAGAGAGGTACTAGGCAGGAGAATAAGCTCTAAAAATACAACTTATCCAGAGATAATATGCACTTCTTGAATTGCACTGTAACCTCTGCTGGTTGGTTACCGGACCAGGAGAACGTTGATAAGATAGCACAATACCTTAACTTGGCTAATAATAAGAAAATGCCTCAGAGAACTTAATCTCTCTCTAGGCGCTTTACATTTGCTGAAAAGGAAACACGATCGAATGGTGAGTGGTATCATGCTTGATAAACAACATGAATGAAATGGTTAGGGGTGACATGCACAGGATCAGCATGCAAATATGGTTAGTGGCAGCATGCACAGTGTCAGCACACATAAGCACACGAAGGACAAATCACAGGGACCCACTAAATGCTATAATAAACAGGTTTTTTTCAAGTTTTTTTTAAATATGGTTGAGTCAGGGAATGTCATGACGGCTGTCGGGAGTGAATTCCAGGCTTTGACACTACAAAATAAATGTAATGTATCTCCGTCAGTAACTCCACAAAGTCATACAGACCATGTGGGTGTTACGCACGAGAGTTTTGTATAGCGCACTCACAGCCTAAGCGGCTTTCGGTACGCATTCGGTAGCCAACAGACTTCTTCTCACGCAACAAAGAGAAAGTAGAAAGCATAGCAGAGTTAGGAGAGCAGTTGAGGTAGTGAGTAGCATAGAAGTAGCAGTTCAGGACCGCTGAAAAAGATGTGCCACAGTCGGCAGTTGGAGAGTAGTTGTCGTTTCGTAAGAATAGTGGAAGCGAGTTCCACAGTCTAGGACCTGCAGAGCTAAAGCTTCTGTCGCCAACTGTTTTTAAGCGGAGGAATGGGACAGCTAACTTATTGTACACACAGGACCCGAGGGCACGAACGGGCTGAAACTGATGCAGCAGCTCAGTACGAAGGAGCCAAGCCGTGGCGGGCCTTGTGGGTCAGCGTAAGAACTTTGCTCTGTATCTTTTGCTCAACCGGCAACCATCCTAGCTCTTTCAGCAGAGGTAACACGTGCTCAAACCGCTGGGACTTGAAGACCAGCCTTGCAGCCATATTCATTGTCAGCTGTAGTGGCATAATAGCTTTCTTTGGCAGCTCAGCCAAAAGGGAATTACAATAATCAAGCCGAGACAGAACTAAAGAACTAGTTAAATGTTTTGCAAGCCAATTTGGGAGACAGCTTCTAATCTTGGATAAGGATCGGATGTGATGGCTAGCTGTAGAGGCAGTCTTCTGAATGAAGCTTTTGAAATTGAGGCTGCATTCAAACACGACACCTAGAATACGAGCACGTGGTGAAGGTCGCACAATAGCATTACCTATTAGAACAGCAAAGCCTTTTAATCCAGCCACACGCTTAGGATGTCAATGAGCAGCAGCTCGGTTTTATCGTCATTTAATTTCAGGAAGTTTTCCGACATCCAGGATCGAATATCGGCAAGGCAAGCATTCAGTTTCTCAGTTGCTGCAGCAGATTCCGACGGTTTAAATGACAAATACAACTGAGTATCGTCAGAATATATGTTATATCCTATTCCATGGACCTCAATCACTTTTCCCAGAGGTTGTGTATAAATAGAGAACAGCACGGGACCGAGTACAGATCCTTGAGTCAACTCCACAGGTGACCCTTCTCGAGTCTGAGACCTGACCCCCACACGACACGGATTGAACACGATCAGACTAGTACGATTTAAACTAGGCCAGTGCTTCGTCTGCCAGACCGATCGTTGTTCTCAATCGTTCAAGCAGAACTTCGTGATCAATGGTGTCGAAGGCAGCAGACAGATCTAGCAGAGCTAGGGCAGTGACATTCCCGTCGTCGTTGCCACGTAGAATGTCATTGTTAACACGGAGGAGAGCAGTTTCAGTGAGTGCTGCCTGTTGAACCCTGATTGAAATGTTTCTGACATTCCATTATTTTCAATATGTTCAACTAGCTGCTTAGCAATTTTTTTTGAAGAATCTTTGATAAGAACGGAAGAAGGGAAACTGGACGATAGTTTGCTAGGACCTCTGTGTATAATCCAGGGTTTTTAATAGTAGGTCCAACGATTGCCGATTTGAAGGACTTGGGGACGACCCCTTTTCCCAAAGAAGCATTAAAAATCTTGGTTATGGCAGGGCTAAGTTTACGGTCTCCAAAAGATTTGAGGTGTGTACGAGGTATTGGTAAACAGCTAGATTCCGACAATTGCTTCGTACGATACTTGGCCTAGTTGGGGAGTAGATCAGATAGATAAGCTGGAGCCAAAGAATGAAGGGACCTAAAAGTGAATAACAAAACCTTGAAGTTGATCTATTGCTTGATTGGTAGACAGTACAGGTCGGCGAGAAGTGGTGTGATGTGGCTACTGCGAGTTCCCTATGTTAATATATTGTAATGAAACTCCACTGTATTTCCGCCTAGCCACAAAGAATAAAGGGTTGTTGTTCAGATGCTGGTATGGCCCAGTGGTTAAGGTGCTCGCCTCGACCAAGGTTTGGCCGAGGCCGTGGGATCTAGCTCAGTGGCATATGTGAAGCCTTTGATCACGATTAATTTCTCTTGTAGCGATATGCAATATAATTCTATTTTTTTATTATATTAAAAGCATTTTCAGTGGTGCACTCAATGTCTAAGTGGATTTTGGTGCACATTTGGTAGCCCAACAAGATTGTTTCAGGCAGCATGAAAAAGTGAGAAGCCCAGCTGAGCAAGATAGGTAGCCGGATAGATGAGTAGCCTAAGATTAGACGCTCGAGTGGCTTTATAAGCATGTGATGCTGTCAGCAGCAAGATGATGCCGCTGCCTAAGAATTCTAGAAATGAGATTCACAGTCTAGGAACCTGCAGAGAAAAGGCTTCTGTGGGGCACCAGTCTTTATGTGTATGCCCTAGTGATGTATGTATGTATGTAGCGCATGCCCTAGTTGAATTCTTACTACCGCTAGTTTCTGCAAGGAATTTCGAAAATAACTGTACCTCTCAGCAGCCAGCTGCTGATAGGGCGAAGATCGCTAGGTGTTGTTAGTGGTGTACACACGGTCCTTCCAGGCACTGCTTCCCAGGCTGCACTGCACTGACCCTCGGCTAAGCAGTTTGGAAAGTAGCACTTTGCTACGGTCCTTGGTCTGGCAAAGGGCAGCGTGGTAAGAACTATGGGAGGCCTATTTCAGTTGCTGTATTATCCTTAGAGTGGTAATTATGTTTCGGTCAGCCAGAACGCCGTGCCCATGAACGGAGTAAAAACCGCTCTCACGCCCAATGGATGCATGTTTCCTTTCACCATCATTTGTGGCTGAGAGCAGTTCCTGTTAGAAGGACCATCGTTGGGCAAAGGAGCTCCGTGTACCACTCAAATGCAACCGGATGTAAAGGAAACAGGATGCTGATGTCATCTACCATCATAATGGCTTAAGGGCAATCGTTTCAGGAGAAACCCGCACAGTAGGAGTGCACTACGGCGTTGGCTCTCGATGAACTTTACAGAGCTCAATTTCCTAAGAAATTCCCAACTTAAAATGTAATTAATTTGTATAGCGTCCTCAGTGAGATTAATATCTGTTCAGGCGCTTTTCAGATGTCGCCGGGATCGAGTGGACGACCTCGGCGAGACCTTGGTCGGGCGAGCACCTTTACCACTGAGGCACGCAAGCTAAAAATATCCGCACCAACCGACGACGTGGCAGACGTTGACATGGTAGACACTGCAGCTCTAGCCAGACAGGCCTCACCCAAAGCAATACAAACTGCTGCACTGCAAATACCACCTTATCGAAGCTCGATTCTGCGCTGGTGAGTCCAGCTAGACATGGTTTGCCTCGCTCGTTATCACCAAAAAGCTGACAAAGCTCTCTCAATTTTCAGGACCTTGACACAACGTCTATGAAGTCTGTGATGTTAAGATCTGACTGGTGGAAAAACCCAGCTGCAGATGCGTATCCTCGCTCCAAGCTGAAGTCGATCTTAATTAGGCGAAGCTCGCTTTCTTTCTCGTCGCGTGCTGCAGGCTTCCGACGAGCTTGGAGGCCGGAGCACGTGCGATGGCTCCGTGAGATGCACTTCGTCCTTTAGCTCGCTGGCGTTAATATGGATGTGGCCGATTCCCGTGCCACATTTTTTCGTAGCGTCATTCACCATTCGTCATTCACCTTCAAAATCCAATCTTCCAAATCTTGTCAACGATTGGATTTTGGCAATCGTCATTCATCTTCTTTTTTTTTGACGCTGCTTTTCAGTGCAATCCCTGCCTGAACTGGCTGAGCTCACACCGACCCTGATATGGGAGAATGCCTGTCATCAAATTGACCAAAACAGCTACTCCAACTTCTTAAAATGAAGCTGTAGGTGCACTGGAGCCCGACATTTGTCGCTTTGGTAAAAAGGCTCAATGGCCTACAACCACGCGATCATTGACCAGGCCGCTAATCACGGAGCCTTCGGTCGCATTGAACAGCTCAAATAAACCGGGATTTTTCGCGAAGCCAGTGGTGCGAAGCTGACCCGTGCGCCCTTAATTCGTGAGGGCCAACTTTCAGTCAACCAAGCAGCTGGAATGTCCGAAACCAGAAGGCTTCTTTTGAGTAGAAGGCCATTGCCCACTTTTGCCCTTCCTTTGCCCACTTTCGCCATTCCTTTGCCCACTTTCGCCCTTCCTTGCCCATCTTTATCCTTGCTGAGTGCGGTGGCAAAGCCACGCCTGAGCTGCTCGATGGTCCGACGCGCCCTCTTTCGGACATCGCCTCCGGGTTTGCCTTTCTGAACAGTCAGGAAAACCAAAACCAGTTCCTTCCACGGGCGGGCCTCCACGAGGTCCGCCCGTGGAAGCTAACGGCACGCAGATTGCATCTGACGGCTAATGGACATTATCGATGGATTTTGACTCAGACGGTCCTTAACTTAGAATTTTACAGCAGCCACAATCTGTTGGCCTTTTGCCTATGCGGATTATTTTTGTCCATTATATATTGACCACCGCCGTTGCAGCCGTTGTTCCTCATCCATCCGCCGCAGCCAAGTCCGAGGCAAATCCGCAGCCGAATCCGCCATAGAGTCCTTGTCTGCCCCGAGTTCAGTAGTGGGGTCTTTGACCTACAACGCCATTAACAATGCTGGCTGATTTAAAAGCCTCCTTTTTATAGCGACAGAAGAGCTTTGATGGCTATCACCACCGCTTGCAGTGGAGATAAAAAATCCCCACCGTAGAATTCGAACCCACAACCTCGGGACCAAGGTCGTGAAAAGCAACCGCCTTACCTAGCGTGCCATCACGGCTTGCCATTCCGAACTCCTATCCGGTGCTGGACGCTAGCCAAGCAAGGTCATCGGGTAAAATCAACTGCCTGACACTGTATTCAAACTACGTCGGCACTCATAGGGGCCCAAGCCCGTCTCCTAGATACGCCGACACGTCGTACCACCAAGGCCGAGTATGAGGCTCACTTGGAAGCAGGCATAATCCAACCTACCAACAATGAAAATGCGTTTCCGAAGCACTCGGTGCCCAAACTTAATGACAACTGACGCACCCGTTAGAGTTACTGATCTCTACATAGTATCACTGGAACGTATTGATATATGTATATACACATTCTTCCATAAGTAAAGGATTCAAATGAGATTCTAGCAGAGACGGGCATTTGATTCAAGATCAACACTGTCCGCACGTACAATAAGAAATTACCATTGCTCCAATCGACATGCTTTACATCACAGTCGTTACTCACTTTCGTCTAGGAAAATATCTATACACACGCATGTCTTTCTTAAATGCCATACAACGTTGATCATTATCTCAAGATTCTCAGCTTTGTATTGTAGCCTGAAAACCGAATTTTGTATGTTCGAAATATTTGTGTTTCCTGGGTCACATTTTTTGAAGGCCGGATTTGCTCATCCAAGTTGAAGGCATTAGGATTTTACCCATGCCTAAGTCTGCTCGACAGCTCCACCGCTTCCAGAATATGGTAGATAATTGCCCCTGCCTTTTCCATCACCATGCAGACGTATTCCATCCATTACATGCAGCTTTCACTCGTACTGGAAAGCGTTCCAATACCTTGCTGGCCGCAACAGGCAACTGAAAAGCCTTTGAGGCCTCTCGCCAAAACCACGTCGTGGCTGTCGTGGTTATCGTCCGATCAGTTACAGCGTGTACCCTGTTAACTAGACCGACACTCTTACGGTTGATGCGTAACGTAGCGCTACTCTCTGTAAGCACAGCAGCTGCCACCGTGGGAATCTTTGGTTTTATTTTCTCCGGTCAAAGGTTGCAGAAAATCCACGACGTTATTCAGCCTTTGACTGAAAACTACTGGCCTCCGACAAGGCTGTGCACCAATACATGGCTATTTCGTTGAGAGCAGTCAATTTGGTCTCCTCAGCGAACATGAAACATTATGGTGTGCCACTCGCCTCTCCCTTCTCTCTCCTTCACCTTTCACCCCGGCACCTGCTCAGACATTCATGACATTCGTAGCCGAACTCATGCCTGACGTACGTCAAATCACTGTCCCTTCAGATGCAGTAGCTCACTTCCAAATGGCGTCACCACATTCTCTGAGTTGGCCAATTAAAAAAAGCTAAAAACGCATCTATTTATCGCAGACTTTGGTGGGTCGATTTGTCCTTCGTGCTCTTACGTGTGCTGACAATGTGCAAGCTGCAACTAACCATATCTGCGTGCTGAGTGTGTCACTCCTAACCATGTTAACCCTTAACCATTAACCATGTTATGCTTGTTGTCGATGAGCATTCTGCTACCGACCGTTAGATCGTGCTTCATTTGCAGCAATAGTAAAGAGCGTAGAAAAAGATTGAACTCTCTGAAAGCTCTGAAACAAATGTACTATTACTATTATTATTGGTATGACCACAATTAAGGTACCAATTATGATATCAATTTCTATGTCCTCTCTATATGAGTTATACGAATCGAGTCAATTGCTTATTCATTTATGCACGCTTTAGGTATCTGAAAGCACTCAGGCGAATAGCTGCATGGAGTAGCGAATGCTGCAAAGAAGAAATCGGTTCCAAGCCACTACCCATAATCGTCCAGCTAATGATCGTCCGCGATGTTTAGTTTGTTCAGGCTCTTGGAACGACTGACCCAAATGAAGTTGTTGACTTTGTGTTCGGTAAGGGGTATTGGGGGTAAGGCTTTTTTTGTAATCTAAGGGGTTTTGCAGGCGAAAGACTGCGACGAGAAGATTTGACTTGATTAGATGCAAAAACGATCGAATGAACATAACCTAGTGAAGGCTAGATATGATAGAAATAAGGTGCTACAAACAAAGGCATGCAAATAAACAGGGGCAGTCCCGAATCACTGATTCTAACTATTAAGCATCATTCGAATGACTGCCGAACCATTTGGTTAAATGCGATAAATGTGCCGAATAACTGTGATGGAAATTTTACAAACACAATTGAAGCGAACAAAACAAGCAAAACTTCATTAGAGTAAGTTTACCACGAAGCCTAAAACTAGACTGTTAATGTTGTGCCACTTTTTGCATCTATCACCAGTCTGTGAAAACTAGGGCTAGATCAAAGTTGAACTAAGCTTGTTATTCGCAAATTATGCAGCCGTCCACGATCGGCGAAATACCATCGGCTGCTGCCGCCTTCGTCTCTAGAAGTCGCGCTTCGGCCCGCGGCTGAATAAGCTGCGCCATTTAGGCTGTGTTGGCGGCAGCGGCAGCTAGGTCTGATGGCTAGACTAACCTAAACCCTTTGCTAGCCTTAGTCCGCCCGGCTGGTACTGGCAGAGGTAACCCCCTAATAGCACAGCTGCAGGAACATCGACGGCAGGACAAAAGAGAAGCTATCCTTACGCATACATCATTTTAATAAAATAATTAGTTCTACCCATTCCCATTAAGAGCTTTCCATACCCGAAAGAAATGTACCGTTAAATATGTTACGTCCGACCGCTACTATTCGGCTCAATGCACAATAGCTACAGTATTCGGTCCACTTTTCATTCACGAATGGGAGCAACGAAGCGATTCCTTGGTATGGCTATAATTACGATGGTATCTGCTTGATGGAAAGCCAATGCAGGTAGCTGAGAAGAAGTGTTTTGAGGGCTGCTGCCATACATTAATAAGAAGCTTACAGTTTCATTGGCTATAATCGCAAAACTACACAGGTATACTGAATTTGAGTTAGCGAGAGACGTATAATTCTGGAAGGATAGTCACAAATAGTGACGATAAGATGCCAGCCTAAGCATAGTTTCATCACGCGAGCACGTTCAAATTGCGACAATGCCATGGAGCTGAAAGTCGACAGAATGAACTGCGAACCTGAGTGGTCATCTAGAGAAACCCCAAATTAGTGAAACCGAGCATGCTTACGATTGGTTTGTCCCTATAGCTGTGCTTTACTACGTTGGATGCCATGTTGCTAACTTTCGTTCGTCGGTCGTTCACTTGTACCCTCTGTTACTTCCTTCCTCCAGAAAGAAGAGGCACGCATTTTAGATGAGGTTATACTTGAATGGGGATACTGTTGTAACGCCGAAGGCTCGGCGGAGTAGGCTTAACCTGCCGCTTACCTAGCGGTGTAACCTAGCTCCAGATGTCGTTCGGTGCGCATCTACACACAATAAGCAGGCCGCCACGAAACGAGCGTTTCTGGCGCTGACTTACTTATCGCTGCTAATAGGGGGTCGTGAGTCCGCGGCGTGAATCGGAAAGCGAGACACACAAATTGGGGATTTTACTGAGCTTTATTCACCAGCGCACAAAGTCGCTGAGCGTCTAGCTCAGCTTTATCTCTACACTCCTCACACGCTCTCAACAGCACAAGCACATTCTCGCGGAGGGAATACGTCCCCCGCACTTGTGCGCTACCGCTAGTATATCGTGGGGAGCGACCCGAATGAGACGAAAAGCCCGACCGGAGCCCCGGACCCTGGACTGGAGAACTAGGGCTCCGCTTCCACCGACATGCGGCAGAACTACCGCATGAACGCCACGTCGAGCACTCTTGCGGAGGAAACACGTCTACACACTTAGGCTAACTGCGTCTCTAGGGGGAACGGCCAAAATAGACGAAGGAGCCCGAGCCAACGGAATATCTCACATACCGCACCAACTACGTCTAGTTCGCACCGGCAAATCTTTATGCTGAGACCACGTGCGAGCGGGCACACACAAACACAAAAGAAACTCAAAATGCTCGCTCGGGCGCGATATGACCGTATTCGGTGGAGTCCAACGAATCCTCCTACCAGTGTCTTGTCCTGTCCCGCTAATCGCCGGCGAACAGCCCGCCCTCCCCCTCGCTTTCAGAGAAACGAGTCCGACGGCGTCGAAGCAAAGCCGAAGACAGGAGCCTAACAAAAGACCAAGAACGAGCGTCGCTCGATCTTAAATACTTAGCTGAGACAATGGGGCAAGAGCTTAGTGGTATTGGGCCCGAGACCGTGGCCCATTGCTGTAAGGAGTTAATACCGTCACTAGGCCACTGGAAGGGCACCCCTGATCAGCTTGAATGAAGAATAGGTTCCAGACGATTCTTGTTTGACAGAGTTATGGCCGAGGTTGACAGGCCAGCCAACGTCAAGCAGCAGCTCCCGTGGATATCAGACCAATTCTAAAGGCCGAATCGCCACCCCTGGTCTCAGAGCTTCCTGGCTCGCTCTTGAGCTCTTTCTCTCTAGCCAAACAGGCGCTCCTCTCTGGCTCACTGCTTTAAGACAAAGGAGTTCTTGCCCGAAGCCGAACAGCATCTTGTTCGCGATAAAAATAAGCCAAGACCAGCAAGGCGCTACACTATCTAGCCATGTAAACGGCTAATACAAGGTCCTAGGATAAAATAAATACTTGATCTGAAAAAGAGGTATGAATCGTTAAACGCACAACCCAGACAAAGGCAAAATAAAATGGTATGTCTTGACTTTTAACTTGATTTGTACTCACGAGCTACCACCCAAGTGACCCATGTCACTTATTCCATTCGTCACACTAAATGCTCCACAAAAAGTAGGATACTACGGTAGCTTCAGCAACATAGATGAAGGACAGAGGTGATAGAAACTCAACCAAAGCTCAGCATTGTGATTACTGGAGTCACGTGACCCACGATTACTAATCATTTGTGATCTGAAGCCAAGTCAAGTTTCGTGCAATTGCAACTGAACGTACCAAAAAATAAGAAACGGTTACTAAATTAACAGCGAATTTTATTACAAATTCCGTCAGGTTTATATTTGAATTCCATTTAAGTATTTGTTAAATCAAAGACTGCATAGACCTCGTGAATACGAACTATTGATTCTGCTATATTTTTCTTTTTTCAGCAATGAGGCGACACGCTACCATTGCAACAGGCACTGTGCTCAACAGTGTAGGATTTCTCTCCACAGCATCTAGTCAAGTACCCACCAAACTCAGTTTCTAGCACGCCATTGCAGCACTTTTTCTCGGTCTGGTTATACGACGCGGCGCCGCAGCAAGCTGAGCTGAACTGCCCGTACCCGCTCACCAGTTTTTTCTGGCAGCAGGCCTGCGTCACCAAGCTGTACGATACTGATCCACAGCAGCCGGTCAAGCTTTCACCGTAGCTCCGTGCGACAGCGCCTTGGCAACAGACGTTGGTCAATATGTTGTAAGCTGTTTGACCACAACATCCAGTGTTATAGAGCCCATACCGTAACACGAGTTGTCCCTTACAGCAAGTATAAATATCAGTGGCGTACGGAATGGTACCACAACAACCAGTTTTGGAAACGCCGTAGGATGGCCCGACCACACAATTACAACAAATATTAGTTCTTGAATCGAAGGACACTGTACCACAGCAGGCCGTGCGACCTGCGCCCTGGCTACTAGTGACGCGGCCAGAGCTGCAGGTCTTCGAGCTGGGATTATAAAAAAAAAATCCTAGCTGATTAAACAGCCCCTTTTTGTATAGCGACAGAAGAGCCTTTACGGCATCACCACCGCTTGCAATGGCGATAAAGGATCGCCCACTGCAGGAATCGAACCCACGACCTCGGGACCGAGGTCGTGAAAGCTAACTTAATGTGCCATCACGGCTCAGCAGGCTGTAGACGGTGATCCATAAATGGGTTGTATTACAGCATTGCAACAAATGGGCGTGGTTTGATCGTATATTAGAGCTCCACAATACTTGAAAAATGTAGTCCTGTAGCTCAATGTAGAAATAAGAGCTATGTACAGGAGCATTGTTGATTTTTTGGGGATTCTAAAAAATGTAATTTTATTATTCTGCTGAAATATCGGTTGTACGTATATCTGGAAAAAAACGTATTTAAATGACATAGGCCCATCTCACCAAACTGCAAACAGCTGGAAAGAATTTGTACAGTACTTCAAAACCTACGGCCAATGTTTAGGATAATACTATTTACACCTTGTAGATTTTCTTCTCATCAACAGGCCCAACTTGATTGTTCAGGTAAAGATAGAACCAGATGGCGATTAGTATAATCTCTCTAAAGAGATTTATCATTAGAGCCCAAAATAGTAAATGTCCCAACTTCTCTCCGTATTTAGCCGAGCTTTACCTAACAGTGGAAAAGGGGCCCACTGAGAATTATAATAATAATACAAATAATGAGATAAGAATAATACATTCTGTAGCACCCTTAGGGAACCGATTCTCTGTCTAGACGTTTTACAGATAAAGTGATGAAATATGACCAAATAATTAGTGGCGACATTCACAATTTCATCAAGCATAACATAGTTAGTTGTGGCATGCACAGGGGTCAACGAGTAGATAAGGTTACTAGCAGCGGGCACGCGAATGCAATGTTGGAAAGCAATGTCGCCGCTCCGGCTAAGGGCCCAGGGAAATGCCGCCGTGCGTGCCCACTGGCTCGACCACTGAAAACTTGCGTACGTTTGAGGGGTTTGTAGGGCCTAGCTTATTAGAAACGCAACCGAGATCATGATTCCTGCCTGACATTGGAATTGGGACACTAGATCTTAGATAATCTGACTAAAAATCACGATTCGTCTCACCAACAGTTTAGGTGCGTTGAGAGAGCACTTAGACATGGGTGTTACTACTTGGAATACTATGGGCTAAATAGTTGGAGTTTTCTGGGTCAGACCACATGCTATAAGGTCTTAGCTTCTGGCCGGTGCATGTAGAACTTACCTCGTGATGACGGTTCAGTTAGATCTTTGGACTGCGGGCTATGGAACCTGCGATGAGTAATACTACTTCAGTACACCAACGACTTAACAATCACGTGATCCGGAACAATGCCCAACGGCTGTCAATCGGGGAGGGGCACACTATTGGCGACAGGAATACGAACACTATCGTGGGATAACAAACCTCACGCTGAGAGCCTGCACGTTAGTACTGCCAGTCTGAGCTTTATAAAAAGATAAAATAACGTGATTATTGTGATGTACATAATAAAACATTATGCAATAGATGGTTTAGCATACAGGAGTGTTGCAAGCACTCAAACTACTGAGGCTCAATCTACCTGACCCTGGCGTACCAGATCCGTCCTAGGTAGTAAATGAGGTTAGTATAATGGCTGCTTTATCATATATGCGGCAAATAATTTCGCAAAACCAATATTGTATTCAAGTATTATATTATTGAAGTTGAAGGCTATCAATCTATGCAGGAAGAGGATGTTTTTTTATAAAGGCGGTCGTAGATTTATGTTATGGAAGATATGGACAATTCATTTACGATCTGTGGAAGCTTGGATATTCAGGAAGGGTACTCTCTAGGCTGTTTTATGGCCAACATGCGTTTATTCGTTGGTTGAGCTGCATATCATCAGATGAAATAAGAATTTAGTGTACATCATTCAATAACTCAAAGTCAGGACCTTGAGTTCAAGACTGTAATGGCACACTAGGTAAGGCGGTTGCTTTTCACGACCTAGGGCCCCGAGGTCGTGGGTTCGAATCCTTCGGTGAGCGATCCTTTATCACCACTGCAAGCGGTGGTGATAACCGTAAAGGCTCTTCCCTTGCCATACAAAAAGAGGCTGTTAAATCAGCTAGCATTTTTTAAGACGATGGCCATTGAACTAGTGCTTTAAATCACCACACTTGCATGCTTCCGAAGATTCTTAACATTGCATTTTACCATCACAAATTCTACAATTCTAATAAATAACCCAGCCACAGCCAAAACACTATTTGTTGATAAAAGAATAGACTTGTTTATACGATCGCGGGTATTGTGCCATACTCCCCCACGGGCTGAACGATACCTTGCTGAGTGGCGGACACGGTCGCCTCCGTCCGGGAGAACTGGGCCATCACCACGGCGCTGCCGGGCATACCGCATCGCTGACGCACAAGTTCAGATGAGCTTTCGGTACGCTGTTTTTATGCCGAGAGCATCGAGGCACCGCTCGTCGACCGGGTACCAAAATCCGAGTGCTCCACAGCATTAATGGCAGAACCGACGCCGAAGTTCGACACTGAGACAGAAAGTGTTGCCCAATGCAAGTATTTCATGATCGTTCGATCTGCGGCCTTCGTCAGTACATCATCATCGTTGTCAAATAGGACCTCTACTTCAGTAATACCTGTGCTATTGCTCCATCGTCGAAGACGAGGTCTGGGCGAAGTGAGCTGTCACTTACCACAGAGCATGGTTTTACCGAAACAGTGGCAACCTTTTGACACGAGGTACAGATCGCTTAAATTTACAATTTTAAAATAAAACATCCCATTCAAGCATTATTACCATTCTTATACCGGCAGGGACTGTTTCTCAGAAAATCTGTAAGCAAATTGTTTCTTGTTAGGAATAGCGCACGTATAGATTGCAGGAACTGCATCTTTTCGAAATTTGGCTTCGTTGATGATGATACCGACTGGTCCGGAAAATACACAGCTGTGCAAAGGCAGTAGATAGGCTTCTAATCTACCTGGTTATATTCACTACATTTTCGATACCATAAATTAATAGTTCATTGCTTTTGGAAGGTACGTAGAATTTTCTCGCTGAAACCGAACAAGGTATCGAGTGAATAAGACTACCGGAAATCCTTAACCGCTATGGTATAGAATTAAGTCCGTGGCACACTTGCCAAGCAGCGAATTCACACCTTGTGCTGTCACCGGTAGGCTTATTTAGCTCGGCCAGAACAGCCGCATAGCCGAGTTCTCGCTTGTGACGTCATTATCGAACGCTCACGAAGCGACGTCTGTTTGTGCTATCCTTCTACCTTTTTTCTGTTCTCCATCTGCATTTGTTCGCTTTATTCCTCCATTTCAGCGAATTTAACTCATCCTTCTCCACTTTTCTTCCATTAATCAACTTTCGCCTTTCGCACGAGTTTCTTTCATAGTCGCTATTCCGATTTCAACCTGTCGGCACCTATAGGCAGGAAACTGTGATACCGGAAGCACAGTTCAATAGCTATACTTTGTTGATCTATCGCCTTGTGAAGTGACCTACAATCTTGTAGCTATGTTTAGGCATTGGATAATTTATCTGACGCGTTCAGAACAGAACAATGCGCACGGAGTGACTAGTTTTTTCTTGCGGCTTACATGTGCACGACCACAGTACTCACGTCGATGGTCACAAACTTGTACCTATTTTCTCTCACAACACAATGTTATGATGGCCAATTATTATTTAACTCTGCTTACCTGACCACTTGCAGATTTCATTCAGTCGATACTGTAACGTCGAAGGCTCAGAAAAGGAGGCTTATTCTTCCGCTTAGCAAGCGACGTGGCCAAATGTCATGTGCGTTTCGGTGCCCGTCTACAAGCAGCAAGCGGGTCGCCACGCAAACAGCGTTTCCGTGCCAACCTCCTCACTGCTAATTAAGGGTCGTGCGCTTCTGGCGTGAATTTGGACGGGATACATGCCCGAATAAGGGATTTCACTGAATTTTATTCGCAAGCGCACACTGTCTCTGTCCGTATAGCTCAGTTTTATCTTCACACTGCTCTTACATTCGCACCAAAAAAAGCTCTCTAATTTGGGAAATGCATTGCCGTACGTAGGTCACCGGCGTCTACACAGGGGCGTGACCCAAATATACGCAGAGCCCGAACAACCGGAAAGTAAACCTTGCCCGGAGAACTACGATTCCGCCTCCACTTTTTAGCAGGGAGAACTGAAGGCCGATTCGCCTAAGAAGAAATACCTCCCCTCCACAGCACCGGACTAGCTCTAGTCCACAGTACCAAAACCGCACGCTGGGACCACGCGCGCGTACTTACAAGCGCCTGAAAATAAAATACTCGCTACGGGCGCTGTACGGCCGCCGTATTTTGTAGCGTCTTCCACCGAACTCTCCTGCCGCTGGCGTTCGCTCTGCTTCGTGGCTGTCGATAGCTGGCTCGGACGGCCCGACAATGGGAGTTCCGCATTCCGAGAGAAATTAGTCCGCAACGGTCGGACGGCTGGCGGCGATGGCATCGAAGCAGAGCCTTTGAGCAAGCGTGGCACTGGTCTTAAATAGCTCGCCGGAACTTGGGTGCCAAAGAACTGAGCGATATTGGGGTCCGCCGCCGTGGGCCGTTACGGTGAGGAGTTATATACTTTCACTCGGCCATCGGATGAGCCACCACCTTCTAACTTGAATGTGGACGGAAGGCTCCCGACGACAATTCTGCTTGAACCGAGTCGTGGCCGTGTTTGAAAGGCCTGCCGACATCGCAGAGCCGCTCCTGCATACGGCCGGCCATTGCGACAGGCCGAAACACCACAGCTCGCGGTACCGCTGTGCTTCCGGGCTCGTTGCGTCGAGCCCGGAAGCACAGCGGACCTCTGCTCTGCTGCTCGAGCGTCCGCTGCTCGCCGCTCGAGCAGCGGACATATTTTCGATCGCCCAGCAAGTCTTCTGCTTCCTCAAATCGAGCCTGGCTGGCGCGGTGCTAAAATGTCGCCCGCCCTCCTCGGTAACATCTAAAGCCAACCGCGAATCGCTAAACCTCTATTGTAATGCATCTTCCGTCTGTAACTCCATAAAGCCGTACAGGCCAAGTGGGTGTTACGCAGGAGAGTTTCGGATGGCGCACTCACAGCCTGAGCGGCTTTCGGTACGCATTCGATAGTCAACAGACTTTGTTTCACGCAACAAAGAGAAACTGAAAAGCATAGCAGAGTCAGGAGAGCAGTTGAGGTAGTGAGTAGCTTGGGAATAGCAGCTCAGGACCGCTGAAAAGGGTGAGCCATAGTTGGCCGCAGGAGAGTAGTTGTCGTTGCGTAAGAATATTGTGGAAGCGAGTTCCTCAGTCTAGGACCCGCCGAGCTAATACTACTGTCGCCAACGGCCTTTAAACGGAGGAATGAAACAGATAATTTATTGTCCATACAGAGCCTGAGGGTTCAAACAGGCTGAAACTGATGCCGCAGTTCAGCTAGGTACGAAGGAGCCAAGCCGTGGTGGGCCTTGTGGGTCAGGATGAGAACTTTTCCCTGTATCCGTTGCTCAACCGGCATCCATCCTAGCTCCTATAGCAAAGGAGACACATGCTCAAACCTCTGGGACTTGAAGACTAGCCTTGCAGCCATATTCACAGCAAGCTGTAGTGGCCTAGTTGCTAGACCCTTGACATCAGTGCTGCCCTTGCGGGAACCTCCTATTCGCTCCTGCTGTTTCATCTTCCTTACGCCCTGTCATCTTTGGTGGAGTGCTACAATTCAACTAGGGCCCACACGCTCGACGAGTTTGTACCTTTCTCTAAGTGCACTGCGAGCCATCGCCCAGACGACCTTTGGTCCACAGCAGACACTAAACTAGCCTGGTAAACTAATCGAAGGCTTAAAATAACAAGATCAGGACTGAGTGTCTATCGACAATCACTTGAGGGCTACTGTAGATCTTAGCAATCGATACCAGCAAAGGTTAAGTCTAGCTTCTTTAAAAACATTGTCGAATCATGGTTACACAATCCAAAACTGCTGATGACTACAATTTATCATCTCCTTTACCGCTCTCAGATAATCAGCTTCTTGCTTATAGATACTCTCTTCGGTTACATTATCTCAGCTGAACTCCTGTTCCTAAATGCCGTGCAGCACCTTAATGTCAAAATTCAAAATGGCCAAGAGTGATCTCGTCCTGAATTTCGCATATCTATCAAATAAGAAAACCAGTTCTCTTCACCCGGCTCCTGATGTCCTGCTTCTCCGATGCATAGATCCGCTGCTGCCATGCATGACTACCATTATGAATATGTCACTAGCCTCGGGTCGTGTCCAAGCACCTTTCAAAAAGGCTTTAGACAGGCCAATACTCGAGAAAGGGATCGTGGAACGAGGGAACTTTAGCAAAAAATGCCATATCTGACTTTTACCGTTTCCAACAAAGACATCGGAACGAGTCGTGGCAGATCGGCTGAAGTCATATATTAAAACTCCAAACCTTGCTCGTAAGTTCCAGTCCGGTTTTAGCGCTAATCAATCAATTGAGCCACTGAATCAGCATTGCTTAGAGAGTACCTTCTTAGGAGTGCAGACTTAGGAAAAGTGTCTCTGCTTTTCTTTTGCTTTAATCCGTCGGCAGATTTTGATGCTCTCGATCACAAATTTCTTCTCGAGCGCCTAACATCTCTCCTGGTGTCGCTGGTACAGCACTACAACGGTGTGGGTCATATCTTTAATGAGAAATTGCACAGGAGTGATGTGAAAGGAAAACTATCATATCAGGAATAACAGAAATGCAGTGTACCTCAGTGTAGCTTCGTTCGGTTATTTTAACGGTTCACATTCTGCTTCCTACTGATGTGATATATATGCCAGTCATTATCCATGATTTAACTTTTATCCAGATGACACTCAGTTTGTACCAATGCTTTGATTCCCCCCAGCCTTCTAATACGAAAATCTTTCTCAACTCCCCTGCTGCATATATTACTGATATCTACCCATGGAAAGCAGCAACATTTCTCAATCTGAATAAAAGTAAGACTAGCTTACTATTTGTGGCCCAACCAGGTGCGTTTCAGAAATTAGAAAACCTAAGGCTCACAGTCGGCTCTTCCAGTGTATGGCCTGTTGAATCTGAAGGAAATCTATATGCTTTTTTCAAAGTTACGATTCATTAAACGACTAAATCAGCTCCATAGTAAAGTCTACGTACTTTCAGCTACATACGAATGTTAAATTCGGGCTTGTTTATACAGGAATACTATATCTAAAGTGGTCCATGCACTAGTGACATCCAGTTTAGACTTATGTAACTCACTGATGGCTGGTCTTCCGGCCTGTGCAATCAGGAACTTGCAGCAGGCGAAACAATCTGCATTTAAATTTGTCTGTCGTGAGCGTCGCAGCTGAACTCATAGATCAAGCAAAATAAGCACAACAGATCTGTACTGGCTTTTAATCAAGCAGCGTACCCACTTCAAAGTCTGGAGACCGTGCATTTAGTTCGCAAGCTCCCAAAGCCTGGAAGTCACTCCCGACTTCCTTCACGACATCCCCTGAATTGACCACATTTAAAAAGAAGTTAAAACGCACCTATTTATGACAGAATTTAGTGGGTCCATGTGATTTGTTCTTTATGTGCTTATGCGTGCTGACACTTTTGCATGCTGCCACTAACCACATAACCACACTTGCATGCTGACCCTGTGCATGTCACCCGTAACCATTGTATTCGAGATGTTTATCTAGCATGATACCACTCACCATTCAATCGTGTTTCCTTTGCAGCAAATGTAAGCGCCTAGAATGAGATTGAGTCCTATGGGGGTGCTTTTTTAGGGGTATTAATAATACTATTATTATTAAGGTTCTCCCACTCAGTTTGAGGTCCCTTTATTCTCTGGCACCAGTCTACCCATCAGAACCACTTCCCAACCAAGCCAGGTATCGTACCCCCACTTTTATGAATCAATCATTTAGCTTCACCTCGTTTGAACCTTAATATACTTTGGGGACCATGCCTTTAGTAGTTCGTATGGTCTCAAAGCAAAGCTTAGAACTCACTTTCGAATCATGTCATGACACCGCCTGACTTGACATAATTCAATAAGAATCTAAAAGCACATTTGTTTATCATAGCATTTAGTGGGTCATTGTGATTAGTTTTCTGTGTGCTTATGCGTGCTGGCACTGTGAACACAGCCGCTAATCATGTTGACGTGCTGACCTTTACCACGGCAGCTTTTCTCTTGCAGCAAGTGTAAAATCATGCTTCCTTTGCAGCAATGTAAAGTGCCTAAACACCAATTGCATAATCGAGGATGCTAAAAAGGAATTTTAATTGCTTCAGTCTTTATATTATTATAACGAAGACTTAATGGAATCCACAGCTCGGAAGAGTAAGTTAACAGCTGCTAAGGCTCAAAGTTTAACCGGTGCCCTAAAGTAAATAAGGTACTTGTGCAGTGAAGCAACGTACATAAAAACGCGTTAGCCTTCCAGCAACGGATCAGAGAAGCAAAGTTAAGCCTAGAAAAAAGTCATTAGTTGCATTATTTTGTGGCTCACTGTATAGTATCTAGTCAACAAGAAGAAATGCAAAACATGGTAACGAGTAACACCATGAAACGGCTAGGCATATCGCAGGATCCCCCCTCACAGCCCCAATGCAGCTGTGAGCCGCTAGCCCAATACTGTGCAGGTCTTAAAATGTCAAACTTCCGCTGGTCATCTTCATAGAATAGCCACCAGATCTGTAAGCCAGCAGAATTTATGGAGCTAAGTATACTGGTATTCTTCCAAGAATTTAGGACCTCTCGCCAGCGAGCTTTGTTGGCTTTAGATCACTGTGCCAGCAGAAGTTGGCCAGACAAATCTCCACTGGTAGTCTTTCCGTAATGAGAGAAGGCATGAACTAGTAACAGCATGCCTTAATGTTGGAATTTAAAATCATTTAAAATCATTGGACGACTACTACTGCCTCGTTCTGTTTGCTCTTTAAAACTTGTCATTTTTTGATGAAGCTCAATAGGTTACTATAAATTATTTTTACCTCTTCAATCAAATCTGCCTATTTTCAGCTTCATAACATTGCTAAAACTCAGGCTTGTTTAGATAAAGATACCACATCTAAGTTGGTCCATGCATTCGTGACATCACGTCTTGACTTCTGCAATTCACTGCTTACTGGCCTACCAGCATGTGCGATCAGGCGATTGCAGCTGGTGCAAAACTCTGCAGCTAGGCTTGTCTGTCGTGAGCGTCACAGTTGCCACATTACTCCACTTCTCGCCGACATGCACTGGCTACCAGTGAGGCAACGGATTGACTTCAAGGTTTTGTCGCTCACTTTTAGGTCCCTTCATTCTATGGCTCCAGCCTATCTTTCAGATATACTACCCCATCAGGCCAAGCATCGTACCACCCGCTTTTCGGAATCTAACAGTCTGGAAATACCTCGTACAAACCTTAAATCCTTTGGAGACCGTGCATTTAGCTCGTAGGCTCCCACAGCCTGGAACTCCCTCCCAACTTGCGTCAGAACATCCCATGACCTGACCACATTTAAAAGAAACTTAAAAACATACCTATTTAGGACAGCATTTAGTGGGTCCCTGTGATTCGTCCTTGATGTGCTTATGCGTGATGACACTGTGCATGCTGCCACTAACCACATTTGCATGCTGACCATGTGCATGCCACTCCTAACGATATTATTCATTTGGTTTGTTTTTCAAACATGATTTTACTTACTATTCTATTGCACATCACTTTGCAGCAAATGTAAAGCGCCTAGAAAGAGATTAAGTTCTCTGAGGGCGCTTTATCAAGTGCAATATTATTATTATATTATTAACTGTTTCCTCTTGCTCGGTACTGCAACTTGATGGCATCTGCTATTGCAGGCCTTACCAATCATCTTGGAGGGCAAGGATGTGGTTGCGATGGCGCTCAGGAAACGTTCGCGGTAACAAAGAAGAATGACATTCAAACGTTTGTAATGCCCCAAGGACATCATATCAATTTCTACTTTTTTATACGAGGTAGACGAATCAAGTAAATCGCTTGATTAAGTAACTTACCGACTTCAAGATTTTGCAATCGAATTTTAGCTTCCTTAATTTGTTGGCTCCGGCCATCCTGTCAGATCTACTCGCCCACCGGGCTAAGCATCATACGAATCGCTTTTCGGACTCAAATCGCTCACATAATCCTCGTGCGAATCTCAAATCATTTGGAGACCTAGCCTTTAATTCGTATTCTCCCAAAGCCAGTAACTCACTTCCGAATGACGAAAATTCTCTGACTTGGCCACATGTAAAAAGCTAAAACGCACCTATTAATCACATCATTTAGCGTTTTGATGTGATTACTTTCCTGCGCTTAATCATGCAGACGCTGTGCGTGCTGCCACTAACCATATTTGAATGCTGATCCTGTCCGTGTCACCTCTAGCTATGTTATGCTTGTTGTCGTTGAGAATGCTGCTACTAACCATGCTATCGTGCTTCCGCAGCAGCAAACGTAAAGAGCCTAGAATGACAGAGGGTGTTCTGACAGCACTTTACAAAGTAGTTTGTTATTGCTATTAATATTATTATTATTAATATACTCACACTTATGGTATCCGTTTCTAGGTGTTCACTATATAAAAAAATAGGAATCAAGTTGCTTATTGGGATAGGCATTTGTTTAGCACCTGCGAGCACTCTAGCGAATAGCCGCACGGACTAGCGAATGCCGCGAAGAAAAGAGCGCTTTCCTGCTGCCGCGATGTCGTCCAGCTGAGTGTGTTGCCCCTAACCATATCAAGCCGTAACCCTTAACCCCGAACCATGCTAGGCTTGTTGTCGATGAGCATGCTGCCACCGATCATTCGATCGACTGCTTCAGTTGCAGCAAACATTTGAAGAGCGTAGAAAAAGATCGAGTTCTCTGAAAGCTCTCAAACAAGTGTATTATCATTATTATTTTTGTGACCACAATTAAGGTACCGATTATGGCATCAATTTCAAGGTCCTCTCTATATGAGATACGAATCGAGTCAATTGCTTGTTCATTGAAGCACGTTGCAGGTATCTCAAAGCACTCAAGCGAATAGCTGCACGGAATAGCGAATGCTGCAAAGAAAAAAAAATTGATTTCAAGCCACTACCCGAAGTCGTCCAGCTAATGGTCGTCCGCGATGTCTAGTTTGTTCAGGCTCTTGGAAAGACTGACCTGAATAAAAGCTATAGTGTTGGTCTTGAGGTATCTATGAGGTATTTCCAATGAAAGAAAAACTGGGGCATATTATTATTATATTATACATAATTATATACATATTATTCATGTAAATATACATATACATATTACACGTATTCATTCTGATTCGATGCAAAGACATTACAAGATATATACCTTAAGGAAATCGAGATAGCGTAGAATGAGTGGGCTAAAAAGAAAATCAAATGCATCGATATCAGGGCCGTCCCGAATCGCTGATTTTACTATATTTATTATTTATTAGGCTTCATTTGAAAAACTGCCGCATCATTTGGTCGAATACAAGTAGTGTGCCGAATAACTATGCTGCAAACTTTACGGACGTTTGAAACGTCTAATAATTGCAAAACGTTTATTTCAGTAACTTTACTAAGAAACCTGAAAGTAGACTGTTAACGGCATGCCAGATTTTGCCTCTGTTGCCAGCCTGTGAAAACTAGTGCTAAACTAGTTAGAATAGACTTATTATTTGTAAATTATGCAGCCACCCACTACCGGTACACGACAGTCAGCTGCCGCATTCGGCATTAGAAGTCGCTCACCACCCAGCGGCATTAAGCTCTGCAAATAGGCAGTGTTCGCGACCGCGGCAGCTAGGTCTGGCTGCTGGACTAACCTAAACCCTTCGCTAGCCTTAGTCCGCCCGGCTGGTACTAGCAGGGGCAACCACGTCATAGCAACCGAAACTGCGGCTCAGCTGCAGGCACATCAGTAGGAGGACAAAAGAGAAACTTTCTTTACACTACATTATTTTAATACAATAATTATTTCTTAATTACCATTCGCAGTAGAGGCTTTCCTTAGCCGAAAGCCACGTACCGTTACAGCTGTTCGATTACGTCCGACCGCTACTATTCGGTCGAATGCAATATAGCTACAGTAGTTGGTCCACTATTCATCCACGAATGCGAAAAACAAAGCGAGTCCCTGGTATGACCATAATTACGATGGTATCTGTTTGATGGAAAGCCAATGCAGGTAGCTGAGAAGAAATGTTTTGAGTGCTGATGCCATAAATTAATAAGCAGCTTACAGTTTCAATGACTATAATCACCAAATTGCACGGGTATACTCAATTTCAGGTAGTGAGATACACATACTTCTGGACAGGACGTCACAAATAGTGACGATTAGGATGCCAGTGTAAACACAGTCTCGTCACGTGAGCAAATCCGAATTTCGACAATGCCACGAAGCTGAAAGTCGGCAGGACAGACTGCGAACCTGAGTGGTCATCTGGAGAAATTCCTAATTACTGAAACCGAGGATGCTTGCGATTTGCTTGTCCCTAAAGCTGTGCTCTGCTACATTGAATGCCATGCTGCTAACTTCTATTCTGCGGTCTTTTGCTTGCGCCCTTTGCTAATTTCTTTTCTCCAGGAAGAGGAGGTACGCATTTTAGAAGAGCTTTTAGAAGAGCTTGTATGTATGTATGTAGGTACTTGTATGTACTTGTAGCTTGTGTATGGTGATGTTTGCCGATCAAGCAGCCTTTGCAAGGTACTAGGATAAAATAAAAACTTGATCTGAAGAAATAAATTATGAATTGTAGCTCCGAATAAGTTGTGTAATTCCGTGCAAAAATATATTCCGTGAACCACTGCCATGAACTCGCGAAGGCCAGCCGTGGATTCTGCCTCTGCGGCACTACTTTGTTTCACCGCTGCGGCACTACTTTTTTCAGCAGTGAGGCAAGACGGTCCCGCTGCAGCAAGCACTATGCTGAACATTGTAGGATTTTGTTCCGCAGCATCCTGTCAAGTATCCGCCGAACTCCGTGTCCAGGACGCCGTTGCAGCATTTTTTCTCGTTCTTGTCATACGACGCGGCGCCGCAGCAAGCTGTGCTGAACTGCCCGTACCCGCTCACCAGTTTGTTCTGGCAGCAGGCCTGCGTCACCAAGCTGTACGATACTGATCCACAGCAGCCGGTCAAGCTTTCGCCGTAGCTCGGTGCGACAGCACCTTGGCAACAGACGTCGGTCAATATGTTGTAAGCTGTTTGACCACAGCATCCAGTGGTATAACGCCCGTAGGCTGGTACAACTTTCCCCCGACAACAAGTGTGAATATCAGTGGCGTACGGAATGGTACCGCAACAACCAGTTTTGGAAACGCCGTAGGATGGTCCGACCACACCATTGCAACAAATATTAGTTCTTGAATCGAAGGACACTGTACCACAGCAGGCCGTGCGACCTGCACCCTGGCTACTAGTGACGCGGCCAGAGCAACAGGTCTGCGAGCTGGGATTATAAGACTTGCTGCCGCAGCAGGCTGTAGACGGTGATCCATAACTGGGTTGTATTACAGCGTTGCAGCAAACGGATGTTGCTGGATTGTATAGTTTAACTCCACAATACTTCGACGATGCAGTCGCAAAGCTCAACGTACAAATGAGAGCTATGTAGAGGAACATTGTTGCTTCTCTTGGGAGGCTGAACAAACCAGCACTCGTATTATTGTGCTGAAGGTTCACCGTTTGTAAATCTGGAATAAATACGTTTGTATCGAGTAAACCACTCTCATTAAACCGCTAGCGGCTGGTAAGATTTTGTGCAACACTGCCAAATGGCCTAAGTTTTGAAGGCAATATTGATATCTGCTTAATTTTAAACGTATCTACAGGCCCAATTCTCTTAGGGGCTCATTGATAAAAAAATAAAAATAGTAATACACTTATATAATGCCCTCAGAGAACTGATTCTTTTTGAAGGCACTTTAGCAATGCTTTATAAGAAGGACGACCAAATGATCAGTAGAAAAATTCGCAATATCATTAACATAACTTTGTACGGTGCAACAAATACAGAGTCGACGTTGACTTATGGTTAATAGCGGCAGGTACAGTGTCAACGAGCACAAGCATATAAAAAAAGAATCAAAAGTACGTACTAATTGCTCTCATAAACATGTATGTTGTAAGTATTTAATTTCTAGAGTAAGAAAGCACGGTGCCGGTTTTTGACTCCATCAGACGACCGAAAACTGATTCGAGCCATAACTCTGAACTGTACTAATTTGACATTAGCCGATGCGTCTAGGTGGTCCACTCAAAGGTACTTTGAATATTAAAGGTAGGCTAAGTAGAATCAGAGAAACGATTTTTATGTCGTGGCCAAGACGGAGATCAGTGGCTGAAAATAGCTCACAGTCAGATTCTATTGTTAACATGGTAGGTGGTCGATTACGGTGTAAAGGTGTGCTACATTGTTTCGTCAATGGTTATGGTCACAGGCGGCGTGTGCCCAGGATCAGTGTCCACAGAGCAGACTCATACATTCGAGCGGATTGTGAAGACTAGCTACATTAAAAAGTAATCGTGATCAAGATCTCAATCTGTGATTGCAATCTGGATGTAGCTACTGGAGAACCCAAAAATGTATCTGTGCTTTGTCTCACCAGCAGTTTTAGGTGCATGGAGAAGGTCTAGCTCTACCAGCTATTTGCTACGATCACGAATAAAATGGCCTAACTGGTTAGCGGTGTCTACGTCAGGCCTGATGCTATCAAGTCGCAGTAGCTGCTGGTGCATTCAGAGCTTACCTCCTGATGACTGGCCAGTCAGCTCTTTGGACTGCGTGTAGTGGGCTCCCTGTTAAATAGAACTACTCAATAGCTGCACTGACTAAGCAATCACGTGATTCAGAGATGTGCTCCCTGGCTATCAATCACTACGTGGCTTAGTAGTGAAGCCGCATGTGTTTTTTAACACGTCTACACTTTTTCACTCAGCTGAGTGACTAGTTTGCAGCTGATGTAAACATGCTTGCAAAATTTTCATATTCAAGCTGGTTCGCGCGGTGTATTATATTTTAACACCAGTTATCATGAGTAAATCTATAAGCTTCTTCACTCTCTGGCTGCTGCCAAAGTCAGGCTTTATTCGTAAGTTTGCAGAAAATGGCTGTCAGCAAATACTCATACGCAAAAACACGTAGACGACTGTAGCAGCGGCGATGATTGCTCCCTACTTACCAGCACGGCGAGTAAATACCAAACGCTTGTGTAACCAAAGTATGCAGGCTGGTTGAAATGAGAAAAAGCAATACGTTCTCGCACTTATCATACTTAATTTATTGTGCTAACATGACGCTGCATCTCCATTATTTGCAGTGACCTGCCGGACTCACCCACGCATGGAGGCGATGAAAAGCTCGCCAACATTTCAGCCTTCTCTATTTCTTTCTCTATTTCAGCCTTTCTACTACCACCACTACCACAGGCTCGCTGCAAGTACGCAGGAAAAAGCGCACTAATAGTTGCGATGCAGACGGCCAGCTGCCATTATCGTCGCCCAACTTCATCCCACAAATGCTCAATTCCGTTAAGGTCCGGAAACCAACTTGGCAGGTCCATTCCTACGTTGCATTAATCTGCTGCTGCCGTGCATAACTAACATCACTAATATGTCACGAGCCTCAGGTAATGTCCCATCACCTTTTAAAAAAGCTGTAGTCATGCCACTTCTGAAGAAAGCGACACTAAACCAAGAGAACTTAAGCAACTACCGCCCAGTCTTCCTTCTACCATTCCTATCAAAGACATAGGAACGAATCGTGGCGGACCAGCTGAACTCATACATTGAAACTTCAAACCTTGCTAGTAAGTTCCAGTCTGGCTTTAGAACTGATCATTACACAGAATCAGCATGGCTTTGGGTGTACAGCGACCTACTTAGGAATGCAGACATAACTAAAGTATCTTTGCTTGTCTTAGTCAATCTTTCGGCAGCTTTTGATGTCATCTATCACAAAGTTCTTCTAAAGCGTCTCTCATCTCGCGTGGGCATCACTGGCACTGCTCTGCAGTGGTACAGGTCATATCTCAGCGAGAGACTCCAGAATATTGACATGAATGGACAAAGGTCATCCGAGGTACCTCTGAAATATGGGGTCCTTAATGCTTCGTGCTAGGTCCGGTTATTTTCACGGTTTATACTCTCCCTCTTGCTTATATGAATGCCAGGCACAATATAACCTTTCACTTCTACGCCGATGCCACTCAGCTGTACCTTTGCTTTGATCCCTCGTAGTCTTCGAGCACCTCGAGTTTTCTCAACTTCCCTACTCCATGTATTGATGACATCCGCACATAGATGGCAGCAAATTTTCTTAAACTAAACAATGATAAAACTGACTTATTACTTATGGGCAAACTCGGTGTGATTCAGAAATTGGAAAGGCTGACGCTCAAAACTGTCTCTGCCAGAATATCTCCAGTTGAATCAGCTCAAAATCTAGGTGCCATGCTCCAAAGTGACCTCTCCTTAGACGACCACGTCAGCTCCACAATCAAGTCAGCCTACTTTCAGATACATAACATCGCTAAAATTCAGGCTTGTTTAGATAAATGTACCACTTCTAGGCTGGTCTATGTATTCGTGACATCTAGCCTTGACCTCTGTAACTAACTCCTTGCTCGCCAAACTCTGCAGCAAGGTTTGTCGGTCGTGAGTGTCGCAGTTGCCACACGTCATCACTTCTTGGCGACCTGCACTGGCTAAAAGTCGAGCAACGGATCGACTTCAAGGTTTGGTCATTCACTTAAATTTCACTTCATTCTTTGGCTCCAGCTTATCTGTCAGATCTAGTCTCCAACCAGTCCAAACATCATACCATTCGCTTTTCGGAATCCAACAGTTCAACAATACCTCGTACAAACCTCAAATCCTTTGGAGACTGTGCATTTAGTTGGTATGCTCTCAAAGCATGGAACTCACTTCCGACCTGCGTCATAACATCCCATGGCGACCAGATTTAAAAAGAACTTAAAACACACCCATTTAGGACAGCATTTAGTGGGTCCCTGTAATTCATTCTTCGTGTGCTTATGCATGCTAACACTGTGCATGCTGCCACTAACAATACTTGCATGCTGACCCTGAACATGTTACACCTAATCATGCTATTCACGTTGTTTACTAAGAATGATACCACTCACAATTCGTCCGTGTTTCCTTTGCAGCAAATGCAAATCGCCTAGAGAGAGATTGAGTTCTGTGAGGGCGCTTTATCAAGTGCATGATCATTTTTATTATTATTAGCTTCATAACATTAACTTAAATGTGACCATATTCTTATAAATGGTTATATAAAATACCTAACATTGCCTAGGGTGTGCTTAGGATCGTTGGGCGATTACAAAGTTCTTCTAGAGCACTAGTCATCTCGCCTGGGCATTACTGGCTCTGCTCTTCAGTGATTCAGGTCCTATCTCAGCTGGAGACTCCAGAGTATTGACGTGACTGGACAAAGATCATCTGAAGTACATCTGAAATATGGGGTACCTCAGGGCTCCGTGCTAGGTACGGTTCTTTTCACGGTTTATACTCTGTCTCTTGCTGATGTGATTGCCAAGCACAATCTAGGCTTTCACTTTTATGCGGATGACACTCAGTTGTACCTATGCTTTGATCCCTCCCAGCCTTTGAGCACTTCAAATTCTCTCAACTCACTTGCTGCATGCATTGATGACATCCGCACGTGGATGGCAGCAAATCTTTTAAAACTAACTGATGATAAAACTAATTTACTAGCTATGGGCAAATCCAGTGTGATTCAGAGATTGGAAAGGCTGACTCTCAAAATTGGCTCGGCCAGCATATCTGCTGTCGAATCAGCTCGAAATCTAGGTGTCATATTCCAAAGCGACCTCTCGTTAGAGGACCATATCAGCTCCACAGTCAAATCTGCCTATTTTTAGCTTCACGACATTGCTAAAATTCGGGCTTGTTTAGATAAGGATACCACGTCCAAGTTGGTCATGCATTTGTGACATCCCGTTTTGACTGCTGTAACTCACTGCTTGCTGACCTACCAGCATGTGCAATCAGATGCTTACAGATGGTGTAAAACTCTGCATCTAGGCTTGTCTGTCGTGAACGTCGCAGTTGCCACATCACACCACTTCTCACCGACCTGCACTGGCTACCAGTCAAGCAAAGAATCCGAAATCACGGTTTTGTCGCTCACTTTTA
>WPIO01000127.1:1102500-1175918 GCA_009760855.2 Cristatella mucedo | reverse complement strand
TGGCCACTTCAATAAACTCTTTGTGTAAATATCTGTTATAGCTTGTGTTACTTCTTTAGAAGACTTTGTTTTAAGTGGTCTCGAGTCTTTATATCTGCTAGCAACATCAATAACACTCAAAGCATATTTGTATCCAGAATCATTCGGCATATACAAAATGTCTGCTTGATAGCTTTCATTAGGTTTAGCTGTATCAAAGAAACCTTTTGGAATTACTTTCGGTCTTGGCTTGAATATCTGACTTATATCAGACTCTGGATTAAATTTCCCTTCCTTTTTTCTTTCATTTAGAGTTAAAAATGACATTCTATAGAAATGGAAATATTTTGTGAAAGCTGTTCGACATCATTTAGCGAAATTGAATACTTAGAGTCAGGTCATCCAGTTTGCAAAAAGGTTAAACGAAGGTCAAAGTTAAAGTATGAAATGCGATGCGATATGTGTGATTTAGATAGTACAGAAACAGAATTCGATTGTGGTATTTTAAGAAACAACAAAATAATCATTTGCGCAGATTGTTATTATGCAAGGAATAAATATTATAAAAAAAGACCTACAAAAATATACTGCTTAGCAAAGGAACACTTTAAAAAAGGTGTTCCGAGCTATTCTGCATTCATCCTTGTTTAGAACATGAATCAATAATGCATATTGCAAAACTGTTCCCATTAGTAAAAGGTAAGCGTAAAGCAACTAAACTAAAAGAATTAATTGTATTACTGGTTCATTTGTACTTCTCAGGTACTTATGTAAGAAATTAAAAGATTAACCTTCATATTTCCTAGGTTATCAGTATAATAATAATCAACAGGCAATCTATTAAAATAAGCATAATACTTAAAATCTATACCACTAGAAGAAGTATTTATAGCTCTTATAGCTCCTGATACTATTGTCGCATCGCTGCTAGGTTTTAATTGTATACAATTAGACGATCCAACTACCATAGCACTAAGTATTATAATAGGTGGACTATTCTTATTTTGCCAAGAGTATGCAGTAGAAATATTAATAATAGAATTCATTGCTCTAGGATTAAATGTAAGTACGACGACTTCTGTTATTTTTTTAACAGTTCTATCAACATATGACTTTGTCGCAGCATCTGAAGAATTAACAGGTTCAGCAACATTAATTATAGAGTTATTATTCATATTCAAATTTGTTGTAGCAGGAGAATTCTTCAGTAATACATCTCGCTTCAATCCTCCATAAGTAACACAAAAATCATCAGGAAGAACTGTTGGTGTGGTATTAGTAGAATTCCAATATGTAGAAGTAATAGCTAAACTATTCATATTTAAATTTCCAGTCATTGTATCTCCAGATTTTTTGACATAATTAGATAATTGATTTACATTAACAGCATCTGTTGGATTAACTCCTGGAGCAAGATTTGTAATTGGTCGATTCTGTAAATTTAAAGAAGTGCCACTATTTACAATAAAATTAGCATCTGCATATGCTTTTGTTACAGCATCACCATCATTCACAGGATCTCTCATATTATTAATTCTATTTCCATTTGCATCAAGATCTGATAGAATATAACCATTTATTCTACTAACGTAGTCATTGCAATGATGTCGTCGACTCATCTATATAATTACTAATTAAAATCTTCGATCTATCTAACACTTCTTTAACAATCGGAATTATTCTAACAAATCTACAAGGATCATCTTCTTCAATCACTTGAATAAAACATCTTTTTATGTAATACTTTATATCATAACCATTTGCTTTCTTATTATTAAATCTGCCATACTTGCTTATAATATCAAACTCAAAATCAAAATACTTTTCATCTTTAAGCAATAGCATAAAAATTGGTTCTCTAATTGGCATATCCAAATCAGTATTAGGAATTCTTACATTTCCAGCTGCTACATAATCTGACGGAGGTTCTTCACAATTCAATCCAGGAACAAAAATCTCAAACTCGGAGTAAAAGCATTCACTAAGTTTTAAAACATGTAAACCTAATAAGCATTGTGCGTGATATTGTTTAGATATAAAATCATCAATAATATTTCTGCTCAATAAACATTTTATTTCGACTAGAGTATTGTTATCTATTATTCCATCAGGAGAATATCTGTATACACCATCACTTCTAAAACAATCATTTGCATTATCAAGTTTTACTTTTAGTTTCATTTCTAAAAACTTAGCATCAATAGGTTCAAATACTTTACCGAATGTCATTGGGGGAAATCTAATACTAGAATTGTTAGCAATGTATTTTTTTGTTTTTTATTTGCAATTAATTCTATATCAGTTTCAGTCTGATCTCCAAATACTAGATCATTTCCAAGCACTGAGAGTAAACCTCTGAGCCTCCAATATTCAAGGACATTGATTTTTTCCACTCATCTGAGCCTTGTACAATATCAAATTTATTCATTATATTTCTAAAAATAAATTTATTTAAATGTCAGTTCCATCGTAAACAAATGTTCCTTTACTGCAGGTAAATGGTGAACCATTACCATCAGAAGTAAGTTCAGCAGTGTTCTCAAAGATAGTTAAATAATGAACCATAATACTTGTCCCAGCATTACCAGCGACAACAGGTGAAGGTATGTAAGAATTAAACTCAATGCTTACATCTAGTTTTGAAGTGATTCTTAAAGGTTCATCATTGTATTGGAGATCAACAACATGAATTGGATATAGCATTAACCATTCAGGGAAAGTTACACCAACTGGCTCTGTAACTTCATTTAATCCAAGATACTGCTTTCTGAATTGAGTAAAATCTAGATATGCAGTAGAAAATTTTCCGTATTTTGGATAACTACTTCTAGCAACAGTAGGATATTGCTTTGAACCATTAGCAAGAACAGTCACATTTTTAATATCACAATGATTATATGTGCAAGGATTTCCAGTATAATCGTTATATTTGTTTGTGCTTTGTGCAGCAACAATCAGCCATCTGACTTTATCAATAGTGTTTTGCACAGATAGAGTTCTAGTATATTTTTTTGACCTTGGTTGAAATTAGTCAGTGTCATATTTTCATAACGTCTGACTCTGTAATTAAGTCTAATTTTCTTTGCTCTTTCACTTGACACATCAGCAAGCGCTCTTTGAATACTTTCTTTAGGAATAACACAAGGAACCATCAGTCTCATTTTTGACATACTAATCTTAAATGCATTCAAAAGTCCTTCATTAGCAGCCCCAGCAGCGCCTCTATATGTAATTGAGTTTGTATTTGCAGCAGCTCCTGATGTACCAGTCATAATAGCATCAAAGTCACTTCCACCAACTCTCGTCATCTCAAGCGTAAATGGAATGTTATAAAGAATCTTATTCATATCTGCACAAAATCCAGACAATCTTGAAATTGGGAGTGAGATACTAAAAGTTTCTGCATTATCCGCTAAGACACTCGAAAGGCCTCTTCTGTAAGCAAAACCAATATTACTAGAAGATGCCGCAGAAGCATTTGGACTAACATAAGCACTGCTTCATGTATACAGGTCATCAAACGAATTTGCTTCATCTTTCTTCCATCCAGTTGCAGGTCCTTCTGTTCGGTTGTAGTCATTTGGATATGTAAGGTGACCCATAAGAGTTGGTACACTTCCAGGGCCTTCTTTCAATGAATAGCTTTCTATTTCTTCAGCACCAAGTCTGATTCTCATCGAACTAAACATCCAAGCTCCAGCATTGTTAACAAATCCAGCAGCAAGAGTTCTAGCAGGTGCTGCAAAGTTTCCACCAGCAGCTGTTTGAACCTGCAATTGCCCTTCAAGCAGCAGATAAGCATCTGACAGCACATAGCAAAGTTGTTGTACACCAGGTACAGTGAATGTAACTAGTTTATTTGCAATACTATCTGTTTCATTTCCCTTACTCTGATAAAGCTCTCTGTATTGGTAATCTTTAATTTTGAAGTTAGGAAAGCTAGGATCGCCTAATTCTAGTATGGTGTCAATAGGTGCACTTGCCATTTCTTCTCTATATAAAAAAGTAAAAATTTATTTCTTATTCTGAATGTATAAACCAGCACCAATTTTTTTCATGTATCCTCCATATCCATCAGCTCTTGCCATAATTGCAGGAACAGCAGATTTCTCTTTTATAACTCTTTCTATTTCTTTGTATGCCTTAGGATCATTTTCCTTTAACGTTTCTGAATAATCTTCAGTTTCAGAATCCTCCATTTTTGCTTTGTATTTCTTTTTGCTTTTTGGTTTAAGTTTATCAAGCATTGCTCGTTTTATCTCAAGATCAATCTCCCTAAGCTTTCTATCATAATCTTCTTCTTTCTTTCTTTTTTCTAACTCATACTCATACTCTTTCTTTCTTCTTTCCTCTTCAGCTTTATCATCAATATCTCTACGTTTATTAGCATACTCCTGGTCGATCTTTTCTTTCTTTGTTTGCAATTCAATTAATTTCCTAGCTTGATGCATCTCAATACCTTTGTTAGCAATGTTCATACTAAGCCCAGTAAGTCCAGTAAGCACAGGAGCTGCTTTCCCAACACCATCAATAATCTTATCAAGTATGCCAGAACCATGATATTTTCCACCAGTTATCCATCCATGACCAATTCTAGCATAGCTACCCATCCTATATTATTTTGAAATTTCTATTGTAGCTATAACATCTGTAATAGTATTTATTGTATTTTTATTTTGATCAGTTAGGCTAATTGTAATATTGCTAACTCCATCAATATCTCCACGAGTAGGTAATAATAAAACGTTTGGAACATGTACGTCAATTTTTTCTCCTGGATCAATATCATCAATATCAATTAAATATAAAGATGAAGACTGTTCTAAAAATCCTTTTTTATGTTCAACATAATTCTTACTAGGATCTACAAGATCACAATCAATGCTTATCCATTTTACTCCAGAATTATCTGGCAACTGCATTTTATTCCAAGCCTTGTAAGTGCCAGAAAAATACATAGCTTTTTTTATAGCTTCATATGGCGTTCCACCAACCATTGCAGCATCGAATGTGCCTTGCAGGTTTGAATTAAAACCTATAGTATCTCCAATAGAGTTGATTATTCCAGAATTTGTTCCGAGTAATACAACAAAATCGCCAGCAACTTGCATTATTATTCTATTATCAACATCGACGCTAAATCTAATTCCAGTACTACTTCTAACAGCAAGATTGATGAGCATAGAGTTTGGTTTTACAGCTGCTAATGCTTGATTTAATGCATAAACAATCTTTTGACTATCATAATATCCTTCTGGTATAGCAACTGAGAAATTGCTTGGAGATGCTACTGCTTTATACCAAAGCATATCGTTTACACCATGAATAACATTTGATATTATTCTGTTTGTATATGTAAACTCAACTCTACGTAAGCCTATTTTGTTATATCCAGAATCAGATCCAAGCATTAATGGAGGAACAAGAGCCTTTGAATCTGAACTAGTTGTCGCAGTGATTCTTATAGACATTCTTATATTATATTTCAATAATTTCTATTACAACAGTAATTTGTTGCGAGCCAAAATCTAAAACTTTCAAATTTTGATCTGTAATTGTAATCAATATATCAGAAATAGATTCTCCAACAAGATTGTGATATTCAAGAGTATTCGGCTCATATACCATTTGTTCCCAAGGATAAAAATTATAAGCAAAACTTCTTAGAGCTTGTGTTTCGATATTATTTATATAACTTGTTCCACTTGCAACTAAATTACAATTTATAAGAATTAAATTTAAGTCAGAAACAAAAACTTCATTTTCTGAAGTAATTTTCTCACCAGGATCTACAACTACTTGGGTAAACTGTTTTTCAGGAGCTGAAGTATATGTAGATAGTGGAAGTGTTTTATCAGTTGTATAAACAGTTCCAGTAAATCCAAGTAATGGAGCTATGGTAGACTTAGCAGCAGCAAATGTAAACCCAGCAGGCATAGTAATCCAAGAATTAGAAGTAGCAGTATCAATACCTAAAACAAACTTATCACTTCCATATAATACAATAGAATTATTTATTGTATCAGCAATCCCAATATTTACATCATCAGATACAGCAGCATATATACCAGGTGGAACTCTTACTATTCGATCAGATCCACCTGTAATCCTGTAAGCAAAAGTATTGTTTGAAGTTGTTATATTTTTAATAGAATTAGTTCCAACAAACTTTTTAAAGCATACCTTAAATTTTTTATTCTTAAGTCTTATGGGGTTGTTGATGTTTACTCTAATAGGATTAGTAGTTCCAGTTACGTTAAAAACGTATCCTTCCTTGACTGCAACGGTATCTTTTTTGATTGCCTCAACATTCTTTAGAATATCCTTAACCACATCAAGAAGATCTGACATTTTCTATATATCATATAAAATTTTATTAATTTTAGCAACATATGACTTTGGAACTTTTCTAGATTTTGCAAGGTAATCAACAGCAGCACTAATAGAATTTACGACACCAGTATTTCCAGAAGCAAGCTCGCGAATCCACAATTCAATCTTATTAAATACTTCTGAATCATTCTTTACAACTAATGGAATTATTTCTATTCCTTTGCCAAATTTTGGTCTTAAATAATCTAAAACTCTTTGCTCTTTAACACTTCTTTTTTTCTTTTTGTCTAGCTCTGCAATAACACTGGAAAGACTAAGGTTTTCAATATTATTTCTTATTTGTTTTGATATTCCACCAGTTTTCTTTGTTTCAATAATATCAAGTAAATCTTTCTTTTTATCAATTGTTGATTCATATGCTTTAGTTATTTCATCCATTTGTTTACCATCAAGTTTAGTATAATAATCCATAGCGTATTCTAAGACATCATGAGCAGTTTGTTCTAGCTCTTTTTCAGCAGTATACATTTTTCATTAGTAAGTTTTACTCCTAGCTCATATAGTTTTAAATATTTATTTGTACTATCAATTTCATTTATTATTCTTGATACATAACTTGGAACATATCCATTTTTTTCTTTAAGTATTTTAATTAGTTCAGATTTATCATAATCTTGTACTGTAACAGTTTTCTTTGGAGTGCCAGTAGTTGGATTTATATTAAACTCCTCAGCTAAACCTTTTTGAGCGACATCAATAGCTTCTCGTATTTCTGGATTTGCTGCATATGTCTTTGCTTGATTTGCTATAGTAATTGCTTTTTTATGCTTTCCTTCACTAATAGCTGTTCTTGCTTTTTGAATAGTACTTGATATGTCTGGTTTTTGTCGTAAAACTTCCTGCAGTTGTTCTTTGTTATCTATCTGTAAAGCAAGTTTAGGTCTAATTCTTTTAAGTTTCTCGATTACAACTTTACCTGAGTTATCAGTAGATCTCTCTAATGCTTGCTCGTTTAGTCTATGCTCAGCAGCATCTCTTACAGCAATGTCTGATTCTATTCTTTGTATCTCACTGGAGTTTTCTAGAATGTTTGCATCTCTTAAATCTTGCAGATTTTGCAGTTTAGATTCATAATCAAGTGCCTCTTGAACACTTCCTTTGTAAGGTTTTTACCACTTGAGTAAATTTTTCCATTAAACATTTTACTATATCTATTAAGAATTAAAAAATGTCATTAATTGCTTTCCATCTGAATCAACAGACCAAAATCTGCCTTCACTTTCAGTCTTAGTTAGGTCTATCACGCAATATCCAAAACGGTTTCTAGTGCAAGAGTTAACCCATTCTCTAAATTGTTTCTTATCAATATCTCCAACGTAGGCATCACGAATATACTCAATGTCAGTTGTGTTTTTCTTAAAGATTACTATTAAATTTACATTGTTTCTGATTTCTCTCCTAGGTATATTTGTAAAGCCTTGAGCACTGTAGAAAATGTTCAGACCTTTATGTCTTCATCGCGTGAAATAGTCTAGTATTTTACTCTGATCTTCAGTCATTAAATCATCAAGCACAACTACATTCTTGCAGTTCTTATACGAGTCTACTTCTGGCATAGCATCAATACCATTCACCCATGAGTAAGCTTTGTTTTCTTTTGTCATTGACATAAGTCCACGATACAACTTTTGGTCTAAACTAGAAGCAATAATTGTACAACTGTCATAATTAACCATTCCATAAAATATCCAATTCATGATAAGTTGTGACTTACCTGAACCACTTGGACCCAAAACTAAAGCTCTGATTGGAACATTTGGTAAAGGTTCTTTATGACCAGTATCCACATCTTGTCCAAAATTAAACGCCCTCACTCGAAGAGACATTTCCTATACTAAAAATTTTTTTTATATTATAGAAATGGAAATTTACTGCTTGAAATGTAAGAAGCCCACAGACAGCATTCATGAGGAATACATAGAGATCGATAGTACAAAAGGTCTTAGAGGGATGATTAAAGCAATTTGTGTGATATGCGAAAGTAAAAAGTCAAAGTTTGTAAAACTTAGATCAGAAAGTGGCAGTGGAGTTTTAGCTCATGGGAAAAAGTTAGGAACTGGAGTTCTATCTCATGGAAAGAAGTTAGGTACTGGAGTTCTATCTCATGGGAAAAAGTTAGGCGGAGAGATGAGTAAAGAACAACTACTTTCTGAACTAAGAAAAACTATTAACAGTTTAAAAAAAAAGTAAAAAGTACGCCACTAACTGATCTCGAAATAAATAACTATGTAAAAGAATTAGATATAAAAAATTTCAGAGGTGTATTTGCAAGAGATGAATTAAGTTCTCCAGAACATAATGAGTGCCTCAATTGCAATACTGGAAAATCAGATCTAGCAACATATCATTGGGTAGCTCTTAAAAAAATAGGTGATCGATGTTTTTATTTTGATTCATTCGGTGCTCCTCCTATGCCAGAAGTGATTAATTATTTAGGTGTTACACCAAGTTTTCAGACTTTTCAACTGCAAAAGTTTAATCAAACGGATTGTGGAATGAGGTGCTTAACCTTCCTTAAATTAATGGAATTTGTTGATTTTGGTACAGTCATGCAATTATTAATTTGAATTAAACAAAATATTTCCACTATATAGAATGGAAAATCAAGAAAAGAAATTTGTAGTCCTCCAAAATTCTGCAGTTGTCATTCCTAAGGGAAAGCCTGCACACGTTCATGTTGAAGAAAAAATTTCAAAAGATTCAAAACCTTATCTTAGCGCATGGATGTATATAACAGAAGAATCACTTCCTTATATTCAAAATATTGTAGATAGATCGAGTGAACAATTAGAATTCAAAGCATTTGATGCTAGCGCAAGGTCGACAATTGGAATTAGATTTGATTTTGGAAAGAAAACTAGTATTATGTTTGATGAAAATAATAAACAAATTAAAGTATCTAGTCCTGCAGACGTAATTAAAAAATTAGGAAATGATTTTTGTATCACTGTAATTCTTGATGGTAGTTATGTTTCAAAAGAATATTATAATAATGAAGAAAGATTAAATATTAGATTAAATATTGACCAAGTAAAAGTTTATAGTTCACCAAAGAGATCTATATTTAATCCAGCAGAGTTTTAAAAGTTAGTTTTTAAGTTAAATTTTTTTAGATCTTTTTCCGAGTGATATCAAGCATCCTATCAACGATTCCACGAGCATAGTTTTTTATCTCATTAAGACTAGCATGATTACTTATTTTATCTTTTAGGAAATCAGTAGCAAATGAATCGTTTAATCCACCACCAATACCCAAACCCAATTTGCTTTTCGCTGCCATGACGGCCGCAACTGTCTTAGCGTCTTCACGTACATAATTTGGTTGTCTTGGATCAAGCGCAATTCTAGCAGCAGATTCAGCTAATACCAAGTCTGACAAGTTTCTTATTTCTGTTCTTTTAGGTTCAGGCATCGATGAAGTTTCGGTGTATAGACTATCGTGGACTAAAACACCTCGATCTAGATCATTCACACCTTCATAAGATTCATTCATCCTTTGAGTAAATTTGGTTCCCGGCCCGGCATATGAGTAACGACCAGTATTGTTAAAACTTCCACCTGGAACAAATTCTGATTTTACTCCTGAAGGTAGTTTCATGTGCATTTCACGGTTTCCAGTAAGTTTATTTATGAAATCTACAATTCCTGAGCCAAGTCGTCTATTACGTTTCAGTTGCTTCAAACTTAGATTCAATTGCATGCCAGTGTTTTTAAATTTGCACTTTTCAATTTTATTTAATTGTGTTTTTGTTACAAAGATAACAATAGCGCCTGACAGGTCTTCTTTTTTTAGTCTGATTGAAATAGGCTTATCACTCTTATGTATCAAGTTTACTTGATGATCTGATAGGTTTAGTTTTGCTTCATGGTATTACATTCTATAATAAATTAAATTTTATTTAAAGACAAATTAAACTATTATATATTAAGAAATGAATAATGATGAGGTTTTTGTTTTTAGAGATCGAGTTATGGAGTTGATAGATTATAATCCATATAGTGGGAAGTTTACAAATAAAATTAGTCGTTATGGTGCAACTATTGGAAAGGAAGCTGGGACAATAAATGGAAATGGATACAGAATAATACAAATTGATGGAAAAAGATATCAAATACATAGTTAAGCGTTTTTGATTGTGGCAGGTAAAATGCCTTTGCATGAGATAGACCATGCTGACGGAAACAAACTAAATAATTGTTTTGATAATTTACGTGAAGCTACACATTCAGAAAATATAAGAAATAGAAGAACACGAAAAGGCAACACATCTGGTTTTATAGGAGTATGGTTTAACAAGAAAGCAAACAAATGGGAGTCAGCTATTAGAATAAATGGAATAAGACACCAAATAGGCCTTTTCAATGATGCAGAGGAAGCAGCAATTGCGCGAAATATTGAAGCAATCCGTTTGCATTTAAATTATGCTATATTAAATTTCACATACACACTTACGGAAGATTACAAAATTGTTAGATATACAGACTTTTAATTTCTGCAGCGTTTTTTAACTCATCTCTTAGTTTTATCATTTCGTTATATATTTGCTCCTGCGTTGCTCCTCTAGAAAATAGATTAGCAAGTAGCATTGCGCTCTCTGCTTGATAATTACAGGTCTTTTTTCCTCCAACTGTACTACTTTCTACTTTTTTTATATCTTCTTTTAACTTATCTGAATAGCTTACTCCTGATACTTCTACAAGTTGTTTTCCAGTTTTCAAATAATCCAATCTGTTTTTCACCTCTGAGTTTTGCACTTTGTCACTCAAATCAATATCAATGTTTCTATCAAATAGCTCTATCATATTTTTTATGTCTGTAATTGCATTCTTTAGTCTTTCACTTTGTAAACTCAAAGCACTCATTCGTTCTTCATGCGTATTCATTGGCGGTGCCTTAGCAGTATACATTGTTGAATCAATAATCTTCTTAATCAATCCTGCCACAGTTACTGCTATGGAAACTCCTAAGCCAACTGCTCCAATTATTGAAGCTATACTCGCTATGATAGCTGGAATTGCAGGTAAAAATCCTCCTGATCTTACTTCAAGAAAGTTTTTACTCCAAGCTTTTATATCTAATTGGGAAGCATCCCAAGATATTTCCTCTCCAAATGTCTCTGAAAGAAATCTACTAGGATCTAAGTACCAATTAGAATTAGCTCTTTCCGCTTCTAGCAAAATCTCATTTATGTAATAGCCAACCTCTAAGGATGCCACCATTTTTGATAGTCCTTCTTTTTTATCTGCAATTGTTTTCCAAAAGACATTGCCATACTTTCCAGAAGCAATATCATCTACAATCTCTTTTATGAATAAACCAAGATCTACAATTCCTGTTATTCCTGATAGAAATCCACCAAGTGCTTTTGTAGCAGTTCCTATAATTTTGAATGCCTGCAAAACTTTTGGTACAAATTTGCAATCCTATTCGATGCTTGTAGGCTTAGCTTCAATGCAATCTTTGGAGCAACTTTTATGATTGCTTTTGAGCCTAGTTCTGTTGCTGTTATTGTTCCTGATAATACTTCTTTTGTTGTATCTAAGCCAGATTTTAATTTTTCCATATATATAAGAATGGATAATATTAGTAAGATTAATGGTAATATTTTTAGCGATCTTAATGCTAATGGAAATAGTATTACAAACCTTGGTTTTTCAGTAAATGATGGAGATGCAATAAGATTAGATTATGCTCTCATTTCAAACTTTTTAAATACTGTGTCAACTAATGTTTCAGGAGAAATAGCTTCTGTTTCTAACTTAAGTGACTTACTTCCAAAGAATAGTGCAAGAATGTTATCCCAGTTGAACTGTAAAAATGTTAAAGGAATATCTGGAAGATCTGCTGACAGAACTGATTTTCAAGATTCTAGGCCTTACAAAGTAATAAACTATGGATTATTAAAAAGTATGCCTCAAGTTTTCAATGGCAACTCTAATAGTACTCTTGATCTAGGATTAAACAGAATTACCTCTCTGAAAAATTCGGATGTTGTGACAAAGCAATCTGTTGATTCTTATAAATGCTCTACTTTATACTTAAGACTTACTGGTTTTACAAATGATTCAATTATTGCTCCACTAAACATATTTAATATTTATGTAAATGGAACAGGAACAGAAAGTTCTACATTAAAAACAACTCCTGCAGATATTGAAGTTTTTAATCTGCAAGGTCAAGTTGTGGGCTATGCAACACCTTATAAAACTTTTCTCGCTGGTCCAGTAGCAAACTTTCAAACAGTATCCAATATTCTTTGGTGTTCTAATACTACTGGAACGTTTTTAGAGTTGACTAGTGACAACACTTATGGTGTGTCTGGTACTCTTATTTTAGTTATAAATATTGATGGAACTTGCACATATATGATAGATAATTTAAGAGTTGCTAGTAATATTACATACATTGATTTTATTATTACTATTGTATAGAATGTCTCTTGGATATCGTAGAAAAGGATCTAACCAAAAAAATTATATTCGTAAGACTGGGGATATTATGAATGGGTCTTTAAATATGAATCAGAATCTAATAAAAAATCTTGGAGATCCTGTTGATTCTGCAGATGCTGTAAACAGAAAGTATATTGATGCAAACTTTGTTACAAAAGTATCTAGAGGAACGACTGCTGATGGTGATCTTGATATGAACAATCATTGAGTGATAGATCTTACTAATCCTCTTAATCCAAGTGATGCTGCTACAAAAGACTATGCAGATACGAAAATATCAAAAGATGGTGGGTATGTTAATGGAAGTTTAATTGTAACTGGAGAATTACATATTGCTAATCCAATAACTCTAATAAGTGATAATAATGTTGCAACTGTTAGATATATGGATGAACATTTTGTAAAATATAATAATCAAATAATGTACGCACCTTTAAATATGAATAATAATCCAATCATTATACAAAGTGATCCTGTAAATCCAAATGATGGAGTAAATCTTGGCTATCTACGGAAAGTAAGTGGAAATGTTACAACTGTAAATTTTAAAGGAATAATGGATAGCTCACTAACTACAAAAATATATGGCAGAACAATTAGTGGTAGATGGAATGCTAACATTAACAACGAAGCAATTCAAAGAGGTTTATTTGTTATTGGAGTTGCGTATGAAGTTTCTGGAATAAAAAAAGTACTTATGCCTCCACCATCAACATTAACAGCGCAGGCTGATCAATTGTATGGTAGCTATATGTTAGATGATAGTAAAAAAATAGTTGCTAGTTCTACTTTTATATCTGGATCAAGTTTGTTAGATAGAGAAACAAATGTTACTGTTTATATAGCAATAGCATAATGCTAAGCAGAAAAGATTTACAAATGATTGGAACATTGAATATGTCTAATAATAGAATAGTAAATATTGGAAGTAATGTAGATCCTTTAGAAGCTGTTGGAAAATCATTTGCTGATAACAACTATATAAGAAAAGATTCAGACCAAGTAATAAGGGGAAACGTATCTATAAACTCAAAAAAATATGTTAATGTACTAGCTCCGATAAAAGATAATGATATTGCAGCAAAAGAGTACGTTGATACTAAGGCAGATTTCGCAGTAAATGGTAATTTATTTGTTGATGAACTAATAGTTGAAGGTCAAGTAAATAATGGTAAAAAGTTAGTTGATGTTTTTAATATATATCTAGCAGCTGGTGATTTTTATAGACTTTTTCACGGTAGACCTCCACAAATTAATGCAGGCTCTTTGAGTTTCAGTAAGATAGAAAATCTGTCAGGTTTTAATAGTTATTTAGATTACAATAGAGATAATTATTTAGCTAGAATGATTGACATAAAAAAATACCAATATATTATGCAAAATTAAAATTGAGAATAAAAGATCTTTATGATATGGATACTGATAGTCCTATTATGCCTTTAACTATTTTTGGAGAAAGTTATTCATTCTTAAACGTTACAAATAAAGAAATAACTCAAAAATCGATTATATTAAAGGATGTTAATCTGACTAGAGTAAAATATTTTGATGTTAAAATGGAATTAAATTTAAATACTGGAAATGTAGGAAGTTTTATAGTTAGAGATTATTATCACAAAATATAGTCACCAAATTTCTTTGTTTCTAATTTTCTTAATATCACTTATTACGGAGTTGAAAATAATTATGTGTTATTATCAAGTGACTACATAACACAGTTTGATGTTCTTCCTAATAATATTTACATAACTATAAATTTTCCTGTTTTAAATTATAATAATATGTTAACTCCAAGTGCTTCAGATATTATTGAAATTACTTTAGCTGATGTTGTTATAAGTTAAACTTTCCAATCTAGGCTTTCTTTAATAAGCTCTGTTGGTAAACTACATTCTTTTCCTGTTTTTGCTTTGTTAACTCTATTTTTTTAGAGTATGCTTCTGATTTAAGACTATTTATTTTATCTATTTTTAAATCTTTAAGAAACTCTGAAAAGATTGACCCATCTCTAACTTTTGTAAATATATATGCCATTTCTTTTTCTGAATGATTTACTCTTAAAGCTTTGTACTCTAAAACTAATTTTATTGCTTCTAATAGTGTACTCCTAATATCCTTAACTCTTCCCATTGGGTATGAGCAAATCTTTATAATCTGTTGACCTTGTGCAACTGTTAGACAATCTTTACTTCTAGTTTCTACATTCATTTCTATATAAATAAATTATTTACAATGCAGTTGTTGGAATTGTATCAGAAACTGGTACATTTGGATCTGCAACAACCTCTGGAGCGGGTGGGACAACTAGAGCAGCAAGTGTTGCCTTTTGTCTGGCACTAGTTCCATCAGATATATCAGGTAGAATTGCATAGCATTCATCCTTAACAATTCCAGAGATATCTGGTTTAATTCCTGCAACGCCTGAGATAACTGTTGAAAGTGTTGGTAGCTGACTAGCAATCCATGTTGTATAACTAGAGATTTCTCCAGGTGTATCAAGAAGAGTATCAACTTTAGTTCTAACTGTTGCTTCAAGTTCAGTTGTTATACTTGCCATTCCAGAATCAATTTCCTTTTGTGCTTCAATGTCACACTCATCAATATAAAACTTTTTTACAGATGTATCTGTCATAATTGAGATATCTGATTCGAGTGTCTGTTGATCGTAAGCAGTCATTCTAGACTTTACAAGGTAGTCAACATATGCTTTCAACAGAGTTGCAGATGTAGCAAGATTTGGGTCAGATACTTCAGACATTTCCTATACTATTATAAAAAAATACAAAACATCTAATTCTTTATTAACTCTCTTGCTTTAATTTTAAGTTCCTCATATTTATCTTCATGGGTACACATTTCAAATATAATTTTAATAAGTTTATCAGTTAATTTTAATTTTCTACCTTGACTAATATCTTGAATTGCATTACTAATTTTATAATTTGTTATTTCTGGATCTATATATACTATGAAGAAAAACATTTAATTCAAAATCTGCACACCCTGTTTAGTTTTTGGAGTTTTTGATTTCTTTTCTGCTTCTGTCAACATTTCATTTATTTTACTTCTACATTCCATTAGTTTATCGCAGGTATCGCAAATCTCAACTAGAACACTAATATATGAACTATCCAAATCTGGAATAAGTTTGTCAAGTGAATGCTTGACAATTCTTTGATCTACTCTCTTTAACTTTTGTAGACAAATTTTTAGAGCCATATCTCTTGATTGTTTGCAACTCAGAATTCTAGAAACATCCATTCTATATAAATATAAATTTTTTTTATAGTTCATCTTCTTCATTTACGTAATTGTATTCATTAGGTTCATCTTCTTCGCTAGCATCTGAGTATTCATCACTTTCATATTCACTTTCGTATTCTGGATTGCAATCCGGATCATCGCTGTCGGAGTCATATTCAGCATTTTCCATTTCTATAATAATGAATTTTATTTATTAATATAAATTTATTCCTGCCATCTCAAAAATTAACTTCTCTTCTGCTCTGTCATATTCCATTTCTATTTGTAATTCATATAACTCTTTTGTTGTTTCTCGAATATCATGCTCGACTTTTATCTTTGCTTCAGGTCCAATGATTTCTTCAATCTTTCGTTTTGGCATCTATATTAATATTACCAACATTGCAAGTATTACATCGTCCTGGATTTAGATTATTACTTAATGAATCAGCAATTCTATAGTGTCCATAAGCATAACTGCAGATTCCACAATCCAACCAGTATCGTTTTGAATCGAAAGCTGATAGTGCTTTTTTGTTTGTGTTATAGTATAAATATGATGATTTCTAATTTGAAATCTCGATTGATTGCGATAAACATCTTTGCCAGTCTCAAGACATCCTAAATAATCTGAATGCGATAAGTATTTCTTTACAACATCCTTTTTTGTACCTTTAGCTTTCTTTGCTGAAGACTTCACTTCTATACCATTATTTGTTGAAACTGCTATTTGCATAGAATATAATTTCGGTCTTAAGAAAACTCCCTCATCTAGTACAACAGAATTCTCTATCATAATTCCATTTTTATCTTTAATGAAATCTTTTGTTTCTGAGTCAATTGTATATTTCTCTGAGATCTCATCCTTAAATTTTCCTAAGCTTCCTTTATTTTTTATCATCATCTGCTCAAATCCTTCTAATTTGCACACTTCTTGATTTTTTGGATAGCCAGATAGATCTAGATAATCTATATAATTCTCGAAGTCCTTATAAACATCCTCCGTATTTATCTTCATAACTAAAGAATCAGTATCAGTATAAGTAAATGTAAGCGCATCTCCATAATTATCTTTCATTGTATTATAATAAAAGGCTTGCATTACTAATTTTGATATCTCAAGAATAGCAAAGCCTAAGTAAATAGGTTTGTTAAGATAAATTTCAGGCTTTGTCGTTTCTATTCCAACAAGATCCACGTTGAAAAGTCTTCAATCTTTAAATCTTGCACTCATAACTCTTTTATTTGATGATTCAACATCCTTGTCAAACTTTAAATCAAATAACTCAATGTTTACTCTTTCTCTTACATTTTCCATTGTCTTTCCAAAGAATGCATTATTTTTTAACTTATAATATTCTTTTTCAAAATCGTCTTTTGCATCTTTTCTTCTCTCAATGTTATTTTTAATGTATCCACTCAACCAATTGCTTTGTGAAAAACTCAGTATTCTATGTATCTTTGTTAATATATAGCCTCTTTCTAAGGCAAACTGTAAATTTCTATAATAAATAATGTACTTCTCTCTTGGTTTAAGATCAAGAATCAACTTCTCAACTTTACTTTCGTGATCATCTTTAGCTAGAGTTTTGTTTTGATAAGATGAATACTCATATTTTGCAACCTCTCTCTTAATAGGTAAAAGAGAGTAATCAGAGTAAACATTATGTAAATCCTTCGGGCAGTGCATGTCTACCTCAAAAGCATAGCCAGTATTTTAATTTTCTTTTATTCCTAATATTTTTTTGTTTGTAAATGACTTAATCTGCTTCTCATCTAAAAACTTAAATTACTTGTTGGTAGGAATTGAGTCATCGCTGTTGCATAAAGTGAATTTGCATCAACATAGAGTAGCCAACTCTTCTTCTTTGTGCTATCATAATTAGATGCCATTTGGTTGTTAGCCTTAACATGCCTGCAAGATGCTTGCGTTATACCTCCTCTGATTGCACTCTCAAAGAAATTGAAGTCTTCAAAGTTTGATAATAAATCTAATCTAACTTTTGAAAATCTTAAACCTGCACACCAAGTTAAACCAGGAGCAGTAAAAAAATTGGCAGGATCCAGACCGTCAATTCTTTTTGAGAGATGCCTAAAATGTTGAAAAACATCGGCTAGTTGAAAAACATCCATTTTTAAATAGATATCGCTATATTTTTCTAACGTATCGTCAGTGAGTGGGTCGATCTTCTTCATTAATTTCCACACTTCTTGTGCTCTTTCATAATCCTTTTCTCCAATATTGCTATCATTTAATGTACTATAAAAACATTTCATTGGAGGCAAACTTTTATCTTCTAACTTTGAAAAAGAATCAAGATATTCATAAGGAAGAACTCCCTTTTCAGATAATAATTCAAATTCTTTATCGCTAAGCATAGAAAACTTTCCTCTAGTATATGTTAGAGGTTTCTCCGACTTAACAACATTATTAACTAAATCTGACAGTCCTTTATTCATCAGCTGAAGTGAATCTCTAAAACTAAGAGCTCCAATTTCAATGTTTATATATTTTTCCATATTATTTGCAATTACACTTTTTTAAAGTTTTTGACCATGAAACTCTTGAACTAACAAATGTGAATCATATCCTTTTAGATTATGTGTAAATACAGGAAGCTTAAATTTTTCTGGATTAATACTAACATTAAGATTACACTCGTTGTGTGCAGCACCTCTGTATTTGCCAGTAAGATGACAGAGATGTAGAACCTTATCATCTTTTAATTCTAAATTGCAAATATAACAGACAGTTGCTGAATTGTATTCTTTTTTTCTCTTCACTAGTCATAGTCTCGCAATTATATTTCTTATACTTAGGAAGAATCTCTCTCAACTCTTTTTTTATTGAATCTACTTCCTTTAGTAAATTCTGTACTAACTCTCTTACATTATTTGGTCCCTTAAGTAATTTAAAACTTCTTCTTTTTCCTTCGTAGTCTATAATTGTACAGGCGCTCGAATATGGGATGTGTTTTTGAAAAGAACCTTTTGGGATACTACCATCTTCCTTATCAGTCTTTCTTACATCACTAAGCAAACATTCAAAGTCTGCATAAGCAACAAATGGACACCATAATGTTTTTGAGTATTCCTTAAAGTAGCACTTTTCTCCTTCCTCAGGCATTTTTATTCTAGACCTGCCATCGTTTCCTTTCTTACACGCATCAATATGTTGTGCAAGTTTATCTTGAGAATAAAATCTACAGATACATATCTTACAAGTTAGTTGAGTGCCAAATCCCTTTGAGCTTCTGCAAAGTCCATTACAATTCTTAGTGATTACATAATGAGAGACTGTCTTATCTTCACTGCTGTATAAAAGAAGATCTAAGTGTTTTTCATTTTCCTCATCAACTATAAGAAGTGGGCTTAAATCTTTGCTGCAATACTCATAAACATTTATTGTAATGTCAAACAGTTTTGCTAAAATAGGTATATCTGAAATACTTAACGCTTGAGAATATCCAGGTCTTACATTAAACAAGTTTGTCAAAGTAAGAATAAGATGATTATAATTTTCAAAAAGTATCTTATTAAGGTCTGCAATTGACTCTGGATGATTATCTCTAGAATGAAGAAATCTTAATACGCACCACAATGCGCAACAGTTATCTGATTCATTCTTTATATTCAAGGTTGACCTCTTTTTCTCTAATCCTTTAGGCATAGGTAAATAACTCCCTCCAAAACAATGTCTAAAATGAGTAAACTTTGCATATAAAGCATTAATTGCAGCCAGACTCCAACTAGATCCTTTCTCTAGCCATTCTTCAATCCTCTCCTTAAAAGAAGCGAACTGCATTTTAAGAATAGACTCAATATTACTAGACCTATTTATCTTTACATTAGGTTTACCAGAAAATGGCTGATAGCAGAAAGCTCCGTTTTCTGATTCTAGAATTGGAGATACAATCATTGTCATTTTTAAATCTTTCTTGTTCTTAAGTATGTCCCTTATAACTCTAATAAGCCCATCGGCAGTTCTATCATAAATTTTATCAAAGTCTATTTCACTTCTATTTCTTAAGTATGTCCCTTATAACTCTAATAAGCCCATCGGCAGTTCTATCATAAATTTTATCAAAGTCTATTTCACTTCTATCTAAACCAACATACTCATAGTCCATAAACTTACCGTCAGATGAAGTTTTACCTAAAAACCAACCATTCTCCTCAATTCTCATTAATCTTCTTGATTCTATCTCAAATGACCATTGTATATTATTTACTTCTTTACTTTTGAGAGGAATTTCTACTTTTTTATTTGGAATTACTTGCAAGCTAGATATCATTTTATCTAAACTAGCCTTTGAAAATGGATACTTAGGCAAAAGCCCTGTTCTTTTTCGTACTTCTTCTCTAACACGTCTAGCGTGATCGCTAAAATTTTCACCCTCACGTCGCATAACATAATCATTGTTAGACATATCTTATACTATATACATTTTTTTCTTTAAATCAAATTTTATTATGTTAGAGTGCGATAGGATAAACAACGAAGTAGGCGAAAACACTATGCCGAGCGACAGCGAGTCTAGTGTTGAGCGAGTAGTTGGGTTTTGAAAGTTATGGTGACTAGTGGTCTCAGACGAAGACACTCGATCGAGCTGTGCGAGATTGAGGGTCGAGGCTGAGCCCTAGGCTCTATAACGTTCAAAAAATAACTACTAACCGTGAAAAGAACCGGACCTAGCACTGAGCCCTGAGGTACTCCATATTTCAGAGGTACTTCACATGATCTTTGTCCATTCACGTCAATACTCTGGAGTCTCCCACTGAGATAGGACCTGAACCACTGCAGAGCAGTGCCAGTGATGCCCAGGCGAGATGAGAGGCGCTCTAGAAGAACTTTGTGATCGATGGTATCAAAAGCTGCCGAAAGATCAAGCAAAACAAGCAGAGACACTCTACCCATGTCTGCATTCCTAAGTAGGTCGTTGTATACCCGAAGCAATGCTGACTCTGTGGAGTGATTAGCTCTAAAGCCAGACTGGAACTTACAAGCAAAGTACTACAGTAAAGTACACTACTGGAGTACACTACTGGAACTACTGGAGTACACTACACTACAAAGTACACTACTGGAACTTACTGGTTTGCCCGTAACTAGTTCGTTGTTTTTATAGTAATTTAATTTGAGAAAGTTTGCTGCCACCCATGTGCGGATGTCAGCAATACATACAACAAAAAAGTTGTCGGGACCGGCGAGCTGCACGCTGCAAGGATCAGCCAAATTGCGGAGTGTCTTGGGAGCGCCGTGACCGATCTTCTCAGATTTGAGGCTAAATGCTTCATGGCGAATTGTGCACGTCTTCGCCGCTGATCAGACGCCTGGTGTTGCCTTGCCCGTTGGAAGCGCTGGTATGCTGAGTCAAGTTCGAGCAGAGGTTACGCAGTCGACCGCGGGAGCCCGTGTCACGTGGCCAGTTCGTAGCCAAGGCTGCACGAGCGAAGAAGAGCCTGACGGCACGCGCTACTGCGACGATCTGCCACCACTTGCTGGCCGCCTGGCAACCGTGCCAGGAGCGAGTTGTTAGGAGGACCGTGGTATATCACGTCATGCAACGTACGCATGCGCAGAGGCAGAGTACGCAGGCGTACCCCGTGAGAGCTCGCCTCTGCTCGTTCGCATTAGTATTTTCCTTGTGAAATAACAACATGGGTAGTGAACAGTTGCAGATCAAAAGTTGCGTGAGGCCAACGATATGTGCCAGCGAGCGAGCATACGCGGAATGAGCGGAAAATCCGTCGTGGCGGCCAGCCGCATATTTGACTGTTTCCGAATGCATCTATTTAAAAAAGGCATCTATTTTTCACAGCATTTAGTGGGTCCATACGATTCTTCCTTTGTGAAATTTTTCCTGCTAAAACTGTGCTTGCTGCCGCTAACTATATTTGCATGCAGACCCTGAGCATATCACCTCTAACCCCCATGTTTCGCTTGTTGCCATTTGAGCACATTTCCTTTGCAGCAAATGTTAAGTGCCTAGAAAGAGATTGAGTTCTCCGAGGGTGCTTTATCAAAAGTATTATTATTATTTTATTATGCCACTCGCTCTGCTGTGAGCTGCCTTATAATAAACCTCATATAATCAGCAGAGCAAGAGAATACCCGGATCGTAGGTTTGAGTCCTGCAGTGGACGATTCTTTATTATTTCTGTAAGCATTCGATACAATTATTGTACAAATACAAGTGTCTATTAGACTCGGACGCTGCTCATCGAGTGAAATTAAGACGAAATTTCATTTTGATGTCGAGGTCGGAGGGGGGCTTGGGAACAAGGGCGGCCCAGGACTACTATTCCGTATAAGGCAATTTTTCTGATCCGGTCATGGATTATACAACGTATGCATGCATGACGCTCATTGCCAATATAACCACGCAAATCCTTACAAAAATTATCGTGCGCGTCGCGGTATATCTATTTCTCTCGATATGTGTCGTTCGTTTATTCAAACTGCACGTCCTCTCTGAGAAAAGTAATTGTGGCCCATGGAATAAGATGTCACTTTTAGGCTGACGATACTCAGCTGCATTTGTCATTCAAACCATCTGCTGCAGCAGCTGATAAACTGAATGCTTGCCTTGCCGACATTCGATCCTGAATGTCGGAAAACTTCTTGAAACTAGATGACGATAAAACTGGACTGCTGCTCATAGGACACCTTAAGCGTGTGGCTGGATTAAAAGGCTTTGCTCTTCTAATAGGTGATGCTGTTGTGCGACCATCACCACGTGCTCAAAATGTGAGTGTCGTTTTTGACAGCTGCCTCAATTTTTAAAGCTTCATTCAGAAGACTGCTTCTACAGCTAGCTATCACATCCGATCCCCGTCTAAGATTAAGAGCTGTCTTCCACAGTGGGTTGTAAAAAATTTAAATAGCTCTTTAGTTCTTTCTCGGCTTGATTATTACAAATCCCTTTTGGCTGGGCTACCAAAAAAGCAAGTAAGCCACGGCAGCTGGCTATGAATATGGCTGCAAGGGTAGTTTTCAAGTACCAGAGGTTTTCCCACGTGTCTCCATAGCTAAGAGAGCTATGATGGCTGCCGGTTGATCAACGGATGCAGAGCAAAGTTCTTACACTGATCCACAAGGCCCGCCACGGCTTGGCTCTTCCAAACCTAGCTTAATTGCTGCCTCAGTTTCAGCCTCCTCGTGCCCTCAGGTCCTGTGAGGACAATAAATTAGCTGTTCCATTCGTCCGCTTAAAGACAGTTGGCGACAGAAGCTTTAGCTCTACAGGTCCTCGACTGTGGAACTCGCTTCCACAAGTCTTACGCAACGACAACTACTCTATTGCTTCCGACTATGGCACATCTTTTTCAGCGGTCTTGAGCTGCTACTTCCAGGCTACTCACTACCTCAACTGCTCTCCTGACTGACTCTGCTAAGCTTTCCACTTTCTCTTTGTTGCACGAGATGAAGTCTGTTGGCCACCGAATGCGCACCGAAATCTGGTTAGGCTGTGAGTGCTCTAAACAAAATACTCCTGAGCAACACCCACATAGTCTTTGTGGCTGTGTGCCGTTACAGACGGAGATACATTACATAACTGAATTACCGGGACGTCCGGCTCCTACCGGAACAGATCGCTGTCGTCGATATGCGCAGGTCCACACTAACCTCGATGAAATTGAACTTGGATGTATTTTTCACGTCTCGCTCGTCCTCATGATCGACCGGCCTGTCGACGCCGCGGGCCCTTTTGCCACGGCGAGTCGACGGTCACGTGGGTGAACGCGTCGACCCGGCTGTCACTCATGTGTCGCGCTCGAGATGCTTGAGCCAGTGAAGATGAAGGCCGTCCCAATGGCCTCGAACTTGCTCGTGCCTAGCCTGGCACGAGCTGCCAGCTGCGCACGAACTGGCTGGATTTGCGGTTTCGCTCGCAGCCATTTGCTCCGCTCGGGTTCTTGAGGACTTCAAATAGGAGAAGGTCGGACGCGCCGGAAACGCTTGTATTTGCTCAGTGGTTATAATAATAATAATAACACACTTGATAAAACGCCCTTAGAGAACTCACTTTCTTTCTAGGCACTTTACATTTGCTGCACAGGAAGCACGATTGAATGGTTAGTAGTGACATGCTCAATAAACAACAAGAATAACATGGTAGGGGTAACATGCATAGGGTCAGCATGCAAGTGCGGTTAGTGGCAGCATGCACCGTGTCAGCACGCATGAGCACATAAAGGAATAATCACTGAAACCCTCCAAATAGTGTCGTAAATAGGTGCGTTTTCAATTTCTTTTTAAACGTGGTCATGTCAGGGGATGTTGTAACGCAAGTCGGGAAAAGGTTCCAAGCTTTAGGAGCATGCAAACTAAAGTCACAATCTCTAAAGGAGATTTGAGGTTTGTACGAGGTGTAGGTAAATGTTAGATACCAAAAAGCAGATGGTACGAAGGTTTGCCTGGTGAGGGAGTAGATTTGATAGGTAGGCTGGTGCCAAAGAATGAAGGGACCTGAAAGTGAGTGACAAGAACTTGAAGTCGATGCTTTGCTTGACTGATAGCTATGCAGATCGGTGAGAAGTGGCAATTGCGAAGCTCACGACAAATAAGCCTAGCTGCAGAGTTTTGCACCAGCTGTAAGCGCCTGATTGCACAGGCCGGTAGACCGGCAAGCAGTGAGTTGTGTTGCAGAAGTCAAGATGGAATGTCATAAATGCACGGGCCAACTTAGATGTGGTATTCCTGCCTAACACAGGTTAAGGCTAATGTGCTTGCTCCGACCAAGGTCTGGCCTGAGGTCGTAGGCTCTAGCCCCGTGTGGCACCTGTGAAAAGCTTGAATAGATCAAGTTCTCTTAGGCAGCTATGCAAATGCATTGTACATTCTCGCTCAGCTGGCGGCGGCCATCTTACATCTACGAAGCTCGCCGTTGCCATTGACGATGCGCTCATTAGTAGTCTTGCATTGTTCACCGGGAGCGCTCACCTCGACAAAACTGGTCACAGTGCTCACCAAATACTTGCCCATCATCCGTTCGTGAACCCGATGACCCTCTCGCAGGTTGTTTTGAACCGTTTTCGCGAGTTTAGAAGGAGGCTGACCACTCGGCAGGGGAAAGGCTGCTGTGTGCTCCTTCGCCTTCTGCTGTTATAATTAGAGCAGCGCCCTAACACTAATTTACATGCCCCACCTGTGGCCAATAGTTAAGCCATTGACGCAGCACAGCGTCAGGCCACTAATGCATGCTATATTTGTTGTCGTCTGCAGCGATCGATCGAGCTCTCCTATATGTAAGCGTTGAGATTAATAAACGGAGAGTCTCGTTAATCGCTCAAGCCCTCGCTTGTGTCTCCGCGACGACACTCCACAAGAACTGCCGCCGCCGGAGCCACGACTATACGAGGCCTACGCCCTTGTCGGCTACCTCCCGCTAGTCGAGGATGTGTGGGGATTTCAGCCACGGTAGCCAACGGCGGCGGCGGCAATGGTAGCCTCGGTATTGTGAGCGTCGCACGTGCAGTACGACTGTGCAGTAGTCGGTCGTCTTGGACGAATCCGATCGTCTTGGACGGATTTGACTTGAATTTTTTTGACGGATTTGACTTGGATTGGATCGGATCGTCTTGGACGGCTTGTACTGTACTTGACAGCAATTCCAGATCGCGTCCTTCTTCGGACCCACGGTGAACAGCACGAGCGAGTACAATATGGCGAACCCGTACACCGCAGACTTCGCCGAGAAGCGCGGGGAGCGTCTCTGGTCGCCTGGCGCAGCCCGCGTCACCTGACCAGTCACCTGACCAGCGCAGCCCGCGTCATCGGCACAGCCATTAAGCCCGCACGTGACTGGGTCTTAGGATAATAAGTTATCTGAAATTTGTATACTATACATGTCTACCTGATCTTCTTGGCTGTATCATACCCTGTATTAAACGACTCTGTATTAAGCAGGTTCTATATGTACAGAACAATACCCAGGACGCTGCTGCCTCACAATAGGAGGGGGTGGCAAATGCCCCCTGCCCTGACTCTGTCGCTGAATCTGCGGTAGATTCGGGTGGATTGCGGTAGTGGCTCGGCGTCTTAGCAGCCCATTAGCATTAGAACTCATTAGCGCAATGACGTGAAATTTTTGTGGGTACGTTATAATGACCGTGTATTGCAATATCGCGTCGAAATTCGAACTTCGCGCCACCGATTTCCAGTCGGTTTCGTTTAGTTTAGAGTGGATTGCGGTGGACAGCGGCCGTTCCTGGAACCCAATCAGGACGTCCGCGGCCAATGCCGAAATGTCCAGGACCGAGAAGTGCGGTGAAAAGAGGTCCTGTCCAAGGACCTGAGACCTCCGCGGCCGCATCATAGGGCGAGGCCTGCCGCGCAGGCGTGAGCGAGCCGCCAGCGCGCGTCGGTCGGCGGCTGCTCGGTCATGGCGGGCGCCCGAGCGCCGGCTTTGGCGCGGTAGAGGGAGGGCGGCGTAAGGCGATATGCCTCCGCTTGCGCGGACGCCGAGATCGAAAATTGCTGTTCGCGGGTTAGTTCGTGGCTTTATTTAGCATTGCCGGCGCCCGCCGCTAATTTCGCTCGCTCGCTCGCTTTCTGTCGCTAATTGCTCGCGTGCCTGCCGCCATCGCAGCGGAGCAGGCCCTGCGGAGCCGACTCGCTGAGCGGCGGCGGCGGCCTCGGCGCAGCAGCCGTGCCACTGCCGCGCGCTTCGGCGGGCTGCCGACATGTCTAGCGAGGCTGAGCGAAAGTCGCGGTCGCAGCCTCGAGGCGGCGGCCTCATCGCCGCGGCCGCCGCGAGGCGCCTGGCCGCCGTGCGGCTGATGGTGCTGCACGGCACCGCGCTCGCACTCGTCGCCGTCTACGCGCTGGCCGGCGCCTGCACGTTCATGCAGATCGAAGGAGCGGCGGAGGAGGCTCGGAGCGGCGGCGGCGGCGACGAGCGGCAGAGCGCCGAGCGGCTGCTGCTCGCAGCCAAGACGCAACTGCTCGGCGTCGTCCGCCGTAAAGGTCAAGGCAGCGTCGACGCCGAGAACTGGTCAGCGCTCGTGGACGAGGCGCTTTCGGCGTTCGAAAAAGCGGTCGAGTCGGCAGTCAAGCAGGGCGCCCAGGACGACGCCGCTGGCGGTGCGGCGGCGTCGGCTGCGGCCAAGTGGGACTTCTGGGGCTCGCTGTTCTACGTCAACACCATCTACACTACCATCGGTAAGGCAGACAGAGGCCAGTCTCCCTCCCTCTATCTCACCCTCTCGCTCATTCTGTAGCCCTTTTTATGTAGCTGTCACTGCGTCTGTCTCTCTCTCTCTCTCTCTCTCTCTCTCTCTCTCTCTCTCTCTCTCTCTCTCTCTCTCTCTCTCTCTCTCTCTCTCTCTCTTCGTCTCTCTCTTCGTCTCTCTCTCCCTTTCTCTCTTTTTCTCCGTCTCTCCCTCCCTTTCTCTTTCTCCGTCTCTCTCTTTGTCTCTCTCTCTCCATCTCTCTTTCTCTTCGTCTCTCTTCCTCCATCTCTCTCTCTCTCTCTCTCTCTCTCTCTCTCTCTCTCTCACTCTCTCTCTCTCTCTCTCTCTCTCTCTCTCTCTCTCTCTCTCTCTCTCTCTCTCTCTCTCTCTCTCTCTCTCTCTCTCTCTCTCTCTCTCTCTCTCTCTCTCTCTCTCTCTATCAGTCTTAGTTCATTCCCCTCTTTTTCCGTTTCTCGGTCGCTCAACACGCATGCGCTCCCCCCTCTTCCCCTGCTCTCGGTACGATTTTGCTACTGTCCTTTTGCTTACTTAGAGGAAGCGGGTCTTTACTTTAAGCCAGCTTTGCATGACAGCGAGGAGCGAGAAACCTGATTGGTCGGATCTCATTTGATCCGATCCGTTTCGGCGCCGACATGCAGAGCGTGGCAGCTCAACATGCGAACGCCCCACCTTCTACTGTCTCCTTCGACCTGTGAGGGGTACGACTGCGGGGCTGCGGAGAGACTTTCGACTGATTTTCTAGTGTTGCAATAGACTCGCTGAGCACGGCTGGTCTGCCCATGGGGCGACATAGATATAGAGCACAAGCCTCGACCTCGATCTCAGTCCGCTGCTCAACGTGAAGACCTTTGGCCGAAGCACGCGAGTGACCTTGATGTTTTGAACTCACTCCCTCTGTCGATAAGTTAAGCCAGTGTGAATGAGTCTGCTGAAGCTTCAACGAACTCAACGAGCGTAACCGCCACGGAGGGAACGACATCTATCTAATTTCAAACTATCGAGAACGAGAAAACGAGTTTCGTCATGAAAAGCTCCGCACACTCCAGAAGGTAGAAGCCGTGAAGCTGTTAAGCAGAGCGGGTAGCGGAGCGGGCGTCGTGTTGCTCATAAAACGCTCAGGTGGGGGAATTACGCCTTTCCCTTTGCAGCAAATGTAAAGCGCCTAGAGAGAGATTGAGTTCTCTGAGGGTGCTTTATCAAGTGCATTATTATTATTACGCATTTCTAATTATATCATCAATTGAAATTAAAAAGTTTCAAATTCTCAGACGGCAGTTATGCATCTTGGCTGCCAGTATCGGGCGACCCATCAGAAGGGGTTATATTGCATTATTGACTCGTATTAAGACTAAAAGCAATGGATACAACTTTGGAGAGTAGGAATTAAAGCATTGCATTGCTGTGCGAGTGTCCTTCATAGTATTAGAGAAATCGAGTGAAATCTGCTACTATAGTATGCTGGGTTTGTTAGTTAGTCCATTAGTCACGTAATACAGGGTTTTATTAATTCTTTCTCCAGAAGACGCATTAGAGCTTCCTGTTGAGGATGCCTAATATTTTCACATTCAACAATTTGAATCTATTTATTTACAATAAACTGAAGTTATTCATTTATTGACGTACACAAATATACATTAATTTTTCAATATAGTCACATTATCTTCCGGAACATAATTATAAACCCTGAATTTCGGCCTCAATTTCTTGAAAACTAATTTCTTCCAAAACCATTGGCTCCAATCTATTGCGTCCAGCAATAGAGCTCTCCTTGAATGAGCACTTCTTGTACATACAGTCTGATCATTGTGCATTAGGAAAACAGCTGTCAGTTATTTATCCCATACACTCTTCACCCAAGTCACGACCTCTTGCAGGCTATGGTTCATACAGCTTGCGTGTGGATTTCTATTTTCAATTTAGTGGCGATTGCCATGCACAAATAGTTTTTGAATGACTTTTACATAGCAATGTCAAGAGTCAGGAGATAAGCAGTCATTCCTGGAGAATAATTAGTTGCTTTATTTATTTCTCTACAAAAAGTTGTATATGTCTTTTGCTCGATGAGTGCTGACTGATTTTCACTGAACACCATACTTCCTTGCCTACTTCGATAACGAACTGGAGGATTAGATCGACCCTCTTCTTTGTATGCTTGCATGCATCAGGCTTTTTGCGGTTTCATAAACATAATGGCCCGAAACACGCTCAATCTTATGTTTCTTGCCCTTAGTGACAGAGGCGGGGCTTTTTTCGATTCAGAAAAATTGCCAAAATACAGGGAACACGTGAACCAACGAGCGAAGGGAATGTAGATCGATGAGACACCAGATTTATCAGCTGATAAATTGTCGTTTGAGATCCTTGACCGATAAACATTGTAGTTTCATCTATTAAATATATTAAGTTTTTGTTTTTCATGATCTCATTGTGACTGGTGCCAAGTTCCATATTGATTCCCACAATTAATTCCATATGTGTACGCATTTATGCTAAGATCAGGGAATATAGTCAGGATTCCTCACATCCCCTTTAGCAAGGGGGGGCGGGGTAGGTGGCTTATTTTTGGGGTTGGTGTAGATGCCAGAGCTTTTTCCGGTTAGGCCTTATTTTCGGGGAAGTAAGTCGGTCACTGACATTGCCTTTGCGTGGTGCCCGTGGGCTTTAAACGCGAATAGATCTTCTATACGAGGCTGCTGCTGTAGGATTAGAGGGGCTACGAACTTAAAGCGTTGCTGAAAAAAGAGGACTTTATTTTACGCATTCGGAAAGGAAGCAAATGCAGACGTAGTGGCAGACTAGCAAAGCAGTTCTATCGAACAAGGCAACCGCCGTCGCCTTGAGCGATTGACTATCCTCTCACTGATCCAATACTGTACGGATGAGACTGTGAGGATGAGACTGTGCGGATGACACTGTAAGGATGAGACTGTGCGATTTTAGCTTCTTTTTGAATTTCATCTCAGGCAGCGAACGTGGACACTGTTCCCCAAACGGTGATCCCCCTTGAGATGACCATGTGCTGGAAACAAGCGCATAAAGGCGGCACACGAAATGAAGGCACGAAGCAGGGAGTTAACTAGATAATTCTGGAGTAAGGGTGGAGGTGTGAGCTTTGTGCAGTGAAGTTAGTGAGTAACGGGGCTTTGGCTGTTAGATCGACTATATCCCCTAACTGTGTTATTCATGCCGTTTATCAAGCATGCTGCCGCTCACCACTCGATCGCATTTCCTTTGCAGCAAATGCAAAGCGCCTATAAAGAGATTGAGTTCTCCGGAGGTACTTTATCGAGTGTTTTATTATTACTCTCTTGGCCGCACTGTTTGTCGGACCTAACGCCTGCAGTGAGCAGTCTAAGAATCCGCTCGTGCTGCTGCAGCAAGTAGAGTTCGGACTTGGTCGCAGTGCTCAAGATTATGCTGCGGGGGATCGACGGGGGAGGGGCCATTCTAACCAGTAGTTTGTGTGCGAATCGGAGAGAATTGTGGGTACACACGCCTCCCACGATTGAGGGAGTAAGCGCAGCCAGTGGTGAGTGAGTGAGTGAGTGAGATCTGTCGCCGTCCTCGCGCAGACAGTTGAACAGTGGTATCACCATAGCATTACGTCCAGCGATACGCTGCCAGCAGCAGAGTACGGGGCGAACAGCTGTAACACAGCCTCTGGCTAGACTGATGACATGTTTAACTGGCTAGACTGCCGACATGTTTAACTCGTCATCACAGCTGATGGCGTTACACGTATTTATTGGTAAGCCTGTGGTCTTTAAAGGTGCGTTAATTAAAAATGAAAAACAGGCAAACTACACCCTGATGATTTGGTCTCAGCCCCACGAACCAGGCCTATGTTCACTAGGTTTAATAAGCCACCCTGCTACCTACAGGCCCTGCGGCTGTCTGGTCAAGATGATGCCATCGAATTGACAACTGACCTCTAAAAGCAGTATCCGTTCCACCAATTGGCGCTGCACTTGAACCAGTTCTTGATCGTTCAAATAATCTCTGACAATTATCAGATTAATTATTAGAATATCAAAATTAGCACAAAGTGCACTGGCGTCAGCTCCTATTGTAATAAGAGCTGACGTCAGTGCAGCGTGCATTACTCAACCTTTGGAAGCTTAAGCGAATCTGGGCTCTCTGGTTTCCGATAGATCTCAAGGCTACTGGCGCTGTCACACTAGTTCTGCTCCTAACGTGGACCTCGACCAGCTGCTCGCGTGCGCTTCCTCGGAATATTCTTGCTCGTTTTTTCGGGCCGGTAGACCGCAGCAGTTGCTTGAAGCCTCAGCGGTGCAGCTCTTTCTGTGACTCCGCTCAAGCACAGGAAATAATGAGTTAGGTAATTAAGTTTACTAGCCTTGAATAAACGATACAGCTCGGTATCACGAAAGCAAATCTTTCGGCGAGTATCCACATAGCAGAGAAGGGCTAGACCTTGACATTGCCAATCTGCCGACTCGGATTAGGGCGAGAAACAGCGGCGACATTACATGCAACGGATGTACGTCCTTCTTCTCCGCCCATGCCGAGCATCGAGGATCGCGACGATCGGCATTTACAATTCCAAGTTTCTTTCTAGGTTATGGCAACACGGCACCCAGCACGACAGCAGGACGAGCGGCGACCATCGTGTACGCTACTTTCGGAATCCCACTCTTCCTCGTCCTGCAGGCCAATTTGGGCGGCCTCGTGGTTTCGGCAATAAAGAAGCTGCTCAGAAGCTTAGTGAGGCTGTCCCCCAAGCCGAAGCGCACGTGCGACCATGACACGGAGGAGGAGCAGTGGCCCAGGGAGACTGACATCGAGTCCTTACAAGGGCTCGCCGTCCTAGTCATCGTAGTCGTCATCTCGACGTGCTACATCGGTCTCGGCGCGTGCCTCTGTCGCAGCTGGGAAGACTGGACTCCTCTGGAAGCCTTCTACTTTGTATTCATCTCTCTCACCACGATCGGATTCGGCGACATCGTGCCGTCGCTGCGGCCGAAGCACTTCGCGCTTTCGTCGCTGTATGTCTTCGTAGGCTTGACCCTGGTGGCGACGACTCTGACAGCCATCCAGGGAATGATGGCGAGCCGAGTGGACGCTGTCAAAGCCAAAGCGGACTACATCTTCGGTGTCGCGGCAGCTGACAAAAAGCCAGCAGAACAGCGGATCACATCGACTGACACCCGTTCTTGAAATGAGCCCAGCAGTGCGATGGCGCCGACGGCACATTAGCAACATTCAGTCGCGGCCGAGCGTCAAGGACGTGTCCCTGCGCTCGGCCCGTAACCTCCAGCAGTATCTGAGCTCATGGCACTGCGCGTGCAAAGATAAGTTCGCACTCGTGCACACACTGTCGCAGATCCGACCTCATGTGGCAGTCGACAACCACAGGCACGAAATTATACCTAATTCTTGTGCCATGCCATGCCCCTGAATGTTGAAAAGTATTGCTTGCAAAGCAAGACTAGGCAAATAAAAAACTTCGGCATCAGAAAAGAACACTCACTCAATTTTCACGATTATTTACGCAACCTCACCAACCAATCTGGCCACTGGAGTTTATTCTAGGGCATTCAGGCTGCAAGTCTCTAAACTCCGTGGCACGAAAGCTGTGCACGAGGTGTACCGTTGTATTAGGGTCACAGGATAACATTAAACGCAACACCGAATTTTTCAAAAGATAAAGATGTAGACTCCGGTGACTCTTGATGACCTTTCGCCTGAGCGTCCAAGTCACCAGCTTCTAAAATGTGTCGTGTAATGTCGACATGCGTGGAGTTTGAAGCCGCTAGAAAAGAACTGGATTGGTTCTCAGCCGTTGATCTAAGCCATTCCTAAGATGCTCTGTGATATTTTAATCTGGCGACGATAGGGCGGATCCAGGACGGTAACAGCCGAGTTGTAAAGCTATTTCAGACCCAATGCACTCCATGCTTTTCACCATTATGCTGCTAATACATTGATGTATAATTCCAAATGCCGTCTGTAAGACAGAATACTCATCTTCTTATGCACGAGGAACAAACTATGGTCCATAATTCCAGGAATGCGATACAACTGCCAGAAACCGGCTCCAAAAACCTTAATAATAACACATTTACAGAGCACCTTGAGAGAACTAAATCTTTATCTAGCCACACTTTAGATATGGATAATTCTACCGCTGCTTTGTTAGCACTTGGCAGTCTTCCAGATAGTTCTCACCTTTACTTCTTCGTCCGACCTGTTTGCTAATCCAATAGCTGAAATTTACTCGACTTTCCAGTACAGCGAGCCCACAGACATTACCAATCGAATGGGCGTGACACAGAGCCTGCACCTCGTCCTCCTTTCTAGCATGCGCCGAAAGGCACGTGACTGGAGCGTCGACTCAGCCTTTGCCGGCCTCACTCGGCTTCTTAAGCCTGGTTTAGATGTCGTGTCTTGCTTCCTACCGCTCGAGTCTTCGACCTACACGTCACCAGTACCTCCGGGTTCAGACTTACCTATGGAACGCTTGGCTAAGACTCTTGCAGCCAAACCGGGTTCTACTTGTTTAGCCAAGACTTAGCAAGTGACCAGTCATAGACACAGTTCAGGCCACGCCTACTTCACAAAAGCAGCTAGGAATGGCAGACGACATGGCCGGCGAAATCGTCGATGCTTTCCTGGTCCATGCTTCCCTGTTTCTGTGACACACCGAGTTCGGAGTTTAAGAATCAGATTTTGAGGCTGCGAGCGATAAAGGCTATAGCGGCCTGGTTTCATTCTATCGGTAACTTTGTTAGCGAAGTCTGGCCGTACGTAAATGCCTTTGCTATCCCATGAATGCTCAGTGGAGATCAGATCGAGTAGGAAGCCAGACTTGTCACAAGACTGCCGTCTAAACCACCTACAAACCGGAACATAGTAAGACTCGAGTAGGTAATAAGCAAGACTCGCTCTAAACCAGACTTTTGCAGTTCCAGTAACACTGGCATCAAGTATCATCCTTATTAGGGAAAAGATCAGTGGAAGATCGTCGGGCAGTGTTGGCTCGTTGTTTCGGGGTTCTCGGTGGCATCAGTTTGAGTTGAAGCCCTTCGGCCTACTCAGCCACGTTCAATTTCACGAAACCTTAAGAAGACAGACGATCTTTCTGTTGCTAACTGCTTGTTTGCGAAGTTCGAGCTACGCAGGGATTGGAAATTGAAAAATTTGGGTGAGCACAGCTCGGCAATCTCTCGGAGCTCTCTCACCCACAAAAACGTTTACCATTTTGTTCTATACGCCTTCTTCGTATAATACGCGGGTTTTTAAAAATGGCGATCGCAACACATAAGTTTAATTGGTTGATTTTACAGCATTTCTACTCGGGTCTTGCAGTCCTGCTCATAGGAAGCCATATAATGATGAGATAATTTCCCTTGCCAGGTGTTTACTTCCTGGGCCGCTTCGAATCTCCTTCCCCTATTTTGGAGCTCATAAGTATGCAAGGGGATGAGTGCATCAGAACAATTGCATCGTCAGCAGAGATCGCGGGCTGTCATGCAATGTTCACGCATTTAACCAGTCATGCTATGATAAAAAGCTAGCAATAGTCAAATTGTAATACACGGTGCCTAGAGAGAGAGAGAGAGAGAGAGAGAGAGAGAGAGAGAGAGAGAGAGAGAGAGAGAGAGAGAGAGAGAGAGAGAGAGAGAGAGAAGAGAGAGAGAGAGGAAGAGGAGAGAGGGAGAGGAGAGAGAGAGAGACATAGATACATATTATTCAAACAAGTCACAGTAGCAGCCAGTAGAGGAATGCAAACGTAGTCTCGTCAGGAAACTGTGCTCACACTACGAAAACAAAAACAAGACGCGTCTTCCATGCTTTGGGTAGGCACCCCACCCCACCCCAGCCCAGCCACGGTCACAACCAGAGTCACGTGGTAGGCTGCTAGTCACACGGTAGGCGCCACTGCTAGTCAAATGGCAGGCCGCTAGTCACATGGTAGGCGCAAGTAGTGAGTGCTCGCAGGCACGAGCCAGTGGCCAATAAAGCTGCACGTGCCCCTGTACACAGGTGCAGTGCCCCTGTACACAGGTGCTGGAGCACCAGCAGCAGCAGTGGGCACGTGCCCCTGTGCACGGTGCACGTGCACCAGCAGCAGCAGTGGGCACGTGTCGCATGACGTACTTGCTGAGCTCACGCTAAGTCTTGCCGTACGGACGCATGGTAGTAAACTCATGGAGGAGGTGGCGACATGACGCCAAGTTCCTGGCCCGATGATAGGTGCTCGGAATTCAGCAAAGAATGTCGACCAGCCCTCACAGTAGCATCTCGGAGCGACTCGGAGCGATGGTCGAATGCACCTGAGCGAGTTAGCAGCACTATATCGATAGAAGTTGTGACGTCGCGTTGTCGCTTTCGATCGCTTCAGGATCAGCCATCAACGAATGCAGTGAGCACTAAACGAAGCAATCACTCAGCTCCTTGAGCGTTTTAGGACACGATGCAGTTAGAACTCGCGGCCCTTGTGCCGTTATCACGACGTCGTCTTCTATTCGTACTCCCAGACCGAGTAACTCCTTGGGCATACGGATCGCATGTTGAATATTTGGGGGAAAGTACATGCCTGCAAATGAGGAGCTTCATTCAAACAGCGAGCTGAATATGACTGCACGGGACTCATCACAACATGGATAGATGTGAAATCGGGACAACTATAACCCTGGCAAATGGCGCACGAAACGACTGGCCGCAAGAGGAATGTCAACGAGGGATCACACAATCCAAACTCACAGGAAAAAACCGATTGGCCATTTGGTAAGATTGCTACTTAAGTGCCTACAGAGAGATCAAGTTCTCCGAGGGTGCTACACAAATGCATTATTATTATTATTATTATTATTATTATTAGTAATCCTAAAAGCACATGTAAAAATATTGGTCCAGATAGTAAACAGCACTTCACATTTTAGACGGCCGCACGTATCCAACATGCCAGCGAACGGAATGCAAGCAGAACGGGGGGGGGGGGGAGGGCCAACGCCTGGATGGGCCAGCCGCTTGGCAATACAGATGCTGGTGAGGCACATGGCTTTTCACAGCCTAGCTTCGCTGATTTCTAGATGCATCCATAAGACCGCTTCTGCCCCATTTCTGCTCCACTGCTGCCAAGCGTTGGGGGAGCCTCTACCAAGGCACGCCGCTAATGAGGCCTGCACAACAGAGATGTTTTAGCAGTGAGAGTCGATATCACTGCAAACAGCAATCAACCAAATTAGAACAGGCAGGCTCATCACGGAGAGGGGGAGGGAACGTGAGCGCAGCTCGACTCAGCTAAGGTCAAGGCTAAGGTCAAGGAATGCAGTCAGACCTGCAGTTTCCGGCCAAGAGGGACTCGCTCGGGACTGAGCTTTCTTGCAGAGCCAACACCCTTTCTAGGCCAAAGGCATGCCAGTCCAGGTAGTTTGAACCCGACCTCGTCGAGAGGGCAAAGACGCACCAGAGATCGAGCATCAAGAGAGTGCCCGAGCGTCACCTCTTCGGTGCGCAGACAACAGAAGGCCGGCTATCGAGCTGGCAGGCAGATTTGTCCTGTCGACAGAAACAGGGGCGACACAGCGTGCACGCGCGAAGCTCCTCCACCTGGCGGCCGCGATGGGTCGCAGCCGCCAGGTGGGGCGCGAGTGGGGCGGCCAGGCTGCTGCTGGCATGCAGGCAGAATGCAGGCTCGGCGGGGCGAGGGCACAGGCTCGATAGTGTCGCATCCGCGTACACGTACTCTCTCTGGCTCTCTGGCCAGCTAGAGTCTCAGCGTACACGTACACGTCTCTCTGGCTGGCTAGAGAGAGACTGAGCTCCATTCCCACTTGAGCTCAGCAAGTGCGAAATTCAAACGAAGCATTTACGGTACGACCTTGACATTTACGGTACGATCACGCCATCCAGCAGCAGCCAGCAGAGTAGCATCGTGACCGTGACCTAATGGAGACCTCAAACAGCGTGACGACGGACCGGAGTTTTCGTCTTTGCAAGCACATCGAGATTTCTTGACACAATTCCACGAAGTGTAGCAGTACAGTAGCAAGAGCACCTTGCCAAATCATGCGACCGTTCCTGCTAACGTGCACGTGCATTCGACACGAGCTGTAGATGTAGCAAGAAGATATTGCATCACTGCCCGGAAATCTATGAGAACGACCGTAAAAAGGTTAATGAAACCTCAGTATAGCCCCCGAGAGGATTCGTTTTTCTGGCACTTTACATATGCTGGAAACAAGCAACTCAGCTGATTAGTTATGCCATATACAACTTCAGCACACATTGGCACATTCAAATGTAAATAACAATTTGCATAGGGAATGCAATGCTGTAAACAACAGATTGCTTCTTAGCCTCCTTTAAAATATTTTCAAGACTATAGTGAGCTCCAAGCTTTAAAAGCACATGAACTGGCTGCATTGACTCCAAAGAATCCGAGATTAGTTCAAGGTTATGTTTCTAGGGTCTGAGAAGGTGCTACGGTGGAAATTCTGATAAGTATTTCATATAAGTACGCAAATGCAAGGGACTGGAAGAATCTAAAAGTGAGTGACATAACTTTGAATTTGGTATACTACTTAATGGATGTGGAGGTCATTGAGAAGCGGTCTAATGAGGCAGTTAGGACGTTAAAGAATGACTGCCTTAGTTGCATAGTTTTGCACCAGCAGCAAGCTTCATTGCTGCCTCCACCCACTCCCCGAAAAGTTAACCACTGACAGTCAATACGGCGTTAGCAGCTAATCCAGTATTGCTATTGGAATATTGGCCTTTTACAACCACATGCTGGCAGCTAATCTCGGCCACCAGCAACTACTTACATATATGTAAGCCTCAGGCTCTATAATGTGGCACAACAACACATTCTTCACTCGATCCGCCACATGCCATTGGGAACACTATTGGATTATACAACCACGGAACACAGTGGACCATTGTGTGCAGAGTAACCAGGCGGAATACGCCAGAAAGAGATTAAGTTCTCTGAGGGCGCTTTATCAAGTGCAATATTATTATACAAACTTCTTCTCAAGGGTCTGCTAATACTCATATTAGCGATATGAACCTCAAAGTTAGAAAGCGAGGTCATGCTAGCGACTCAGAGGTAGAAGGATAACGCCGGGCTTAAGCTAATGCGCAGACGATCCGAGGACATTTCAATGACCAAACTAAGGAAGGTTTTGAGGAGTGCACCATGCTTCTGCACGTTGTGCCCGGGGCAGAGGCATCTGGTCAGCATCGAAGAGAATGCTTGCAGGGAATGGTCAGCGTGCTAGCCCACCTTTGGCGCCGTAGGCACGGATCATCAACCAATCAAGAGCTACACGGTGAAAGCACGAGGAGGGCTAGAGAGAGAGAGAGAGAGAGAGAGAGAGAGAGAGAGAGAGAGAGAGAGAGAGAGAGAGAGAGAGAGAGAGAGAGAGAGAGCATCGCCGGTGGTGGCAGACCTACGGCACCTTGAGTCATTTCCAAGGTGCCGAGTATGCAGCATCCACCAGAGACGTTCTGCCTAATTTGATCAAGACAAGTTCGAAAAGGCATGTCAGCCAGAAATTACTACGACCACGGGATTTATTGAGTCACAAGCAGCTTTCAATTTGTAAGTTTTTTAACTTTCCTTGGACTTGCAGTGGCAGCGATTGGGACCACGAAAAAACTAAGCAGCAAAAAGATGAAGCGGCAAAGACAGCAGCGGCAGCAGAGACAGCAGCACAGGAGCGGTCTGAGCCGTCCAGTTACCTGGCTCGATGGTTACCACAGTCGAAGGCAGCAGCGGCCGGCTGCGAGATATCAGGGGCGTATCGTGTACATCAAGGCCCAAGTAGTGGCCAACATGGTGGGGACAGACTTTCTCAGCAATCTATAAACAAGAGGTGCATTGCAAAACTTTTTAGTCCAATCGGCTGTCTGTTGACCCAGGCACGAAGCACAACCCCTCAAGTGTCCTAATTCTAAAGTTAGAGCTAAGAACGCCGTTGCCGAATTTTAACAGCATGGCTGAAGACTGACTCAACACACGAGATCAGACCGGGCCAAATGCTATACACTTATATCACGGGTAGCATAAGATCTAACGATGCGCGCATACAGACCGAAGCAACCTGCACATCGTGTAGGGAACAGTGAGTTGCCCGCTCTCCACGGACCACAGCTAAGGCTCACAGGTCATCGAGGATTCGGGTTAGCATGTGCTAAAAAAGTACACATGAAATACGTGGTATATATTGTTTAGCACACAATAAGGAGCAGCCTGCCCACGGTGTTAGTAGAAGGTGAAGGTGAAGCCGAGTGCCACTTTTTGCTCAACGAAAAAATTAGCACCAAGCTTTTACATTTGAACACACACCAAGGTTTTACATTTGAGGATGGCCATATAGGTTCTAGGTTCTCCCAAAACGCATTGATGAAGGCTGGGAAAGGGTAAAACAAAGCACTGAAGGTAGGAGCGATGGGTGAAGGAACAGATAGAGATACAGATGGAGATGACATAGAGAGATTAAGAGAGAGAGAGAGAGAGAGAGACAGAGAGACAGAGAGAGATACAGACAGAGAGAGACAGAGACAGAGAGGAGAGAGATGGGAGATATCGAGACAGAGAGGGAGGCAATGACAGATGGAAAGAAGAAATGAATGAAGGAGAGAATGATAAATGGGGTGATGGAGGAAGAAAGCAATGGATGGAGGGAAGAAGAACACTCCAGTGGTATCAGGCACTTAGGACCCTTCTTAGGATCCGGGCATTTCCAAAATGCATCTAGGTCGATAAGGATCGCCCATCGAGGCTGGATAGGGCTGTCACTGTCGGGCTTTGGTCCACCGACATTACTGCCCAGAAGGTCAGAAAATTTATAAGACACATTCCGGGTGAACTTTCGAACTGTCGCATGGCTGTCGGTGGAACGTGGTGCAGAACAGCGCTACATGGAAATAAATGTGCCATAAGCACCGTCTTCCCGGATTTCGATGTCATCCAACTTGCTAGAACTAATCAAAAGGTTTTTATTCACGTTGCCCATGCCCTCTGTGGCCCGTTTAAGAATAAAACAAGCAATAATAATCACAACAATAAAACAGCTGCCTAGTGCCAAGAAAGAATACAATCTCGTTCTAGGCATTTTACTTTTGCTGGAAAGGAAGTGTAATTTCGCCAGTTGCAGAAGGAGGATGAGAGTAATTGGAGTTAAACTCGGTCAAAGGTCAATCAAGTTAGGTTGTACATGTGTGTGCACACACAAATGAACACATCCACGTGCAAGCAAGCGCACTAATGTGATGACAGCCAGCTGCTACCACTGCAGTTCAGGCCACCAAACGAAGAGTGCTTAGCTAATGCTACGCAAGAGGCAGTTAATGTGGTTCTAGGACGATTCATCCACGGACTGTTCATCCCGGACTCGAGAGGACATTTCATCCACTGACTGTTCATGCTGACAAGAACCCCCCAAATCCCAAACCATAATTAAAGGTACTCGTTTCAGCATTTCCCAAATTGTTCCTTCAACAATTCACATTAACAAATTTAAATATTATCCTGGTTGAATAGTCAGTGGATTTAACGTCCTCTAGATAAATCGGCCGGGACGAACAGTCGGCGGATGAATACTCTTAGTACCTATGTATGTACATATACACATTTACTTGTGACAATTTTTAGTATTCACTTATTCCTAGGGATAATAGCCGGCAGAGTTGGGTAATGTCCACCCCGAGTGGAGAGTGCAGATATAACACTTTGCTAGTGGCATGTCCGTGACTGCACCGAGCTAATCAGCCAAGCACCTTAATGAGAGCAGAGGCTCCCCAAGGCAAGCCAAGATCACCGATGCATCAGTCATCGAGCATAACAGGTATCGAGCATATGGCGGCCCACGCCTTCACATGCCTGCATGCCTTACTCACCTCCTTCTGATATGCAGGCCTGGTCGACGAGTTGATTATGCCCAGCCGCACTAGTTGCTTTGCAATGAGTTCCATCATGGCAGAGTGCACGTTATTAAGAGTGTTGCCAGCCGTGCACAGATTGATGCAATGCAACTGCACTTCCAGAACCGCCTCATAGACAGCCTGCTGTATGGCAGTGAATAAACCTGCACAGATGTAATAAGGCCAATGTCACGGTCAGGCGAGGTCAAAGATTTACCAAGGTGCTGGCATTACACAGCACATCAGGTGTGCACACCCAAAAATGACAGAAACATCGCACTGCCCGGCAGTGAGCAGCTAAGGATGGTATCACTACTTTCTGAGCATCATCAGCCTGGGGGAAGGGAAGAGGGGGAGAGAGAGAGGGAGGGAGGGAGGGAGGGAGGGAGGGAGGGAGAGAGGGAGAGAGAGGGAGGGAGAGGAGGAGGGAGGAGAGGGAGGGAGGGAGGGAGGGAGGGAGGGAGGGAGGGAGGGAGGGAGGGAGGGAGGGAGGGAGAGAGAGACAGAGAGAGAGAGAGAGAGAGAGAGAGAGAGAGAGAGAGATAGAGAGACAGAGAGGAAGCTCAATAACAGCCAACTGGCCCTAGATCGGAGGTCGGGCACTCACCCAAACAAACCAGGTCACACCGAAAATCCACTTAACCTACCACGGCACTCTCACGAGAGTAAATGCTAAAAATCCACCACAAAGTGTATACATGCATATTAAGAATGGAGGAAATACATATACTTGCAGTTTTCACAGATAACCACGTTTACAAAACAGGGAAGCAACTCTTGACATGATCCCACGAAAGGCTTTGAGATGGTCAAGGCTGACCATGCACCGGGAAGGAAAGACTCCTTAGTGCCTTGTAGGTGAAAACTGCATGGACACTTGGGCACCAATGCTGAATAGATCGGCAGTTATTGAAGAGCTCTGCCTGAGATCATGACATTTATTGCACCTGGTCGATCCACGAGTGGCCTAACATCACCCTACCCCCGATTGCATGTTAGCTTCTCTTATTGGAGGCGTAGTGAAATTGATGTTGACCATCATTGAAATGGCTCACTAAAGATTCATGGAATGTAGAATATTAAAAATAATACGTTTGTTATAGTACCCTCTGAGAACTCTCTTTCTAGGCGCTTTATATTTGCTACAAAGTAAGCTTGATCGAACGGTAAGTGGTAGCATGCTCAATAAACAACAAGAATAACATGTTTAGTGGTGACATGCACAAGGTCAGCATGCAAATATGGTTAGTGGCAGCATGCGCAGTGTCAGCACGGATAAGCATACAAAGGACAAATCACATGGACCCCCTTAACTCTGTGATAAATAAATGTGCTTTTAGGTTCTTTTTAAATGTGGTCAAGTTAGGTGATGTGATGCAAGTCGGGAGTGAGTTCCAGACTTTGGGCGCACATGAACAAAAGGCACGATCCCAAAGAATTTGAGGTTCGTACCAGCTAAAGGTAAGCAATTAGATTCCGAAAACTGGATGGTACGATGCTTAGCCTGATGGGGGAGCACATCTGATAGGTAGGCTGGAGCCAAATAATTAAGGGAACTAAAAGTGAATCACAAAACCTTGACGTCGATGCATTTCTTGACTGGGAGCCAGTGTATGTCGGCAAGATTATCTGAAGTACCTCTGAAATATGGAGTACCTCAGGGCTCCGTGCTAGGTCCGGTTCTTTTCACGGTTTATACTCTCCCTCTTGCTGATGTGATTGCCAAGCACAATCTAGGCTTTCACTTCTATGCGGATGATACTCAGTTGTACCTTTGCTTTGATCCCTCCTAGCCTTCGAGCACATCAAATTCTCTAAACTCACTTGCTGCATGCATTGATGAAATCCGCACATGGATGGCAGCAAATTTTCTAAAACTAAACGATGACAAAACTAACTTACTAGTTATGGGCAAACCCAGTGTGATTCACAAATTGGAAAGGCTGACGCTCAAAATTGGCTCTGCCTGCATATCTCCTGTCGAATCAGCTCGAAATCTAGGTGTCATATTCCAAAGCGACCTCTCGTTAGACGACCATATCAGCTCCACGGTCAAATCTGCCTACTTTCAGCTTCATAATATTGCTAAAATTCGGGCTTGTTTAGATAAGGATACCACGTCGTTGGTCCATGCATTCGTGACATCCCATCTCGACTTCTGCAACTCACTGCTTACTGGCCTACCAGCATGTGCGATCAGGCGAATGCAGCTGGTGCTAAACTCCGCAGCTAGGCTTGTCTGTCGTGAGCGTCGCAGTTGCCACATTACTCCACTTCTCGCCGACCTGCACTGGCTACCAGTCAAGCAACGGATTGACTTCAAGGTTTTGTCGCTCACTTTTAGGTCTCTTCATTCTATGGCTCCAGCCTATCTCTCCGACATACTCCCCCATCAGGCCAAGCATAGTACCACCCGCTTTTCGGAATCCAACAGTCTAGAAATACCTCGTACAAACCTCAAATCGTTTGGAGACCGTGCATTTAGCTCGTATGCTCCCAAAGCCTGGAACTCCCTCCCGACCTGCGTCAGAACATCCCCTGACCTGACCACATTTAAAAGGAACTTAAAAAACACACCTATTTAGGACAGCATTTAGTGGGTCCCTGTGATTCGTCCTTGATGTGCTTATGCGTGCTGACACTGTGCATGCTGCCACTAGCCACATTTGCATGCTGACCCTGTGCATGTCACCCCTAACCATGTTCTTTGTTTTTGTTTGTTTTTCAAGCATGATTTTACTTACCATTCGATTGCATTTCACTTTACAGCAAATGTAAAGCGTCTAGAAAGAGATTAAGTTCTCTGAGGGCGCTTTATCAAGTACATTGTTATTATTATTATTATTATTATTATTATTATTATTGTTATTAAGAAGTGTTGAGATGTGGCAACTGCACCGCTCATGACAGATAAACCTAGCTGCAGAGTTTTGCACCAGCTGTAAGCGCCTGATTGTATATGCCGGTAGAACAGAAAGCAATAACTTACAGGAGTCAAGACAGGAGGTCACAAATGCATTGACCAATTTAGATGTGGTATCCCTATAAAAAACCAACCAGCCTGAATTTGTGCAATGTTATGTAGCTGAAAATAGGCAGACTTCATTGTGGACTTGATGTGGTCGTCTAATGAAAGGTCACTTTGGAAAATGACACCTAGATTTGTGCAGATTCAACAGGAGATATGCTGGCAGGGCCGGTAATAAGCCCACTAACCTTCAAATTTTGGAAGCACACTTGGTTTGCCCATAACTAGTCATTTGGTTTACCATAATTCAATTTAAGAAAGTTTGCTGCCATCTACGAGCGAATGTCATCAATATATGCAGCGAGGGAGTTGAGAGAATTCGACATGCTCGAAGGCTGGGAGGGATCAAAGCAGAGGTACAGCTGAGTGTCATCTGCATTGAAGTTAAAGTCTAGATTGTGCTTGGCAATCACATCGGCAAGAGGTCGAGTATAAACCGTGAAAAGAACCGAACCTAACACGGAGCCTTGAGGTACCCCATATTTCAGATGTACCTAGGACGATCTTTGTCTATTCACATCAATACTCTAGTCTCTCACTGAGATAGGACCTGAATCATTGCAGAGCAGTGCCAGTGATGCCCAGGCGAGATGAGAGGCACCCAAGAAGGACTCGGTGATCGATAACATCCAAAGCTGCCGAAAGATCGAGCAAAACAAGCAGAGAAACTCTATCCACGTCAGCATTCCTAAGTAGGTCGATTAGAACTTACTAGCAAAGTTTTAAGGTTTGAAGTTTCAATATATGAGTTCAGCTGGTCTGCCATGATTCGTTCCAGTGTCTCTGATAGGAATGGTAGAAGGGAAACTGGGCGGTACTTGCTAAAGTTCTCTTGGTCTAGCGTTGCTTTCTTGAGTCGTGGCTTGACTACAGCTTTTTGATAGGTGTTAGAACATAACCTAAAGCCAATGGCATAATTATAATGTTAGTTATGCATGGCAGTAGCAGCAGATCGTATCGTAGAAGCAGGACAGTGGGAATAGGGTCCACATGACTAGCTGTCTTCTTTGATTTGGATACGAACTTCAGGATGAGGTCACTAGTGGCCTCCTCGATTGTAGATAATGAGGTGCTGCATGAAATCGAGGGACATGAATCTGGGGGTGGGGTATGCTGACAATCTAGGGATGGACTCCCTGATCTTGTCTATCTTGATATAATTCATTTATATATTAAATAACTTCTTGCTGACAAAGAAGCTAGAGAAGTGATCAGCTAGATCATCACAATGATCACTAGGTAAGGAGCTAACCTGGGAGCGGATAAGGAGTTGGTTGATCGTAAGCATCAGCATTTTTGGATTGCGCACCTACGAATCAAAATGAAATATATAAGCTAGACTTGGCCTTTGATAGGATCGATTGGTACGATCTACAGCTGTACGTCCTCGTATGCCTGTCGGTGGACAGACAGTCACGATCTTTTGTATGCTTTTTCAAGCTTGTGCTTAGTAGACCTAGCTAGTTTAATGTCTGCGGTAAACCAAAGGCCGGCTGGGCAAGGGCGCACAATGCACTTAATCAGAGGTGCAAACTCATTGAATATGTCAGCTAGTGTTGTGTTGTAGCAATCTATTAATGACAGGTCAGAAGGGGGATTGAGCAACAGATGAGAAGCAGATATCTTCGTAGGAACAGCATCGGTGTCAAGGGTCTGAAGGTTTAGTGATTCACATGTGATTTTAGATGAGGAGGATACACATTGTAGGCTGAATGAGATCTGCATGCGGTCAGATATGCCGAATTTGGTAATAATTGATACTGCGCAGTTGTAAGAGAAACTTGTGTCGAATGTGTGATCCTTGATGTGAGTAAGGCCATGCACACGGGCCACAAAAGACAGTGAGTCAGTCAATGCACGAAACTCGGTGCTGAAGGCATCATATAAGTTATCAAAATGAATGCTAAAATCACCCATAACAGGAAAAAATCAATTTCTTGCACACGGAATCGATGTGGGATCTGAGAAATCTGAGATGAAGGAGGACTTGGTGCTGGGAAGCGGTAGACTACTGCCACCATTGGTAGCTTGTTGTCGGGTGAAATCAATACAATAGATACGAAAGACTGCTTCGAGGGGACTGCAAACGGCTTGAAATTAAAGACTTGAGCACATAGTAATGGCAACTTCACATCCAGTTTTGACTGATCTAGGTGCTTGAAAGAAGGAGAAGCCTGTCGGAGCCGTGTCGTTCATGGTCGGGCAGTTTACCAGTTTTAGCCAGGTTTCGCTCAAGGCGACCAGGTCGAGGCCTTTTTCAGAAACAAGGTTGCTAATTAATATGGGTTTATTGCATATTGAGTGAGAATTCCACAGACAAACGTTTAGTCGGGCAGCAGCAGTTATAGCAAGCCTGATGACCGTGCTCATATATTTATGTTGCCGTAGGGTCAGCTAGTGTGTATCTGTTCCAGCAATTTTACAATGGTACACAAGCAAACTTTTGTGAGTACCCACTACGCCATCTGCTTTTTGATGATAATTTCCGACTGCACAAAGTCAAACCTTCGCCAGTGCCCCCTCCTCTGGCAAAACGAGCTGCAAACACATCGGCAGTATATCAATTTGCATCTGTATGTGCAGCAGATAATGACAGGAGAAAAATTGGATGACAGCATGCCCTTTAAGAAGCTGCACAATGCAATTTTGCATGTGACTTTGCAACAAGTTACTGCATTACTCTCGCCTCTGATTGGGAGGTCATGTGTTCATCTCCCGACAACACACTGACATAATCATGATTCTTTGTAGGCTGCAACATACCTCTGGGCCAATCAAAACATATCAGTCCGGTCGATGGTTCAGCTGCCTAGATTTAGAGAATCCAAGTTATGGCATCAAAGACGTCACTGGAATATTTCTGGCAAATGTAAAGTTTAATGCCCTACACGGCCAGGCACTAAATACAGGACAGTGACGGGCCAGGTATGAGCAATTACTCTAGTAAGTGACGTGAAGCTATATACCCTAGCATTAGCGCATGCAGACTAGTTATTCTTCGAGCCGCAACTATTGTGCCAGATAGCGGCCTATAAATTTGATGTAGCACAATTAAATGCCTAGGTACTTGTCTTTTTTTTATTAACTGGCTTGATTGGGTTAAGTCAAATCCATAATAAAAATGGCCACCCATAGACAATCAGACCCATTTTCAATGGTCATGGCTACTTTCAGCTACTTTACTCTAAACTCACATTGGCTGTAAAGCTCTGCAGCTAGAATTATCTGCCGTGACCATTGATTGCATCATTTCCCACCGATCTGCACTGGCTTCCCAACCAGATATTCAGACCAGCTGAACTCGTATATCGAAACCTCACACCTTGCTAGTAAGTTCCAGTCTGGCTTTAGAGCTAATCACTCCACAGAGTCAGCATTGCTTCGGGTATACAACGACCTACTTAGGAATGCAGACATGGGTAGAGTGTCTCTTCTTGTTTTGCTCGATCTTTCGGCAGCTTTTGATACCATCGATCACAAAGTACTTCTAGAGCGCCTCTCATCTCGCCTGGCATCACTGGCACTGCTCTGCAGTGGTTCAGGTCCTATCTCAGTGGGAGACTCCAGAAAGTACCTCTAAAATATGGAGTACCTCAGGGCTCTGTGCTAGGTCCGGTTCTTTTCACGGTTTATACTCTGCCTCTTGCTGATGTGATTGCCAAGCACAATCTAGCTTTCACTTCTATGCGGATGACACTCAGTTGTACCTTTGCTTTGATCCCTCCCAGCCTTCGAGCACCTCAAATTCTCTCAACTCACTTGCTGCATGCATTGATGACATTTTTCTAAAAACTAAACGATGATAAAACTAACTTACTAGTTATGGGCAAACTCAAAATTGAAAGGCTGACTTTCAATTTTCTGGCCGATCAATCTGAAATACTTCCTAGTCAAGCTTCCATTCATGCACAGTGCTCCGAGTCGGGTCTGAGTGCTGGGCGTCTAACACCGTCAACTCCTTTGGAGACCACGCCATCAGATCCTATGCTTGCAAAGCTTGGAAGTCACTACCGAATAAATCGCGGCATTGCCGGACTTGACATTTAACAAGTTAAAAAAAACTGTCCACCACAGCCATCGCTCTGATTGTGTGAATTGCCCTTTTCGTGCTTATGCATGTTGAAACTGAAAAAAGGTAAACAGCTTAAGGGGTAGCTTAAGGTGCTATGAACTTGTTATTATTCTAATTATTATAGCTAGGTTTTCCACTGGCTTACTACAGCAAATATATACTCTCTACTTCATTCTCCCCCATTCCCACTATTACGAGATGCACCTACTGCTTGATGCTAAGGATCCTTAATCCTTTGCAGGACTTAGCCACTTAGCATATGCAGCATCCACTGTGAGGAAGGGAGCCTAATTACAAAACAGTATCTACTTTTTCTGCAAATTATGCCAACCTCAGCCTACCTCTCATGTGGAGGATCCTTATTAATATAGAGGTCGTCTTAATGCGGTCGTCAGCACGAATACACTGGGGCATGTGGCGTTTGTCGTCACAAGCAGATTTCAAGGGGGAGCAAGAGATTTCAAGGTGAGTGAAGGATTTGAAGTTGGGGGTTAGCTGATCAAACATTTGCTCATTTACATAGAGCCAGAGAAGCCGGCTACCGTTCTACCGTTCTTAGCAAAGACACTGGAACGGAACTGGAAAGAGAATGAGTTCTCTGAAGGCACTTTATCAAGTGCATTATTATTATTATTTTAAGACTTCAAATCTTGCTAGTAAGTTCCAGTTTTCCTTTAGAGCTAATCATTCCATAGAGGCAGCATTGCTTAGGATGTACAACGACCTACCTAAGAATGCTGACATGGGTGCAGTATCTCTGCTTGTTTTGCTCGATCTTTCGGCAGCTTTTGACACTATCGATAACCAAGTCCTTCTTGAGTGCCCCACATCTCAACTGGGCATCACTGGCACTGCTCTGCAATGGTTCAGGTCCTACCTCAGTGGGAGACTCCAGAGTACTGATGCGAACTGAAAAAGATCATCGAGGTACCTCTGAAATATGGAGTTCCTCAGGGTTCCGTGCTAGGTCCTGTTCTTTTCACGGTTTATTCTCCCCCTCTCGCTGATGTGATTGCCAAGCACAATCTAGGCTTTCACTTCAATGCGGATGGCACTCGATTGTAAATTTGCTTTGATCCCTCATAGCCTTCGAGCACCTCAAATTCTCTCAACGCCGTTGCTGCATGTGTTGATGACATTCGCACATAGATGGCAGCAAATTTTCTTTAATTAAATGACAATAAAACTAACTGACTATCAATGGGCAAACCGAGCGTTCTTCACAAATTAGAAAAGCTAATGCTCAAAATTGGCTCTGCCAGCACATCTCCTTTTGAATCATCTAGAATTCTAGGTGTCATGTTCCAAAGTGACCTCTCGTTAGACGACCACATCAGCTCCACAATCAAGTCTGCCTACATTCAGCTACATAACATTGCTAACATTTGGGCTTGTTTAGATAGGGATGCCAAATCTATTTGTGACATCCCGTCGTTACTTCTGTAACTCACTGCTTGCTGGTCTACCGGCATGTGCAATCAGGTGCTTACAGCTGGTGCAAAACCCTGAAGGTAGGCTTGTCTGTCGTGAGCGTCCAGTTGCCACATAACACCACTTCTCGTCGACCTGCACTGGCTACCAGTCAAGCAACGGATCAACTTCAAGGTTTTGTCGCTCACTTTTAGGTCCCTCCATTCTTTTGCTCCAGCCTATCTCTCAGATCTACTCCCCCACCAGGCCAAGCATCACACCACCTGCTTTTCGGAATCTGTTTACCCATGCCTCATACAAACCTCAAATCCTTTGGAGACCGTGCATTTAGTTCGTATGCTCCCAAAGCCTGGAATTCACTCCCGACTTGCGTCACGACATCCCCTGACTTGACCGACTTTAAAAAGAACTTAAAAACGTGTCTATTTACGACAGCATTTAGTGGGTCCCTGTGATTCACCCTTAATGTACTTATGCGTGCTGACACTGTGCATGCTGCCACTGACCACACTTGCATGCTGACCCTGTGCATGTCATCCTTAAACATGTTATTCGTGTTGTTTATCAAGCATGACACCACTTGCCATTCGACCGTGTTTCCTTTGCAGCAAATGTAAAGTGCCTGCCTTCGGGTTAAAATGGATCGTAAAACCAAACACAAACATGATGGCGCTGATGGCAGGAAGCCAAGCAGTCAAGCGAAGTTATAGGAGGCACGTGCACAGCCAAGGGCCCTGGAAACGCTCAGCCAGCTCAGAATGACCTCCAAGGAGGGAGCTTCACTCCCAATGGAGTGCGACTTGCTTCCGGATCAACGGAGGCCGAAGACTGTACACAGTTCAACGAACACTTGCTAAGCGACAAGTATCGCTAGGTCAGCCGAATGGACACGTGTGCATTCTTCCGAAGCCCATTTACTGGATGTTATGACATCAACTAAAGGTCGAGAGCCATTAGGGCTGCCATGCTGCTCGGCTGCCACCTCAGCTAGCGATGCAGGCCCTAATCGATCAGCCTCCTAAGCATGCATGCATGCATGCATGCACTCGCACACAGGCCCCACACCGGGCACTGCATGGCTTAGGCTAGGCCTCCACAGCACCGCTCATCTTGCTTCTACAGCCTTCTAGAGCTCGGCTAGGCCCGGACTGGCCTCAAGTCGAGGTGGCCTAACGTGGGTCACAAACCTGCATGTGGCTGGACTCTGAAGCTCTCGCCTACCCCCTCCCTCCCCCAAGCAGCAGGCTCGAGGAGATCTGTCGATTCGACTCGTCCGTTGGCTCTTCACCGGATGAGGTGCTGGACATCACGGCGACGAGGGCGCCCTACCAGCAGGGGCAGGATTCACCCTGCCATTGAGCCCGAGCGCGCGCTGCCCCTTTCAGATCGAGCTAAAGCTGCAGACTGCAGGCAGTGGCGCTGCTGCAGGGCTAGATATTAAATGGTGGCAGCAGCAGCAGTGCCGCGCTCTCTTGGTTCGATCTGTCGGGGAGCGGCGGCTGCCCGAGAAGGCCGAGGATATCGAAGGAGCCAGTGACCCAATGGAGCCTGGAAACCCAAGTCACGAATGCTTGTGGCAATAGGTGGCAGCACTAAGAGTGCCCAGCACTTCCTTTAATCCCAGAAGCACTCACCGCTAACTGGCCAGGTCCGGGTGATATCGCTGACATATCCTCGATAGTCGCAGCCAGCATCCAGCAGCATCAAGTCGTGCTCGTCGACAAGCCGCTCATTGGCGATATAATGTATCGTCGTGCCCCGTAGCCCGCCTAGAAAGGCGCGCACACGTCATCGAGTCATGTAAATACGACGTCAGCATCAGCACAAGTTAACGGCAAGAGTTTGCTTCAAGGTATGCTTACTAAAGAATAGGGCGAGACTGGAGAGAGAGAGAGAGAGAGAGAGAGAGAGAGAGAGAGAGAGAGAGAGAGAGAGAGAGAGAGAGAGAGAGACAGACAGACAGACAGACAGACAGACAGACAGACAGACAGACAGACAGACAGACAGACAGACAGACAGACACAGACACGGACGGACGGACGGACGGACGGACGGACGGACGGACGGACGGACGGACGGACGGACGGACGGACGGACGGACGGACGGACGGACGGACGGACGGACGGACGGACGGACGGACGGACGGACGGACGGACGGACAGACGGACGGACGGACAGACAGACAGACAGACAGACAGACAGACAGACAGACAGACAGACAGACAGACGGACGGACGGACGGACGGACGGACGGACGGACGGACGGACGGACGGACGGACGGACGGACGGACGGACGGACGGACAGACAGAGATAGTGATAAAGAGAGAATGATAATGAAAGGGTAGGAAAGAGGGAAGGTGTAAGTATATCAAGAGCATCGAGCAGGTCAACAGGTCAAACTCAGATATCCAAACACCTCAGGCGACCTTGCAGAACTTACTACCCGTGTGGGTGGCTGCAACGTCAACGTAGTCACACATTCTGCAAGCGATCGCCACAAGCGAAACCAGACAAACTCGGCTCGCACACACGATCACTGGCGCTCGTGAGCACAAGGCCGGCGGTGGAGCCTGCAACAGCATTGGCAAGCTGGACAGCGTCCCACGGACACTCACCTGCTACAACGGGTAAATATGCTAGGAAGTCGGCACCCTGCATTCGGCACTCGTAGTCAATCTTTGCAAAAATGGCTGGCTCGCTGGGCTACAGCAACAGAAGGAGACTTAGTGCAACCGAAGGAAGCAATGAGGCCAAGCAGCAGCACAAGGTAATGAATGGTGGACGTAGGTGATAAACCCTCCGGCTCAGCAACGTCACGAGGGGCAGGACCAGGTCTGGCAGTAAGGGGCACCTGCACAAGGTCAAGTGCATGCAGAGCTCAAGTGAAAATCTCATCTGAATGCACCTGTGTGCCTAAATCTCAGTGTGTGAGCAAACCTTCGGGGGGGGGGAGGGGGAGGGGTGCACATCCATATCAGCAGCATTGTTCCCACCTCAGAATGCAATGGAAACACTCTTACATGGTTTGCCAACTTGGATACTACCTAGGTGACACGGGCTGTGCAACTGCAGCTCGGCTGAGCCTACTTTTTTCTATGTCATCTGCTGGTGGTTGGCTACGGACGAGCTGGAGTCGTTGTGGTCGGTGCTCGATGGCTAGGAGGCCAATGCCTTTGCATAGCCATGCCCAGTAAGGAGGGGGTGCAGCTGGGCCACAGTGCAGTGCAGGGTTTGGCAAGTTGGAGCACGAATAAGTATCAACATATTGCTGAGCCTAACTATCACGACTTCCTGAGGCCATTGCAAAAAAGCTGGGGGCATGGGGTCACTTCGCAACATTGCACATGCGCAAGGGCAAGAGAGAGCATGCTCAGTGCAGGCGGCTGCCCAGAAATGGCCCTGGAACTTGGCCAGGGTGCGCGCGGGTGCACAACGCTACCCAGGTCGTGGGTTCGAGTCCTCTAGCGGAAATTTCTTCGACTGCTTGCCAGAATCAGAGCTGCTAAGGCCCGCTAGCCGCTACAGACATGGCGTCGTCGAATCAGCTGACTATTATTATTATTATTAATATTATTTTATTTTTTTACTGACAAGCCAGGCGCGTACTATAGCCTTGCACAGCGTTGCACAGACTTGGGCCAAGCGAGCTGCATTTTTTTTTCAATTGGTCTCAAAACTACACTGACTGCGCCCCCAATCCGTCCGCCCGTCAGCCAGTCGAGTCAAGTCCGACCGTTCGCTCATCCTGCATATGTCTCACCTATCTATCTATCTATCTATCTATCTATCTATCTATCTATCTATCTATCTATCTATCTATCTATCTATCTATCTATCTATCTATCTATCTATCTATCTATCTATCTATCTATCTATCTATCTATCCATCCCACTCATCAATATCTATCCATGCATGCAAGCGCACGCAGAGTAGCACTGTAGCAGAGCGCGCTGCTGCCGTGGCGGCCTCGCTGCACTTGGCCGCCACCGAGCTGTGCGCGCTGTGGGTCGCAGCTGCACACATGCAGCAGCAGCAGCGTTCTGAGCGAGAGCGTCAAAAGACACTCACGTGCTCTCGCGAAAACCCGACGGTCCTTGCAAAGGCGGCTGAGGCAATGCGGCCGCTCTCTGCCATCAGAGCGAGCTCGGCGTCCGACTTTAGCAGACGCAGCTCTTGCAGCTGCGCCGCCGGCGACTCGCAGGGCAGCTGCTTGGCGGCGGCCGCAGCCAGCACGGCCTTCATCGTTTTCCGGTGCAGCGCGCCGTTGGTCGGCTTCTCGGCAGCGTACCACAGCTTGGTCGCATTCGCCGCCGTCGACAGCTCGTTCTTGAGGTAGGCGCCGAGGCGGCCGAGCGGCAGCGCCTCGTCGACGGCCACGGCGGCGGGGGCGCTGCGTACGTCCATGCGCGCACCTTCCCACTGGGCTTCATCGGCCGTCTGCTCCTTGAGGAACAGCGTGGAGTGCGCCCAACCGTCCGCCGTGGCCTCCATCACGAGTACGGCGTCCGTCTCGCGGAAGCCGGTCAAGTAGCGGAAGTCGCTGTTCTGACGAAACACGTACGGTATGCCGTCGGCCATGTAGCTCCTGGCGGCTGCCGGCACGACGACCACGTGACGCTCGGCGACTTCGGCGGCAGCCGCGCCGGACGCTGACGACGACGGCTGAGCGAGCATGCGCTGCAGCAGCGCTCGACGGCGTGCAGCATACTCGGAGGCCTCGATGCCGCTGTCAGCTAGCTCCAGCGACCGCTGCCGACGCCGATCGCCGCCGCCAGCTCCGCTGACTGCTGCCACTTCCGGAGTAGAGGTGACGACGGATGAAGAAGCTCGGCGCTGCAATGAGGACGCCTGCCTCGACAGCTGCTGCACGTGACGGTGCAGGCAGCAGAGGTGCGAGACGCCTGCAACGAAGCAGACCGGGCGGGGTGTCAGGCAGCAGTGACAAAACGACGGAACCGACTGCTTCTAGCAACGATAGGCTCGATCGTTGTTATGGCAACTGCCACACATCCTGCCGCGTCCCGATCCATATCGATGCCCCACTGTCAGCACAAACGTGCGGCTACAGCTACGAGGCTGCAGTGCAATGCAAGCGGTCTGAGCTCGGACTGTTTGGCACCGCGATTGTAATGCCTCTTCCGTCTGCAACTCGACAAAGGCACCTACAGGCTCAAATGAATGATTTTAAGGCAAGGCAGCGTGGCCAAGCAGGACGTTTTTTCTGCTTTTGCTTTGCGTTCATATTTGTTTGGTTCACTGCTGTTTCAAGCACCCGGTCCTTCGTTTACAACTACACCCATTCCGGCTAGCTATGCTGGAGGCAGAGATGGTTGTCTTATGCCGGCCTGCCAGCCCAACATCACGGCCGTGCAATGACCCAAATAAGCTTCTATTGTGTCCATGTTCCCGCTGCCTCCCACACGCACCCCGGCAGGCCCACACACACCCAGCCGCGCAGCTCAGAGGGGGTAGGCATGCAAAGCAATCCATTGCAGAAAGAGCTTGCCTGTTGCAGGCGATTTCTAGCACGTGCAACAGTTCGGTCGCCGAATGCCGCATTTCCCACCTGCTGGTGGCGCGAAGCTGCCGGAGCAGCTGGCCTGCTGACCATACGATCTAAGGACGTGAAATGCCCTACAGAGGTGGGGGGAGGAGGCACCCCTCCCCCCCCCCCCCGTAAAATAGCGCAGCTACGTAGGAAGGAGCCTGGCCGTTGCAACCTATCCGCAGATAGCAGCAAAAGGAACTCGAGTTCGGTGCTAAACCAGAAGTTAGTGATGATAATTACATGCTACAATTTGGGCTTGTTTAGACAGGGATACCACATCTAACTTGGTCTATGCATGTGCAACATCCCGTCTTGACTCCTATAACTCATTGCTTGCTGGCCTACCGGCATAGGCAATCAGGCGCCTATAGCTGGTGCAAAACCCTGAAGGTAGGCTTGTCTGTCGTGAGCGTTCAGTTGCCACATCACACCGACCTGCACTGGCTTCTAGTCAAGCAATCCATCGACTTCAAGGTTTTGTCACTCACTTTTAGGTCCCTCCATTCTTTGGCTCCAGCCTACCTATCAGATCTACTCCCCAAGCAGGCTAAGCATCGTACCATCTACTTTTCGGAATCTAAACGGTTTACCTATACTTCGTACAAATCTCAAATCCTTTGGAGACCGTGCATTTAGTTCATATGTTCCCAAAGCTTGGAACTCACTCCCGACTTGCAGCAAATCTCCTGACTTGACTACATTTAAAAAGAAACTAAAAATGCATCTATTTATGACAGCATTTAGAGGGTCCCTGTGACTATAATAATAATAATGCACTTGATAAAGCGCCCTCAGAGAACTCAATCTCTTTCTAGGCACTCCACATTTGCTGCAAAGGGAAGCGCGATTGAATGGTGAGTAATATCATGCTTGATAAACATGAATAACATGGTTAGGGGTGACATGCACAGATTCAGCATGCAAATGTGGTTAGTGGCAGTATGCACAGTGTCAGCACGCATAAGCACATCAAGGACGAATCACAAGGACCCACTAAATGCTGTCCTAAATAAGTGTTTTTAAGTTCTTTTTAAATGTGGTCAAGTCAGGGGATGTTCTGATGCAAGTCGGGAGTGAGTTCCAGGCTTTGGGAGCATAGGATGTATAGGCTGGAGCCAAAGAATGAAGTGACCTAAAAGTGAGTGACAAAACCTTGAAGTCGATCCGTTGCTTGACTGGTAGCCAGTGCAGGTCGGTGAGAAGTGGTGTGATGTGGCAACTGCGCCACTGACGACAGACAAGCCTAGCTTCGGAGTTTTGCACCGGCTGTAATCGCCTGATTGCATATGCCGGTAGGCCAGCAAGCAGTGAGTTACAGAAGTCAAGACGGGATGTCACAAATGCATGGACCAACTTAGACGTGATATCCCTATCTAAACGAGCCCGCATTTTAGCAATGTTGAATGGCAAAGAACAAGCCAACCAATACAGCAATGAAATAGGTGCCTGTGCTAGTAGCAAGAGCAAGAGGTCGGCAATTCAGCTGCACAATTATGGATGTGAGTGTCTGGGACCTGCTGGGTACAAGCATCGTATACTTTCACTCTTTATGCAGAAGAGCTAATTTATTGTGTGGAGAAGACCCGGTGGCAGAGGGGACTAGTGAGAAGACTAGCGAAGGCCAAGATGGAGGGTGCTGATGCTACTGCCAAAATAAGTCCTGATGATGAATTTTCTCCGCAAACGTAAACCTGTTGTCTTTTAAGTCTTATCATTTTATTGGGAGATCTGACTGAAGGCCTAACCGCTATGCATCATCAAGGAATGGATTTATGCACAACTGCCAAGCTGGTTTAGTCCAGCGGTTAAGGTGCTTGCCCCGACCAAGGTCTGGCTGAGGTCGTGGGCTCGAGCCCCAAGGCATATGTGAAGTGCCTGAATAGAGATACAGTTCTCATAGGGCCCTATACAAATGTAGTATACTTATTTTATTTATTCAATGTTATGTAGCTGAAAGTAGGCAGATTTGACTGTGGAGCTGATATGGTCGTCTAACGAGAGGTCACTTTGGAACATGACACCTAGATTTCGAGCTGATTCAACAGGAGATATGCTGGCAGGGCCAATTTTGAGTGTCAGCCTTTCCAATTTCTGAATCACACTGGGTTTGCCCATAACTAGTAAGTTAGATTTATCATCACTTAATTTAGGAAAATTTGCTGCCATCCATGTGCGGATGTCATCAATACATGCAGCAAGTAAGTTGAGAGAATTCGAGGTGCTCGAAAGCTGGGAGGGATTAAAGCAAAGGTACAACTGAGTGTCATCCGAATAGAAGTGAAATCCTAGATTGTGCTTGGCAATCACATCATCAAGAGGGAGAGTATAAACCGTGAAAAGAACCGGACCTAGCACGGACCCCTGAGGTACGACTAGTCATTTATGTGCTTATGCATGCTGACACTGTACATGCTGCCTCTAACCACACTTGCATGTTGACCCTGTCCATGTTACTCCTTTGACCTTGTCACTCTTGTTGTTTATTGAACAAGCTACCACTCATCATTTGATTGTGCCTCCTTTGCAGCAAATGTAATGTGCCTAGAAAGAGATTGAGTTCTCCGAGGGTGCTTTATCAAATGTACTATTATTTCTATTATTATTATTTGCATTGAGCCGAAGTGACAGAGTTAAACTTGCTACACCTCCTGACCAGCCAAGACTGTCCAGTTCGGAAGGGTCTGCTACAGCTTTGACAACGTCGTGAGGCAACACCGAAGTGTTGGCCAACACGTGCACTCAACGCAGAGTGCGAGCGCACCAGCTCATTCCACCACGAAGCTCGGCAGGTAGTCACTGATAGGTGCGACACAATGCCAGCCAAACTCGCTGTGCTACGGTAAAGCTATACTGGGTGTACTAAAAAAACTCTAGCCTTGCTAGCGTTTTCCTCCTCCTAGCAAGGAGCTCACCCACCGAGCAGAAGAAGCTTTAACGGACTTTTCCTCAAACAGACAGCCATCCAACTGCGGCGCCTTGGCTGCTGCCGAGGTGCCTCCGAGGTGCTGCAAGCTTACAAAGATTTCGGCACGGCATTGCTGATGACCAGCAAAACTGCAATCCAATCTGGCAAAACCTGGCAGTCAACTCCAGGCACTATCACCCAGCGAGCCAAGAAAGCTGGTCGCCGTAAAAACATAACAAACAAGCACCGGAAATGATGATTTCCTATATGGTAAAGAACGTACGGGCTGAAAAACCTGGTGTAATTTAACTGCGACACTAAAACGGAACTCGATTGGCTGCATCACTCGACAACATTTCCACATGTGAGCTGCTCATGTCGTGCTGGTTTGGTCCAGTGGTTAAGGTATTCTTTCCGAGCGAGGTCAGAGTGAATTCAATGGCCAAAGTCGTGGGCTTGAGACCGTGCCATATATGAAGCGCCTGAATATAGATTACGTTCTCTCACAGCGCTGTATACAATATATTTGTATAGCGCTTCGAGAAATATATATACAAATATATATATATAACTTGGATATATATATAACTTGGATCGTGATTTCACTGAAGGGAGTCAGATTTAACAGCGGCAACACTGCTCGGCCAGCACACAATATGGGTTTACTGTTTCGAAGTCACCTTTCACTAGACGATCACATCAACTCTAAAAAAAATATATAATTCATTCATATAGCGCCCCGAGAGAGCTTAATCTCTATTCAGGCGCTTCACATATGCCTACGGGCTCGAGCCCACGACCTCAGTCAGACCTTGGTCGGGGCGAGCACCTTAACCGCTAGACCAGACCAGCTCTAGTCAAATCTACCTGCTTTTAGCTTGGCACAGCCGCCGGAACTTGGACCTGCCTGCTTGGACGAAGGCTCCTCAACTTTACCCTTACTTTTACTTCCTGCCTCTGCACTGACACGGTTACAAGCGGTGCTAAATTCTGTTGCTAGGCTTCTCTGTCGTGAACGTGGAAATTGCAACATTTTGTACCGCTTCTTCGCGACCTGCATTGGCTTCCCATCAAGCAGCGTATTGCCTTAACTGCCTCTGTGACTCACTTTTAGGTACCTGCATTCTCTTTCTCCAGCCAATCTAATTGAAATTCTTTCCAATTCGGTTTTGTAACGTATCGCAAGCTCTCCTGACTAAATTCATTTAGCTGTGCTTACAGCTACCCTAAAATCCTTTGGAGACCATGCCTCAAGTTCACGTGCTTTCAGCAGCCAAAATCCAGTTTGGGCTAGCCTAAGGCTATGCATGAAACCACAGCGCGCCAGGGTGGACGGCCGGCCCGGAGGAGCCGGAAGTTCGCCTTCTCTCCCAGGCGTGCTCTACCAGTTAGCGTAGCCGGCAAAGCTCGTAGCAACAGGAAAGGTCGGCAGTCATTCAGACCGGCTACAAGCGTAGAAATCTCTATACTTACAATTCGCAAGAACCGGCGGCATGGTAGTCCTAGACACAGGTGGGGGTAGTGCAGACACGCACCCGGCTTCAAGGTGAAGGTTTGCGGTCAGCCGCGGCGAGGTAATTCGGTCTTGTCGCGGACTGAGCATTTTGAATACGCAGACCGAGCAGTGGTTATGTGAAAAGCAGGGATAGTATCAATTAAAATTAACATAGTATTCATATAATACAGGCAGCTCTATGCAATCTCAGTGGTCTAGTTGACCTCGGAAGTTTTTCAGTTTGTTTATTAGCCAAGCTTTCGACCGTTGGACGCTACTGAGCTGGGGGGGGGGGTGGAGGCGGGCAACGGGCTCGGCAGCGTTGCCGTACCGCTCTCCGCAACTCTAGAAGAGCCATGCAGACCGATCGAGAGCTACTCTGGAGATTTCATGTACAGCTTACTACTCAATGACCTAGCGGCGGCCGCACCGCGCTCACGCAGTAGCAGTCATCGTCGTCGGCGGCGGTGGCAGACTAGATGCAACGTGCACGCGTTACCTGCTGTTAATTAATTAACAGTCATCGTCTGTCGCGGCGGACTGCATCCCGCGTGTGCATAGATATCTGCGACGGCGCTTTATTAGGTGTATTATTATTATTATACGTGTATGTCATTTTTGAGCTTCCTAAAAGATTACCTAATCTCTGTCATCCGAAGTACCAGACCAGATCAAGGTATCGTCCGAGGTTCCATAGTATTGACGCGAATGGACAAAGATCATCCAAGGTACCTCTGAAATATGGGGTACCTCAGGGCTCCGTGCTCGGTCCGCACTTTTCACGGTTTATACTCTCCCTCTTGCCGATGCGGTTGCCGATCATAATACATGCTTTCACTTTTATGTGGATGACATTCAGTTGAACCATTGCTTTGATCCCTCCCAGCCTTCGTCCTCAACCTCAAATTCTCTCAACGCCCTTGCTGCATGTATTGATGACATCCGCACATGGATGGCAGCAAATTTTCGTAAACTAAATTATGATAAATCTAACTTACTAGTTATGGGCAAACCCAGTGTGATTCAGAAATTGGAAAGGCTGACACACAAAATTGGCCCTGCCAGCATATCTGCTGTTGAACCGGCTCGAAATCTAGGTGTCGTGTTCCAAAGTGACCTATCCTTAGACGACCACATCAGCTCCATGGTCAAGTCTGCCTACTTTCAGCTACATAACATTGCTAACATTTGGGCTTGTTTAGATAGGGATACCACATCTATATTGGTCCATGCATTTGTGACATCCCGTCTTGATTTCTGTAACTCACTTCGAGCTGGCCTACCGGCCTGTGCACTCAGGCACTTACAGCTGGTGCAAAACTCTGCAGCTAGGCTTAATAATAATAAAAATAATAATTCACTTGATAAAGCACCCTCAGAGAACTTAATCTCTCTCTAGGCGCTTTACATTTGCTGTAAAGTGAAATGCAATTTAATGGTAAGTAAAATCATGCTTGAAAAACAAACGAAATGAATAATATGGTTAGGGGTGACATGCACAGGGTCAGCATGCAAATGTGGTTAGTGGCAGCATGCACAGTTTCAGCACACATAAGCACATCAAGGACGAATCACAGGGACCCACTAAATGCTGTCCTAAATAGGTGTGTTTTTAGGTTCCTTTTAAATGTGGTCAGGTCAGGGGATGCTCTGACGCAGGTCGGGAGGGAGTTCCAGGCTTTGGGAGCATATGCACTAAATGCACGGTCTCCAAAGGATTTAAGGTTTGTACGAGGTATTTCTAGACTGTTGGATTCCGAAAAGCGGGTGGTACGATGCTTGGCCTGATGGGGTAGTATATCTGACAGATAGGCTGGAGCCATAGAATGAAGGGACCTAAAAGTGAGCGACAAAACCTTGAAGTCAATCCGTTGCTTGACTGGTAGCCAGTGCAGGTCGGCGAGAAGTGGAGTAATGTGGCAACTGCGACGCTCACGGCAGACAAGTCTAGCTGCCGAGTTTTGCACCAGCTGCAATCGCCTGATCGCACAGGCTGGCAGGCTTGTCTGTCGTCAGCATCGAAGTTGTTACGTCACACTACTTGTCGCCGACCTGCACTGGCTACCAGTCAAGCAACGGGTTGACTCCAAGGTTTTGTTTCTCACTTGGAGGTCCCTTCATTCTTTGGCTCCAGCCTATCTCTCAGATATACTCCGCCACTAGGCCGAGCATCGTACCACCTGCAGCTGTTTACTTAAACCTCTTACAAACCTTAAATCCTTTGGAGACCGTGCATTTAGTTCGTATGCTCCCAATGCCTGGAGAACTCACTCCCGACTTGCATCACAACGTCCCCTGATTTGACCACATTTAAAAAGAACTTGAAAACACACCTATTTAGGACAGCATTCAGTGGGTCTCTGTGATTCGTCCTTTGTAATGTATCTCCGTCTATAACTCCACAAAGTCATTAAGACCATGTGGGTGCTACGAAGGAGAGTTTTGTATAGCGCACTCACAGCCTAAGCGGCTTTCGGTACGCTTTCGGTAGCCAACAGACTTCGTCTCACGAAACACAGACAAAGTGGGAAGCATGGCAGAGTAAGGAGAGCAGTTGAGGTAGTGAGTAGCATAGAAGTAGCAGCTCAGGACCGCTGAAAAAGATGTGCCATCGTTGGCAGTAGGAGGGTAGTTGTCGTTGCGTAAGAACTGTGGAAGCGAGTTCCACAGTCTAGGGCCTGCAGAGCTAAAGCTTCTGTCGCCAACTGTATTTAGGCGGAGTAATGGGACAGCTAATTTATTGTCTACACAGGACCTCAGGGCACGAACAGGCTGAAACTGATGTAGCAGTTCAGCTAGGTATGAAGGAGCCAAGCCGTGGCGGGCCTTGTGGGTCAGCTTAAGAACTTCGCTCTGTATCCTTTGCTCAACTGGCAACCATCCTGTGTGTGCTTATGCGTGCTGACACTGTGCAGGCTACCACTGACCACACTTGCAGGCTGACCTTGTGCATGTCACCCAACCCTAGCCATGATATTCTTTTTGATTATCAAGCACGATACCACTCACCATTCGACCGTGTTTCCTTTGCAGCAAATATAAAATGCCTGGGAAGACATTGAGTTCCCTGAGGGCACTTTATCAAGTGTATTATTACTATTAATATATTATCTTGGCGCCTTTTGATTGGCTGCAGGTCGCGAGCCTATGACCTGGGTCGCTGAAGGCGAGCGCCAAACCGCTGGGTCAAATCAAATTGAAAAGAAGTACCGGCACCGAGTGGGGCGGACAATCGAGGAAGTGAGTATCGCTGGCGAGTGAGGACACGAGTGCTCGGTTCGCGATGCTGAGGATGAACGAGGCAGGCCCCTAGTTTCAGTCGCAGCAGTCGACATTAAAAGGGCGCGGCAGCAGACGGATCGAGCGGCATTTAGTAATCGTCGACGCTCGCTGGAGTCGCAGTCGCCGAAGCCGCCGAAGTAGAAAAGCGAACGCTGGGCTCTCGTCCGCTATCGCCACTGCAAGCGGTGGGGATAGCCGCAAAGGCTCTTCTGTCGCTATACATAAAGAGGCTGCTGAATCGGCCAGGATTTATTCATTCGTACATGTAGTGACACGATATAGTGCCGATCGCAATGAGCGCAGTGAATTTCAACATACTCTGAGTAGCGAGCTTCGCTAGATCGCACTTTGCTCGGGTGCTTGCCACGGGTGCTTGCCACGGCATTTAAGCGATAAATCACCACAGTGCATTCGGAGATAATAATAATAATCATCATCATCATAATGTATTCGTATAGCGCTCTCAGATAACTGAATCTCTCTCTAGACACTTTACAGATGCTGCATATAAAGCAATACCAAATGTTTGGTAGTAACATCCGCAAGCAGCTAGTCTAGTATAAGCAAGTATATGCATACGAAGGACAAATCACAAAGACATGCCAAATGCTGTAAAAAAAAAAGGTGCGTTGTAAGCTTCTTTTGTAAGGTGCGTCGGTAGTGAGTTCCAGGCTTGGGGAGCATTGCAACTAAAGGCACGGTATCTAATGGTTTTGAGGTTCATACAAGGTTTGGCTAAACGATTCGAGTCAGAACAGCAGAGTGACAGAACAGTCGATGCGCTGCTTGATTGGGAGCCAGTATAGGTCGGCGACAAGTGGTGCGATGTGGCAATTGCGATGCTCACGACAAATGAGCCTAGCTGCAGCATAGTTTTGCATCAACTGTAAGCGCCTGATTGCACAAGCCGGAACGATGCCTCAAGTGCCGCTGTTAAATCTTTGCTACTTTGGTGGGAGGCAGCAATAGACGTCACTTGCACTGCCGACACCACTCTTCTAACGTCTCGACTCCGAGGGACAGCAGGCGAGGGGGATCTGGGGGGATCCAGCTGCTGCAGGACATAGGTTATAGGTTAGCTGATGTAATCGCCTCATTCGCATTGAAGCGGTCGAGCCTAAATGGCTACCGCCGCCATTTGCAGTGGGCAATACAAGATCGCCCATTGCAGGACTCAAACCCGCAAGCTGGTTCGTGAAAAGCGAGCACATTATCCCCCGGGGCTGGGAGCCGACTGAGTGATAATTTTTTTGACGAACGAAGCAAGCAATGGCCAGAATCGAGTATCTAACAGCCGCCCACGTTATGCTCGCCCAAAAACGCAGGAAAGGGATGTTGAGGCATTTAGGAGAGTCGACCTTCACTGTCGAGTCTTCACTGCAGGAGCCAGCGTGACACCGGGAGACATGGGCTCCTGCGGGCGGGGTGGGGCAAGCATGCAAGGTGGAAGGGGCGGGGGCAAGCATGCAAGGGGGTGGGGGCGGGGTAACCATGCTAGGTTGTGGGGCGGGGGAACTACGCTAGGGGGAGGCGGGGCAAGCATGCAAGGGGAAGGGGCGGGGTAACCATGCTAGGTTGTGGGGCGGGGGAACTATGCTAGGGGGAGGCGGGGCAAGCATGCAAGGGGAAGGGGCGGGGTAACCATGCTAGGGGGAGGGGCGGGGCAATCATGCATACATTCTTTCTCGAACTCGCCGCTCCGCTGCACATCTAAGACAAGTTCTTTCGCGATATCTAATCGCAGCTACAACACGTGGGCATATACCTGTGCTTGCTTCGTGGGTCGTGCTTCGCTTTCATTTGCACAGATCGTGCTTAAAATAAGAAAAACAAAAATATAATTCGCTTGTATTTCGCCCTAAGAGAACATATTCTCTATCCAGACGCTTTCCATTGCCCGCAGAGCTCGATCCCATGACCTTGGTCTGCAAAGGCAAGGACGTTGAACTCAGTCGTCAAAGGTGAGCACCTTAACCCTGGTTCAAACTAGGGTTGCTCTTGTCTTATTCGTGATTCGCCCGGCATTGGGCGGAAAATACGCGGCTGTAGGCACACCGGGGAGGGTAACCGCAAGACTTAGGTCGAGAGCAGCGATTGTTCTCCAAGGTTGCTTGTGGCTGCAACGGAATGAAAAGAAATTGACCCAGGCTTCTGACCCGAACTTCTGATCTTCCTTAGATGAAGATCAGCTGATCGTCTATTCGGGCAGGAGAAGGTCTCTTGTCCGCCCACCTAAGAATGGAGCCTCATCTCAATTGTATTCGCTGGGGAGTTAGGGTATATGTATATATGCGTATATTAATATATATATATATATATATATGCACATATTAATATATATATATATATATACATATATATGTGCATATATTAATATATATATATATACGTTTGTAACTCCACAAAGGCTATGTGGGTGTTACGCAGGGAAGGTTTATACTCACAGTTTTATACTCAATTGTATACTATAACTCACAGCCTAAGCGGCTTTCGGTACACTCACTAGGTAAGGCGGTTGCTTTTCACGACCTCGGAACCGAGGTCGTGGGTTCGAATCCTGTGGTGGGCGATCCTTTATCGCCGCTGCAAGCGGTGATGATAGCCATCAAGGCTCTCCTGTCGCTATACAAAAAGAGGCTGTTAAACCAGCTTGTATTTATTATTTATTCAGTAGCCAACAGAAATCTCTCGCAACAAAGAGATATTGGGAACCGCAGCTGAGCCAGGAGAGAAGGTGAGGTAGTGAGTAGCAAAGAAGTAGCAGCTCTGGACCGCTGGAAAGGATGTGCCATAGTCGGAAGCAGGAGTAGTTGTCATTGCGTAAGAATCGCGGAAGTGAAGCAAGTTCCCTAGTCTAGGACCTGCAGAGCTAAAACTTCTGTAGCCGACGGTCTTTAAGCGGAGGTATGTAACAGCTAATTTACTGTCCATACAAGACCTGAGTGCACGAGGAGGCTGAAACTGGTGCAGCAGTTCAGCCATTGTATGAACACATAAGTGGAGTTCGCCATTGCAGTCATCATTGTACACGAGTTTGGGAAGAATAGAAAGAAGAAAAGATAAGCGTACGGTAAAGGTTTTTGGGTAAAAGCATAGTAGTCACCCCCACACACACACACACACACACACACACACACACACACGCACGCACGCACGCACGCACGCACGCACGCGCACGCACGCACACACGCACACGCACGCACACGCACACACGCACGCACACACACACAAACGCACGCACACACGCAGATACATTTAATTAATGTGTGTTTGTGCACAGTAACGTGCACCGTTGCGGGCTTGTTGGTGCAGCAAGCTTATGGACAGCCTTGACACTTGTGGCCTCGATGATCGCGTCGTGGCCCGTTTATGAGCCATGGATACTTGTATGCTTTTTGATCATATTGTGGCTGGTTTATGGCCTGCTGATGGGTGTTTATGGCCAGTGGTCTTGGTAGCCAGGGGGTGGGCTGATAACCGGCAGCGGGGAGTGCGGCCGTGTTAGTTGTCGTGTGGACGCCTCCATCTGACCAGTGCATTCTCGTAGAGTACGTGATATGATCAGTGAATTTTATAAATTAATGCTCAGCGTCTTTTGTGTGGAATGGGGTTTAGCCACGGCTACAAAAAATAAGAGCTCCGTGTTCGTGGACTTGCTCTGAACGACTCGATATAACTAGAAGCCACGAACGTCGGCCATTTTCATTTGGTCGTAGTACGTAGCGAGCCGCCGGGGTTTTGAATGGCCAACTGGTACAAGTAGGAGGCGTCGAGTAGAGGCAGCCTCTCCATCAAGGCGGTCGTCCGATTTTGCTCCTCAACCAAGATGTGGCGACGTAGTAGGTCAGTTCCATAACCAGAGGAAAATTGACACCAATTTATGCGGAGATTCGATAGCTATAACGCAGCTTCAGAGCTGTGTGTTGTGGCGAGTGCTGGGACAGTGTAGCTCTCTTTCTTTTATTTGAAAGCAGTCGATTCATTGGCCGGAAGTGGAAGTTTTGTTACTGCGACTCGACGGTTACGTGCCAGCTTGAAACAGGAGAGAGCATTGCAAGCGCTCTCGACGCGTGAAGCAATATAGGGTCGACAGCGATGCCTCCAACCGGTTTGGTGCACCGGAAGTCTGTAAATGAGAGGATGCAGAATAAGATACCCTGCTGTAACAATAAAAATAGACAGCAATATAACTGCATATCTTACTTGCAGTTACACAGCGGTGCTCTAAAAATTCTTATTGAAGAATTTGGCCTCACTAACTTCGCCGAGCTGAACCAATTGCTTGAGCTTACAAGTAGAGCACAACATTTACTTGATCCCCCGAATCCAAATAGTGAGAGTCCTGGGGGGACGGGACTTTCTGTGGCCATCTGATAATTGTAAGCAGTTGTTTTGATCTTGGCTCAGTGAAGCCAGTGATGTCAGTGATGCCCTGGGTACGATTAAAGACAGCCATCATCGATGACACTTGGAATGCCGAACAAAATATACATAGAAATAACTTTTTAAATCTAAAATCTTAGCGAGAACACTATGAAAAATATCAGTTAAAACCTAGCTCATATTAATGGCGCACATTCATTTCTCCATCTGGTCAGGACTGTATATCGGCGCTTTTATGGCCCTGTACCACTTTGTTCCTTGCCTACACGCTGTTTGAAGGTTCACATACGGCCCGTACTGACACTTTGCTTTGTACCGCTTACTTTAACAGCATCCGATTGGAAGAAGGGATGCTTTCAGAGGCCAGAGTTCAGAGTTCAGAGGTCCGCCGATCGATGCCTGTTTGCTCTTTCGACGCATCGCCAGCTCCTGGTTGTCTACTAAGCAAGTCCACTTACAAGGACTTACAATGACTTTATACGCACCGAAACGTCATTTTTGCAGTTTAAATTTATACTATCTTGACTTGGGAGGTTTTATGTTCGCTTCTAATCACTCAGCATTCAAAATGATCAGTGTAGCCGTGTTTCCATTCCGACTGCTGGCATGCTACGATCGCTCATCCAGTGGCGGCGTGCACACGGGAAATGAACCGGATTGCACACATAAAAAAAAAGTGCAGCTTCGCACCAACAGCACGAAATAACTAGGAGAAAAATCCTCGGCTGGCGATCGTGCCTGACCTTTCTATATCGGCTGCCTACGCTTCGTGGCCTGCAAGATGCACATTTACGGAGCTAATGCTTCCGGGTGCACTTTCCAGCAGGTCATAGAAAATCGATAGCTCACACTGTGGCCATGCCTCGGGCCTTATTCGGAATCCAATGGACGCACTTCGAATGTACTTCGAAGGTACACAATGGCATCTTGCAGGGACAGAAGGCTATTGACTGCGATTATAATCCGCCATTCTTAATCTTTCCGTCAGCTGGACCAGCAATCACGAAGCTATCTTAGCGCGTCCTCTCAAGACGGCTAAATCAATAAGCGACGGTTCTTGCCCATTGCGAGTGGAACGGAAGAGATTTCGCCGCGTTGCCTTCGGCCGAAGCAAGCAAAAGCATGCCTGAGCATGCCGAAGCATGCTCAGGCACAGCCCGGACCCGGGAGAAATATCCGCTGCGACGAGTTAAATCTTGCCAGAAACAAAGCGAGCAAATTTAATCGCGCAAGAGCTGTAGCCAATAAGATGCAGAATTAGGTGGAGCCAATAAAATGGTTCCACCCATTGGTCCATGATCACCACAAAGTAGCTGTGCTTTCTGATAGCGGCGAATGTGTTTACATGAGTAAACTTTCAGGTTCATGTGGAAGTTCTTCTAAGGACTTGCTAGAAAAATGACGTGTTTGCATGAAGACATCGAGTAAGGCAAGGGCAAAGAGATTAAGAAAAGGGAGAAAGACAGAGCGAGAGAGAAGGGGGGCGAGAGAGGAGGGAGCGAGAGAGAGCTGGAAAGAGACATAGAGAGAGATAGATAGATAGATAGATAGGTAGAGAGAGAGAGAGAGAAAGTGGCGACTTGGCTCCCGAGCAGCTCTCCGTGAGCATGTCAGCGAGCTTGTACGTTGCTTGCTCCTTCCTGTGTCGGCTCTGCATGGTCTCCTCCGCACGATTAAGCATCGTAGCACTCGATTTTTGGGGTCTAATCGTTTACCAATATATCGTGCGAACCTCGAATTCTTTAGAGACCGTGCCTTTAATCCGTATGCTCCCAAAGCCTGGAGTGCACTTCGACTTTCGCCACCCGACTTGACCACATTTGAAAAACAACTAAAATGCATCTACTTACAAAACCATTAATTGGGTCCGAGTGATTCGTCCTTTACGTGCTTATGCGTGCTGACACTTCGCATGCAGCCACTCTTTATATTTGCATGCTGACCATGTGCATGTCAACACTAACCAAGTTACGCTAGTTGTCACTAAGCATGCTACCACTAAACATTCGATCAAACTTCCTTTGTAGCAAGTGCAAAATGTTTAGAAAGAGATTGAGTTCTCTGAGGGCGTAATATCAAATGCATTATTATTATTATTATGAAGTGGTTGCTAATAACCACGGCTCTACTAACCGGTGTGTAACCCTGAGTATCTTCATAATAATAATAATAATAATAATCGAGTGACGCAAACGGCTACCCACTTACGGCTAAGAGGCATTTTAGATTGAAGTAATTTAACAGTTTTTGAGAATATTTTCTAGACTGGGGTCGTCTTTGCCAGCAAGAGACGTTAAGTGCATGCTGCCACTAACCACATTTGCATGCTGACCCTGTGCATGTCACCCCTAACCATATTATTCATCTCGTTTGTTTTTCAAGCATGATTTTACTTACCATTCAATTGCATTTCACTTTACAGCAAATGTAAAGCGCCTAGAGAGAGATTGAATTCTCTGAGGGCGCTTTATCAAGTGAATTATTATTATTATTATTATTATTATTAGCAATCAGCTCTAAACGTCATGCGCGTAGCGCTATGTAACGTAACGTAGCGTAACGTAACGTAACGCTACGCATGCGCTGCACGTGCGAGGCGCATGCGTTAATCACTAACTACTCCGAGGTCGGCCAGAGCACATCTCAAAGATGAAACGATGGCTTGCTAAGTCAGCAAAATTGTGACTCATATTCATTATTCTCGCTTCCTGAATTATAACGGCTTGGAATCAATTCTGTGATAATCTATAGCCAAGACCACATAGAAGCCGAAGGCATCTATTATGCTACCAGTTGCACTTGAGTTACGCTGTAGAGCTTAGCTGTCTGTACTGTAGGCCAATGAGCCGTTAGTGGACGTCTTGGTTGCCGTTGAACGCCTGTAGCCCTCTGTAGTTGTCAAATAGACTTCTCTCAGTTATGGATATCGGCTTTTAATCTTGCTGGCATCTTGGTTTGTCTTCGCTGCTGCCGTATTCCGCTGCTGCTGTCGGGACACGTGCTGCTGTCATCTGCTGTTGGGACACGTGCTGCTGGCGTCTGCTGTCGGGACACCTGCATGCATTTTGGTGTCGCATCTACAACCGTCAGTCGCAATACCGATGCATCACGGGCTTTCTTCGTGTGACGGCTGCGATTAGCAATCGAGGATTAGTGAGACGGCTGCGATTGGCCCTGAGTTACGATTGTTATACTTGCAGCCTTATTCAGTTCGGCGGGAAGCCGCTACATACTGTACGTCGCAACTAATCGGCTCCAGGTCTGATTGGTCAGGTCAGGCTCAGAGTGCGATTCCTTCCTGGCTCAAGTGCCAGATCGCCAATGACTGAGTGCTACACGAGTAGGGAATGTATGCCGTCTAACCGCAGACCATGACATTACCGGTTCCGTGCAGTTACAATTCAGGTGCGTTTTATGATATCTCCAAATCTGGCCGCAGATCTAGAACGCAACTATTTCAGTACGCGAGGCCACGAAGTAGCAGCATCGCCAGCAGTTGGCCACTTATATGCATGCTCTCTGTTTCTACGCATGCATGCACAGCGAACGTGCATCGCCGGAACGAGGAAGTACGCATCTTCCCGCTCGGCGGCCCGTGTGCGCAGATGATGCGCCGCTACTTTCGGCCCGAGCTACGGAGAAGTCTCGCGCGTAGTTCGTAAATGCCATCGTCTATCAACTGGGATCGACGTCGGCTGGGAAACTGAAACTCATCGGCGAAACTGTGCGCATTAATTTGCATACCCACTCAGCAGTCGATGCCGCCAGCTCACGTACGACAAAAAGGGGGCTTCTCTGGACCTTGACCTTTCACCTCGCGCGCGAGCGAACTCGTTCCTAAGTATTCTGGAGTGCATCGTGCATTTTTTTCTGCAGTACTCCACTGCAAATCCGCACGCGCGCTGCACCGCCGCCGCCGCAGCGCGCGTGCGGCCGCAGCGGCGGTCGGCGATGGTGCGCCGCGATCGATATAAGGTGCAGCCGCCGCGGCCGCCGCCGTCGGATCGATAAGCGGTCGCTGCGGCTGTGCGCCGAGACCGCGACGACGTCACTTGCGGCGCTGCGTCTGCCATCGAGAGACGAGTAGCGACGGCCGTTGCGCCGCACGTCGAGCCACTACAACAACCGGCGGCGAGCGATAGCGAGAGCGCACGCTTCGCGGCGAGAGCAGCAGCAGCAGCACCGCCTCCTCCTCCTCCTCCAGGGTCGGAGCAACTATGTCGGTCCTTCTGACTGCGGCACGAAAGGGCATCGACAAGGAGAAGAGGGCGAGGGCGCGAAGCGCTCGCGCCGCCACCGCGGCCGCGGCCGCGTGAGTACCACCGCCTCGCGCGAGGGGACGCGCGCGGCCACCGCGCGACCCGCGACGCGCCGCCGCGCCGCCGCGACGCTCGCTCCGCCGCTGTCGACGTCTATACGAGCGCCCGCTTCTCGTCGGCGCTCGCGCGGCGGCAGCGCTACGCGAGGCGGCGACGCGGCCACCGCGCGGAGGGGACGCGCACGGAGGCGGCGGCGGTGAGGTGCTGCCGCCGCCGTCGTCTGTCGGGCGCACGCGCAAGCCAGCCAGCGAGCCGTCAGGCGGCGCGAGGCAGGTCGTCCGCTCCGTTTCCGACTTCCGGTCTTGTCGCCAACGAGGCCGAGCTTCGGACGACGACCGGAAGAAGTCCGCCAAGCGTGCGCGCCAAACAAACAGCGACCCGGGCGAAGTCGGGCCGCAGCACCGTCGGCGGCTGCGGCGCTGCGGCCGCTTCCCGGCTCCGGCGGCGAGGCGTTGGCGGCGCGGCGGCCAGCGCCGCCCGCGCGCGTCTCGTGCGCTCGCGCTCGCCTAGTTCCGGCGGTTTGTGCCCGTCTCGTCTCGTCTCCGACTCCACACTCTGCCTACCTGACCCCTCGCTCTGCCTCCCACGCCCTCTCGGCGAAGTCTCATCGAAGTCTCGCGGAAGAGCGGAATACATGCGGCTCACCATCGGAGCGGAGGAATACATGCGGCTCACCGTCGGAGCGGAGGAATTCGCTCGTTGCCGTCGACGACGCTGTCGTTCGACGGCGACTCGCGGTTCTCGCAGTTGATTTCTCTGTCAACCCTCGCAGGTCAGCTACTCCCGCCACGGCCATCGCGTCTCGCGCGTTCGAAGCGCTCTGCGGACAGCTCAGCGAGGCGTGCACCAAGCTGCCATTACGAGGCCGCAGCGCCGGCGCTAAACGTCATCGCTAAGGAAAGAATTGACTTTTTTTTCATGACTCTACGTAAGAAACTGTTTTTGTAAATTGTAAGAAGCGGGGGTGAATATTGCCCGAAGGTGCATATCACAGCTGTGCCGGTTGACGAAGCACTTTTTTTGCAACGCATCGCCACCCTGTTTTAGCCTATCGGGTTCAGCGGTTCGCCCTTAACGACAGAGGTCGTGGGCTCGACCCCTGCGGCACACGCGAAGCGCCAGGATAGAGATTGAGTTCTCTTATGGCCCTTTACATACGAATTGCGTACACACACACACACACACACACACACACACACACACACACACACACACACACACACACACACACACATACATACACACACACACACATATATATATATATATATATGTGAACTGGCATCATAAAATGTGAATATGCACGTTAATCGGACGAGTCCTGCCCTGCCGGGGCCGCGGTGGCTACCCGCGACTTCCGGTTCAGGAACAGGGACCACGCGGCTTCCGAGCCGGAAACGACGTCCGAGACGCATCGCCGCCGCAATGCCATCCTTTACACACGCGCAATGCCGAGGTCGACCTGGCAGGCCTCACTATCGGGCCGCCAGGTGCCGAGAGCTCCGACCGCGAACTGAGGGCCTCGCCACTGCCGTCCTGTAGCCAGCGGTCAGGATAGACCGGACTAAGACCCTGTGCACCTTTCAAAGTTTCTCCGGGCCGTCACCATCAAGGCGTCCTGGCTGCCATCGAACGGCACCGCCACGTCGACGACGACTGCGTCGGTGCCATTGTTGATGACCAGGTCCGACTTGAGAATCAATTGGCATGCGACTCTGGTTCGCTGCTGCCATCAGGGCGCGGTCAGTGTCGGGTCAGCGCTCAACGATTTCTGTAAACCTGCTACGA